>JAUPFP010000101.1:0-416848 GCA_036925085.1 Brachycybe producta
TTAAACGTGAAACCTTAAACGTGAAACCTTAAATGTTCAACGTTAAACGTTCAACCTTAAACGTTCAACCTTAGACGTTCAACCTTAAACGTTCAACCTTAAACATTCAACCTTAAATATTCAACCATAAACGTTCAACCTTAAACGTTCAACCTTAAACGTTCAACCTTAAACGTTCAACCTTAAATGTTCAACCTTAAACGTTCAACCTTAAACGTTCAACCTTAAACGTGAAACCTTAAACGTGAAACCTAAAAGTTCAACCTTAACGTTCAACCTTAAACGTTCAACCTTAAACGTTCAACCTTAAACGTTCAACCTTAAACGTGAAACCTTAAATGTTCAACCTTAAACGTTCACCTTAAACGTTCAACCTTAAACTTTCAACCTTAAACGTTCAACCTTAAACGTTCATCCTTAAACGTTCAACCTTAAACGTTCAACCTTAAACGTTCAACATTAAACGTTCAACCTTAATTGTTCAACCTTAAACATTCAACCTTAAACGTTCAACCTTAAACGTTCAACCTTAAACATTCAACCTTAACCGTTCAACCTTAAACGTTCAACCTTAAACGTTAAACCTTAAACGTTAAACCTTAAACGTTAAACTTAAACGTTAAACCTTAAACGTTAAACCTTAAACGTTAAACCTTAAACGTTAAACCTTAAACGTTAAACCTTAAACGTTAAACCTTAAACGTTAAACCTTAAACGTTCCACCTTAACCGGTAAACCTTAAATGTTCAACCATAAACGTGAAACCTTAAACGTTCAACCTTAAACGTTCATCTTAAACGTTCAACCTTAAACGTTCAACCTGAAACGTTCAACCTTAAACGTTCAACCTTAAACGTAAAACCTTAAACGTTCAACATTAAACGTTCAACCTTAAACGTTCAACATTAAACGTTCAACATTAAACATGAAACCTTAAACGTGAAATCTTAAATGTTCAACCTTAAACTTTCAACCTTAAACGTTCAACCTTAAACGTTCAACCTTAACGTTCAACCTTAAACGTTCAACCTTAAACGTTCAACCTTAACGTTCAACCTTAAACGTTCACCTTAACGTTCAACCTTAAACGTTAAACCTTAAACGTTAAACCTTAAACGTTAAACCTTAAACGTTCAACCTTAAACGTTCCACCTTAAACATGAAACCTTAAATGTTCAATCATAAATGTGAAACCTTAAACGTTCAACCTTAAATGTTCAACCTTAAACGTTCAACCTTAAACTTTCAACCTTAAACGTTCAACCTTAAACGTTCAACCTTAAACGTTCAACCTTAAACTTTCAACCTTAAACGTTCAACCTTAAACGTTCAACCTTAAACGTTCAACCTTAAACGTTCAACCTTAAACGTTCAACCTTAAACGTTCAACCTTAAACGTTCAACCTTAAACGTTCAACCTTAAACGTTCAACCTTAAACGTGAAACCTTAAACGTGAAACCTTAAACGTGAAACCTTAATTGTGAAACCTTAAACGTGAAACCTTAAACGTGAAACCTTAAACATGAAACCTTAAACGTGAAACCTTAAACGTGAAACCTTAAACGTGAAACCTTAAACGTGAAACCTTAAACGTGAAACCTTAAACGTGAAACCTTAAATGTGAAACTTTAAATGTTCAACCTTAAACGTGAAACCTTACACGTTCAACGTTAAACGTCCAACCTTAAACGTCCAACCTTAAACGTTCAACCTTAAACATTCAACCTTAAACGTGAAACCTTAAACGTTCAACCTTAAACGTTCAACCTTAAACATTCAACCTTAAACATTCAACCTTAAACATTCAACCTTAAACGTTCAACCTTAAACGTTCCACCTTAAACGTGAAACCTTAAACATGAAACCTTAAACGTGAAACCTTAAACGTGAAACCTTAAACGTGAAACCTTAAACGTGAAACCTTAAACGTTCAACCTTAAACGTTCAAACTTAAACGTGAAACATTAAACGTTCAACCTTAAACGTGAAACCTTAAACGTTCAACCTTAAACATAAAACCGTAAACGTTCAACCTTAAATGTTCAACCTTAAATGTTCAACCTTAAACGTTCAACCTTAAACATTCAAACCATATACGTTCAACCTTAACGTTCAACCTTAAACATTCAACCTTAAACATTTCACCATTAAACGTACAACCGTAAACGTTCAACTTTAAATTTCAACCTTAAACGTTCAACCTTAAACATGAAACCTTAAACGTGAAACCTTAAACGTTCAACCTTAAACGTTCAAACTTAAACGTGAAACATTAAACGTTCAACTTTAAACGTGTAACCGTAAACGTTCAACCTTAAACATTCAACCTTAAAGTTCAACCTAAAACGTTCAACCTAAAACATGAAACCTTAAACGTGAAACCTTAAACGTTCAACATTAAATGTTCAACCTTAAACGTTCAACCTTAAACGTTCAACCTTAAACGTGAAACCTTAAACGTGAAACCTTAAACGTGAAACCTTAAACGTGAAACCTTAAACGTGAAACCTTAAACGTGAAACCTTAAACGTGAAACCTTAAACGTGAAACCTTAAACGTGAAACCTTAAACGTGAAACCTTAAACGTGAAACCTTAAACGTGAAACCTTAAATGTTCAACGTTAAACGTTCAACCTTAAACGTTCAACCTTAGACGTTCAACCTTAAACGTTCAACCTTAAACATTCAACCTTAAATATTCAACATAAACGTTCAACCTTAAACGTTCAACCTTAAACGTTCAACCTTAAACGTTCAACCTTAATGTTCAACCTTAAACGTTCAACCTTAAACGTTCAACCTTAACGTGAAACCTTAAACGTGAAACCTTAAAAGTTCAACCTTAAACGTTCAACCTTAAACGTTCAACCTTAAACGTTCAACCTTAAACGTTCAACCTTAAACGTGAAACCTTAAATGTTCAACCTTAAACGTTCAACCTTAAACGTTCAACCTTAAACTTTCAACCTTAAACGTTCAACCTTAAACGTTCATCCTTAAACGTTCAACCTTAAACGTTCAACCTTAAACGTTCAACATTAAACGTTCAACCTTAATTGTTCAACCTTAAACATTCAACCTTAAACGTTCAACCTTAAACGTTCAACCTTAAACATTCAACCTTAACCGTTCAACCTTAAACGTTCAACCTTAAACGTTAAACCTTAAACGTTAAACCTTAAACGTTAAACCTTAAACGTTAAACCTTAAACGTTAAACCTTAAACGTTAAACCTTAAACGTTAAACCTTAAACGTTAAACCTTAAACGTTAAACCTTAAACGTTAAACCTTAAACGTTCCACCTTAACCGGTAAACCTTAAATGTTCAACATAAACGTGAAACCTTAAACGTTCAACCTTAAACGTTCAATCTTAAACGTTCAACCTTAAACGTTCACCTGAAACGTTCAACCTTAAACGTTCAACCTTAAACGTAAAACCTTAAACGTTCAACATTAAACGTTCAACCTTAAACGTTCAACATTAAACGTTCAACATTAAACATGAAACCTTAAACGTGAAATCTTAAATGTTCAACCTTAAACTTTCAACCTTAAACGTTCAACCTTAAACGTTCAACCTTAAACGTTCAACCTTAAACGTTCAACCTTAAACGTTCAACCTTAAACGTTCAACCTTAAACGTTCAACCTTAAACGTTCAACCTTAAACGTTAAACCTTAAACGTTAAACCTTAAACGTTAAACCTTAAACGTTCAACCTTAAACGTTCCACCTTAAACATGAAACCTTAAATGTTCAATCATAAATGTGAAACCTTAAACGTTCAACCTTAAATGTTCAACCTTAAACGTTCAACCTTAAAACTTTCAACTTAAACGTTCAACCTTAAACGTTCAACCTTAAACGTTCAACCTTAAACTTTCAACCTTAACGTTCAACCTTAAACGTTCAACCTTAAACGTTCAACCTTAAACGTTCAACCTTAAACGTTCAACCTTAAACGTTCAACCTTAAACGTTCAACCTAAACGTTCAACCTTAAACGTTCAACCTTAAACGTGAAACCTTAACGTGAAACCTTAAACGTGAAACCTTAATTGTGAAACCTTAAACGTGAAACCTTAAACGTGAAACCTTAAACATGAAACCTTAAACGTGAAACCTTAAACGTGAAACCTTAAACGTGAAACCTTAAACGTGAAACCTTAAACGTGAAACCTTAAACGTGAAACCTTAAATGTGAAACTTTAAAATGTTCAACCTTAAACGTGAAACCTTACACGTTCAACGTTAAACGTCCAACCTTAAACGTCCAACCTTAAACGTTCAACCTTAAACATTCAACCTTAAACGTGAAACCTTAAAACGTTCAACCTTAAACGTTCAACCTTAAACGTAAAACCTTAAACATTCAACCTTAAACGTTCAACCTTAAACGTTCAACCTTAAACGTTCAACCTTAAACGTTCAACCTTAACGTTCAACCTTAAACTTTCAACCTTAAACGTGAAACCTTAAACATGAAACCTTAAACGTGAAACCTTAAACGTTCAAACTTAAACAATAAACCTTAAACGTTCAAAATTAAATGTTCAACCTTAATCGTTCAACCTTAAACGTTCAACCTAAACATAAAACCTTAAACATTCAACCTTAAACGCGAAACATTACACGTTCAACCTTAAACGTCCAACCTAAACGTTCAACCTTAAACATTCAACCTTAAACGTGAAACCTTAAACGTGAAACCTTAAACATGAAACCTTAAACGTGAACCTTAAACGTTCAACCTTAAACAATAAACCTTAAACGTTCAAAATTAAACGTTCAACCTTAATCGTTCAACCTTAAACGTTCAACCTTAAACGTAAAACCTTAAACATTCAACCTTAAACGTTCAACCTTAAACGTTCAACCTTAAACGTTCAACCTTAAACGTTCAACCTTAAACGTTCAACCTTAAACGTTCAACCTTAAACTTTCAACCTTAAACGTCAACCTTAAACGTTCAACCTTAAACGTTCAACCTTAAACGTTGAACCTTAAACGTTCAACCTTAAACGTTCAACCATAAACGTTCAACCTTAAACATTCACCTTAAACGTTCAACCTTAAACGTTCAACCTTAAACATTCAACCTTAAACATTCAACCTTAAACATTCAACCTTAAAACGTTCAACCTTAACGTTCCACTTAAACGTGAAACCTTAAACATGAAACCTTAAACGTGAACCTTAAACGTGAAACCTTAAACGTGAAACCTTAAACGTGAAACCTTAAACGTGAAAACTTAAATGTTCAACCTTAAACGTTCAACCTTAAACGTTCAAACTTAAACGTGAAACATTAAACGTTCAACCTTAAACGTGAAACCTTAAACGTTCAACCTTAAACATAAAACTTAAACGTTCAACCTTAAATGTTCAACCTTAAATGTTCAACCTTAAACGTTCAACCTTAAACATTCAACCATATACGTTCAACCTTAAACGTTCAACCTTAAACATTCAACCTTAAACATTTCACCATTAAACGTACAACCGTAACGTTCAACTTTAAAATTTCAACCTTAAACGTTCAACCTTAAACATGAAACCTTAAACGTGAAACCCTAAACGTTCAACCTTAAACGTTCAACCTTAAGCGTTCAAACTTAAACGTGAAACATTAAACGTTCAACTTTAAAACGTGTAACCGTAAACGTTCAACCTTAAACATTCAACCTTAAAGTTCAACCTAAAACGTTCAACCTAAAACATGAAACCTTAAACGTGAAACCTTAAACGTCAACATTAAATGTTCAACCTTAAACGTTCAACCTTAAACGTTCAACCTTAAACGTGAAACCTTAAACGTGAAACCTTAAACGTGAAACCTTAAACGTGAAACCTTAAACGTGAAACCTTAAACGTGAAACCTTAAACGTGAAACCTTAAACGTGAAACCTTAAACGTGAAACCTTAACGTGAAACCTTAAACGTGAAACCTTAAACGTGAAACCTTAAACGTGAAACCTTAAACGTGAAACCTTAAACGTGAAACCTTAAACGTGAAACCTTAAATGTTCAACGTTAAACGTTCAACCTTAAACGTTCAACCTTAGACGTTCAACCTTAAACATTCAACCTTAAATATTCAACCATAAACGTTCAACCTTAAACGTTCAACCTTAAACGTTCAACCTTAAACGTTCAACCTTAAATGTTCAACCTTAAACGTTCAACCTTAACGTTCAACCTTAAACGTTCAACCTTAAACGTGAAACCTTAAACGTGAAACCTTAAAGTTCAACCTTAAACGTTCAACCTTAAACGTTCAACCTTAAACGTTCAACCTTAAACGTGAAACCTTAATTGTGAAACCTTAAATGTTCAACCTTAAACGTTCACCTTAAACGTTCAACCTTAAACTTTCAACCTTAAACGTTCAACCTTAAACGTTCATTCTTAAACGTTCAACCTTAAACGTTCAACTTAAACGTTCAAACATTAAACGTTCACCTTAATTGTTCAACCTTAAACATTCAACCTTAAACGTTCAACCTTAACGTTCAACCTTAAACATTCAACCTTAACCGTTCAACCTTAAACGTTCAACCTTAAACGTTAAACCTTAAACGTTAAACCTTAAACGTTAACCTTAAACGTTAAACCTTAAACGTTAAACCTTAAACGTTAAACGTTAAACGTTAAACCTTAAACGTTAAACCTTAAATGTTAAACCTTAAACGTTAAACCTTAAACGTTCCACCTTAACCGGTAAACCTTAAATGTTCAACCATAAACGTGAAACCTTAAACGTTCAACCTTAAACGTTCAATCTTAAACGTTCAACCTTAAACGTTCAACCTGAAACGTTCAACCTTAAACGTTCAACCTTAAACGTAAAACCTTAAACGTTCAACATTAAACGTTCAACCTTAAACGTTTAACATTAACGTTCAACATTAAACATGAAACCTTAAACGTGAAATCTTAAATGTTCAACCTTAAACGTTCAACCTTAAACTTTCAACCTTAAACGTTCAACCTTAAACGTTCAACCTTAAACGTTCAACCTTAAACGTTCAACCTTAACGTTCAACCTTAAACGTTCAACCTTAAACGTTCACCTTAAACGTTCAACCTTAAACGTTCAACCTTAAACGTTAAACCTTAAATGTTAAACCTTAAACGTTAAACCTTAAACGTTCAACCTTAAACATTCCACCTTAAACATGAAACCTTAAATGTTCAATCATAAATGTGAAACCTTAAACGTTCAACCTTAAATGTTCAACCTTAACGTTCAACCTTAAACTTTCAACCTAAACGTTCAACCTTAAACGTTCAACCTTAAACGTTCAACCTTAAACGTTCAACCTTAAACGTTCAACCTTAAACGTTCAACCTTAAACGTTCAACCTTAAACGTTCAACCTTAAACGTTCAACCTTAAACGTTCAACCCTTAAACGTTCAACCTTAAACGTTCAACCTTAAACGTTCAACCTTAAACGTTCAACCTTAAACGTTCAACCTTAAACGTTAAACCTTAAATGTTGAACCTTAAACATTGAACCTTAAACGTTCAACCTTAAACGTTCAACCTTAAACGTACAACCTTAAACGTTCAATCTTAAACGTTCAACCTTAAACGTTCAATCTTAAACGTTCAACCTTAAACGTGAAACCTTAAATGTGAAACCTTAAACGTGAAACCTTAAACGTGAAACCTTAAACGTGAAACCTTAATTGTGAAACCTTAAACGTGAAACCTTAAACGTGAAACCTTAAACATGAAACCTTAAACGTGAAACCTTAAACGTGAAACCTTAATGTGAAACCTTAAACGTGAAACCTTAAACGTGAAACCTTAAACGTGAAACCTTAAACGTGAAACCTTAAATGTGAAACTTTAAATGTTCAACCTTAAACGTGAAACCTTACACGTTCAACGTTAAACGTCCAACCTTAAACGTCCAACCTTAAACGTTCAACCTTAAACATTCAACCTTAAACGTGAAACCTTAAACGTGAAAAATTAAACATGAAACCTTAAACGTGAAACCTTAAACGTTCAACCTTAAACAATAAACCTTAACGTTCAAAATTAAACGTTCAACCTTAATCGTTCAACCTTAAACGTTCAACCTTAAACGTTCAACCTTAAACGTAAAACCTTAAACATTCAACCTTAAACGTTCAACCTTAAACGTTCAAACCTTAAACGTTCAACCTTAAACGTTTCAACCTTAAACGTTCAACCTTAAACTTTCAACCTTAAACGTTCAACCTTAAACGTTCAACTTAAACGTTCAACCTTAACGTTCAACCTTAAACGTTCAACCTTAAACGTTAAACCTTAAACGTTAAACCTTAAACGTTCAACCTTAAACGTTCAACCTTAAACGTTCAACCTTAAACTTTCAACCTTAAACGTTCAACCTTAAACGTTCAACCTTAAACGTTCAACCTTAAACGTTCAACCTTAAACGTTCAACCTTAAACGTTCAACCTTAAACGTTCAACCTTAAACGTTCAAACCTTAAACGTTCAACCTTAAACGTTCAACCTTAACGTTCAACCTTAAACGTTCAACTTAAACGTTCAACCTTAAACGTTCAACCTTAAATGTTGAACCTTAAACGTTCAACCTTAACGTTCGACCTTAAACGTTCGACCTAAACGTTCGACCTTAAACGTTCGACCTTAAACGTTCAATCTTAACGTTCAACCTTAAACGTTCAACCTTAAACGTTCAACCTTAAACGTTCAACCTTAAACGTTCAACCCTTAAACGTTCAACCTTAAACGTGAAACCTTAAACGTGAAACCTTAAACGTGAAACCTTAAACGTGAAACCTTAATTGTGAAACCTTAAACATGAAACCTTAAACGTGAAACCTTAAACGTGAAATCTTAAACATGAAACCTTAAACATGAAACCTTAAACGTGAAACCTTAAACGTGAAACCTAAACGTGAAACCTTAAACGTGAAACCTTAAATGTGAAACTTTAAATGTTCAACCTTAAACGTGAAACCTTACACGTTCAACCTTAAACGTCCAACCTTAAAACGTTCAACCTTAAACGTTCAAACCTTAAACGTGAAACCTTAAACGTGAAACCTTAAACATGAACCTTAAACGTGAAACCTTAAACGTGAAACCTTAAACGTGAAACCTTAAACGTGAAACCTTAAACGTGAAACCTTAAACGTGAAACCTTAAACGTGAAACCTTAAATGTGAAACTTTAAATGTTCAACCTTAAACGTTCAACCTTAAACGTTCAACCTTAAACATTCAACCTTAAACGTTCAACCTTAAACGTTTCAACCTTAAACGTTCAACCTTAAACATTCAACCTTAAACATTCAACCTTAAACGTTCCATCTTAAACGTGAAACCTTAAACGTGAAACCTTAAACGTGAAACCTTAAACGTTAAAGCTTAAACGTGAAAACTTAAACGTTCAACGTTAAACGTTCAACCTTAAACGTTCAATACTTAAACATGAAACATTAAACGTTCAACCTTAACGTGAAACCTTAAACGTTCAACCTTAAACATAAAACCTTAAACGTTCAACCTTAAATGTTCAACCTTAAACGTTCAACCTTAAACATTCAACCATATACGTTCAACCTTAAACGTTCAACCTTAAACATTCAACCTTAAACATTTCACCATTAAACGTACAACCGTAAACGTTCAACCTTAAATTTCAACCTTAAACGTTCAACCTTAAACATGAAACCTTAAACGTGAAACCTTAAACGTTCAACCTTAAACGTTCAACCTTAAACGTTCAAACTTAAACGTGAACATTAAACGTTCAACCTTAAACGTTCAACATTAAACGTTCAACCTTAACGTTCCACCTTAAACGTTCAACTTTAAACGTGTAACCGTAATCGTTCAACCTTAAACATTCAACCTTAAAGTTTAACCTAAAACGTTCAACCTTAAACATGAAACCTTAAACGTGAAACTTAAACGTTCAACATTAAATGTTCAACCTTAAACGTTCAATCTTAAACGTTCAACCTTAAACGTTCAACCTTAAACGTGAAACCTTAAACGTGAAACCTTAACGTGAAACCTTAAACGTGAAACCTTAAACGTGAAACCTTAAACAGGAAACCTTAAACGTGAAACCTTAAACGTGAAACCTTAAACGTGAAACCTTAACGTGAAACCTTAAATGTTCAACGTTAAACGTTCAACCTTAAACGTTCAACCTTAAACGTTCAACCTTAAACGTTCAACCTTAAACATTCACCTTAAATGTTCAACCATAAACGTTCAACCTTAAACGTTCAACCTTAACGTTCAACCTTAAACGTTCAACCTTAAATGTTCAACCTTAAACGTTCAACCTTAAACGTTCAACCTTAAACGTTCAACCTTAAACGTGAAATCTTAACGTTCAACCTTAAACGTTCAACCTTAAACGTTCAACCTTAAACGTTCAACCTTAAACGTTCAACCTTAAACGTTCAACCTTAAACAAGAAACCTTAAACGTGAAACCTTAAACGTTCAACCTTAAACGTTCAACCTTAAAAGTTCAACCTTAAACTTTCAACCTTAAACGTTCAACCTTAAACGTTCAACCTGATACGTTCAACCTTAAACGTTCAACCTTAAACGTTCAACCTTAAACGTTCAACCTTAAACGTTCAACCTTAAACGTTCAACCTTAAACGTTCAACCTTATACGTTCAACCTTAAACGTTCAACCTTAAACGTTCAACCTTAAACGTTCAACCTTAAACGTTCAACCTTAAACGTTCAACCTTAAACGTTCAACCTTTAACGTTCAACCTTAAAATTTAAACCTTAAACGTTCAACAATAAACGTTACACCTTAAACGTGAACCTTAAATGTTCAACCATAAACGTGAAACCTTAAACGTTCAACCTTAAACGTTCAACCTTAAACGTTAAACCTTAAACTTTCAACCTTAAATGTTCAACCTTAAATGTTCAACCTTAAACATTCAACCTTAAACGTTCAACCTTAAACGTTCAACCTTAAACGTTGAACCTTAAATGTTCACCTTAACGTTCAACCTTAAACGTTCAACCTTAAACGTTCCACCTTAAACGTTCCACCTTAAACGTTCAACCTTAAACAGTCAACCTTAAACATTCAACCTTACACATTCAACCTTAAATGTTCAACCTTAAATGTTCAAAACTAAACATGAAACCTTAAACGTGAAACTTTAAATGTTCAACCTTAAACGTGAAACCTTAACCGTGAAACCTTAAACGTGAAATCTTAAACGTGAAACCTTAAACGTGAAACCTGAAACGTTCAACCTTAAACGTTCAACCTTAAACGTTCACCTTAAATGTTCAAACCTTAAATGTGAAACATTAACGTTCAACCTTAAACGTTCAACATTAAATGTTCAACCTTAAACGTTCAACCTTAAATGTTCAACTTTAAACGTGTAACATTAAACGTTCAACCTTAAACATTCAACCTTAAAGTTCAACCTAAAATGTTCAACCTTAAACATGAAACCTTAAACGTGAAACCTTAAACGTTCAACATTAAATGTTCAACCTTAAACGTTCAACCTTAAATGTTCAACCATAAATGTTCAACCTTAAACGTTCAACCTTAATGTTCAACATTAAACGTTCAACCTTAAACGTTCAACCCTTAAACGTTCAACCTTTAACGTTCAACCTTAAACGTGAAACCTAAACGTGAAACCTTAAACATGAAACCTTAAATGTGAAACCTTAATGTGAAACTTTAAACGTGAAACCTTAAACGTTCAACCTTAAACGTGAACCTTAAACGTTCAACCTTAAACGTTCATCCTTAAACGTTCAACCTTAAACGTTCAACTTTAAACGTTCAACCTTAAACGTTCAACCTTAAACGTTCAACCTTAAACGTTCAACCTAAACGTTCAAACTTAAACGTTCAACCTTAAACGTGAAACCTTAAACGTGAAACCTTAAACGTGAACTTTAAACGTGAAACCTTAAACGTTCAACCTTAAACGTTCAACCTTAAACGTTCAACCTTAAACAATCAACCTAAACATTCAACCTTAAACGTGAAACCTTAAACGTGAAACCTTAAACGTGAAACTTTAAACGTGAAACCTTAAACGTTCAACTTAAACGTTCAACCTTAAACGTTCAACCTTAAACGTTCAACCTTAAACGTTCAACCTTAAACGTTCAACCTTAACATTCAACCTTAAACGTTCAACCTTAAACGTTAACCTTAACCGTGAAACCTAAACGTTCAACCTTAAACGGTCAACCTTAAACGTTCAACCTTAAACGTTAAACCCTTAAACGTGAAACCTTAACGTGAAACCTTAAACGTGAACCTTAAACGTGAAACCTTAAACGTGAAACCTTAAACGTGAAACCTTAAACGTGAAACCTTAAACGTGAAACCTTAAACGTTCAACCTTAAACGTTCAACCTTAAACGTTCAACCTTAAACGTTCAACCTTAAACGTTAAACCTTAAACGTTCAACCTTAAACGTTCCACCTTAAACTTGAAACCTTAAATGTTCAACCTTAAACGTTGAACGTTAAACGTTCAACCTTAAACGTTCAACCTTAAACGTTCAACCTTAAACGTTCCACCTTAAACGTTCAACCTTAAACAGTCAACCTTAAACATTCAACCTTAAATGTTCAACCTTAAATGTTCAAAATTAAACATGAAACCTTAAACGTGAAACCTTAAATGTTCAACCTTAAACGTGAAACCTTAAACGTGAAACCTTAAACGTGAAATCTTAAACGTGAAACCTTAAACGTGAAACCTTAAACGTGAAACCTTAAACGTGAAACCTTAAACGTTTAACCTTAAACGTTCAACATTAAATGTTCAACCTTAAACGTTCAACCTTAAATGTTCAACTTTAAACGTGTAACATTAAACGTTCAACCTTAAACATTCAACCTTAAATGTTCAACCTTAAATGTTCAAAATTAAACATGAAACCTTAAACGTGAAACCTTAAATGTTCAACCTTAAACGTGAAACCTTAAACGTGAAACCTTAAACGTTTAACCTTAAACGTTCAACATTAAATGTTCAACCTTAAACGTTCAACCTTAAATGTTCAACTTTAAACGTGTAACATTAAACGTTCAACCTTAAACATTCAACCTTAAAGTTCAACCTTAAACATGAAACCTTAAACGTGAAACCTTAAACGTTCAACATTAAACGTTCAACCTTAAACGTTCAACCTTAAAAGTTCAACCTTAAACGTTCAACCTTAAACGATCAACATTAAACGTTCAACCTTAAACGTTCAACCTTTAACGTTCAACCTTAAACGTGAAACCTTAAACGTGAAACCTTAAACGTGAAACCTTAAACGTTCAACCTTTAACGTGAAACCTTAAATGTTCAACCTTAAACGTTCATCCTTAAACGTTCAATCTTAAACGTTCAATCTTAAACGTTCAACCTTAAACGTTCAACCATAAACGGACAACCTTAAACGTTCAACCTTAAACGTTCAACCTTAAACGTTCAACCTTAAACGTTCAACCTTAAACGTTCAACCTTAAACGTTCAACCTTAAACGCTCAACCTTAAACGCTCAACCTTAAACGCTCAACCTTAAACGTTCAACCTTAAACGTTCAACCTTAAACGTTCAACCTTAAACGTTCAACCTTAAACGTTCAACCTTAAACGTTCAAGCTTAAACGTTCAACCTTTAACGTTCAACCTTAAACGTGAAACCTTAAACGTGAAACCTTAAACGTGAAACCTTAAACGTGAAACCTTAAACGTGAAACCTTAAACGTGAAACCTTAAACGTGAAACCTTAAACGTGAAACCTTAAACTTTTAACCTTAAATGTTCAACCTTAAACGTGAAACATTAAACGTTCAACCTTAAACGTTCAACATTAAATGTTCAACCTTAAACGTTCAACCTTAAATGTTCAACTTTAAACGTGTAACATTAAACGTTCAACCTTAAACATTCAACCTTAAAGTTCAACCTTAAACATGAAACCTTAAACGTGAAACCTTAAACGTTCAACATTAAACGTTCAACCTTAAACATTCAACCTTAAAAGTTCAACCTTAAACGTTCAACCTTAAACGATCAACATTAAACGTTCAACCTTAAACGTTCAACCTTAAACGTTCAACCTTTAACGTTCAACCTTAAACGTGAAACCTTAAACGTGAAACCTTAAACGTGAAACCTTAAACGTGAAACCTTAAACGTGAAACCTTAAACGTGAAACCTTTAACGTGAAACCTTAAATGTTCAACCTTAAACGTTCATCCTTAAACGTTCAATCTTAAACGTTCAATCTTAAACGTTCAATCTTAAACGTTCAACCTTAAACGTTCAACCATAAACGGACAACCTTAAACGTTCAACCTTAAACGTTCAACCTTAAACGTTCAACCTTAAACGTTCAACCTTAAACGTTCAACCTTAAACGTTCAACCTTAAACGTTCAACCTTAAACGCTCAACCTTAAACGCTCAACCTTAAACGCTCAATCTTAAACGTTCAACCTTAAACGTTCAACCTTAAACGTTCAACCTTAAACGTTCAACCTTAAACATTCAACCTTAAACATTCAACCTTAAACGTTCAACCTTAAACGTTCAACCTTAAACGTTCAACCTTAAACGTTCAACCTTAAATGTTCAACCTTAAAAGTTCAACCTTAAACGTTCAACCTTAAACGTTCAACATTAAACGTTCAATCTTAAACGTTCAAGCTTAAACATTCAACCTTTAACGTTCAACCTTAAACGTGAAACCTTAAACGTGAAACCTTAAACGTGAAACCTTAAACGTGAAACCTTAAACGTGAAACCTTAAACGTGAAACCTTAAACGTTCAACCTTAAACGTGAAACCTTAAACGTTCAACCTTAAACGTTCAACCTTAAATGTTCAACCTTAAATGTTCAACCTTAAACGTTCAACCTTAAATGTTCAACCTTATACGTTCAACCTTAAACGTTCAACCTTAAACGTTCAACCTTAAACGTTCAACCTTAAACGTTCAACCTTAAACGTTCAACCTTAAACGTTCAACCTTAAACGTTCAACCTTAAACGTTCAACCTTAAACGTGAAACCTTAAACGTGAAACCTTAAAGGTTCAACCTTAAACGTTCAACCTTAAACGTTCAACCTTAAACGTTCAACCTTATACGTTCAACCTTATACGTTCAACCTTAAACGTTCAACCTTAAACGTTCAACCTTAAACGTTCAACCTTAAACGTTCAACCTTAAACGTTCAACCTTAAACGTTCAACCTTAAACGTTCAACCTTAAACGTTCAACCTTAAGCGTTCAACCTTAAACGTTCAACATTAAACGTTCAACCTTAAACGTTCAACCTTAAACGTTCAACCTTAAACGTTCAACCTTAAACGTGAAACCTTAAACGTGAAACCTTAAATGTGAAACCTTAAACGTGAAACCTTAAACGTTCAAGTTAAACCTTCAACCTTAAACGTTCAACCTTAAACGTTCAACCTTAAACGTTCAACCTTAAACGTTCAACCTTAAACATTAAACCTTAAACGTTCAACCTTAAACGTTCAACTTTAAACATTCAACCTTAAACGTTCAACCTTTAACGTTCAACCTTAAATGTGAAACCTTAAACGTGAAACCTTAAACGTGAAACCTTAAACGTGAAACCTTAAACGTGAAACCTTAAACGTGAAACCTTAAACGTGAAACCTTAAACGTGAAACCTTAAACGTGAAACCTTCAACGTGAAACCTAAAACGTGAAACCTTAAACGTGAAACATTAAACGTTCAAGTTAAACGTTCAACCTTAAACGTTCAACCTTAAATGTTCAACCATAAACGTTCAACCTTAAACGTTCAACCTTAAACGTTCAACCTTAAACGTGAAATCTTAAACGTGAAACCTTAAACGTTCAACCTTAAACGTGAAACCTTAAACGTTCAACCTTTAACGTTCAACCTTAAATGTGAAACCTTAAACGTGAAACCTTAAACGTGAAACCTTAAACGTGAAACCTTAAACGTGAAACCTTAAACGTGAAACCTTAAACGTGAAACCTTAAACGTGAAACCTTAAACGTGAAACCTTAAACGTGAGACCTTAAACGTGAAACCTTAAACGTGAAACCTTAAACGTGAAACCTTAAACGTTCAAGTTAAACGTTCAACCTTAAACATTCAACCTTAAACGTTCAACCTTAAACGTTCAACCTTAAACATTCAACCTTAAACTTGAAATGTTTAAGGTTGAACCTGAAATGTTCAACCTTAAACGTGAAACCTTAAACGTTCAACATTAAACGTTCAACTGTAAACGTTCAACCTTAAACGTTCAACGTTAAACGTTCAACCTTTAAAAGTCAACCTTAAATGTTCAACCTTAAACGTTCAACCTTAAACGTTCAACCTTAAACGTTCAACCTTAAACATGAAACCTTAAAAGTGAAACCTTAAACGTTCAACATTAAACGTTCAACCTTAAACGTTCAACCTTAAACGTTCAACCTTATACGTTCAACCTTAAACGTTCAACCTTAAACGTTCAACCTTAAACATGAAACCTTAAAAGTGAAACCTTAAACGTTCAACCTTAAACGTTCAACCTTAAACGTTCAACCTTAAACGTTCAACCTTAAACGTTCAACCTTAAACGTTCAACCTTAAACGTTCAACCTTAAACGTTCAACTTTAAACGTTCATTCTTAAACGTTCAACCTTAAACGTGAAATCTTAAACGTGAAACCTTAAACGTTCAACCTTAAACGTTCAACCTTAAACGTTCAACCTTAAACGTTCAACCTTAAACGTTCAACCTTAAACGTTCAACCTTAAACGTTCAACCTTAAACGTTCAACCTTAAACGTTCAACCTTAAACGTTCAACCTTAAACGTTCAACCTTAAACGTTCAACCTTAAACGTTCAACCTTAAACGTTCAACCTTAAACGTTCAACCTTAAACGTTCAACCTTAAACGTTCAACCTTAAACGTTCAACCTTAAACGTGAAACCTTAAACGTTCAACCTTAAACGTTCAACCTTAAACGTTCAACCTTAAACGTTCAACCTTATACGTTCAACCTTATACGTTCAACCTTAAACGTTCAACCTTAAACGTTCAACCTTAAACGTTCAACCTTAAACGTTCAACCTTAAACGTTCAACCTTAAACGTTCAACCTTAAACGTTCAACCTTAAACGTTCAACCTTAAACGTTCAACCTTAAACGTTCAACCTTAAGCGTTCAACCTTAAACGTTCAACATTAAACGTTCAACCTTAAACGTTCAACCTTAAACGTTCAACCTTAAACGTTCAACCTTAAACGTTCAACCTTAAACGTGAAACCTTAAACGTGAAACCTTAAACGTGAAACCTTAAACGTGAAACCTTAAACGTGAAACCTTAAACGTGAAACCTTAAACGTGAAACCTTAAACGTGAAACCTTAAACGTGAAACCTTAAACGTTCAACCTTAAATGTTCAACCTTAAACGTTCAACCTTATACGTTCAACCTTAAACGTTCAACCTTAAACGTTCAACCTTAAACGTTCAACCTTAAACGTTCAACCTTAAACGTTCAACCATAAACGTTCAACCTTAAACGTTCAACCTTAAACGTTCAACCTTAAACGTTCAACCTTAAACGTTCAACCTTAAACGTTCAACCTTAAACGTTCAACCTTAAACGTTCAACCTTAAACGTTCAACCTTAAACGTTCAACCTTAAATGTTCAACCTTAAACGTTCAACCTTAAACGTTCAACCTTAAACGTTAAACCTTAAACGTTCAACCTTAAACGTTCCACCTTAAATGTGAAACCTTAAATGTTCTACCATAAATGTGAAACCTTAAATGTTCAACCTTAAACGTTCAACCTTAAAAGTTCAACCTTAAACGTTCAACCTTAAACGTTCAACCTTAAACTTTCAACCTTAAACATTCAACCTTAAACGTTCTACCTTAAACGTTCAACCTTAAACGTTCCACCTTAAACGTTCAACCTTAAACGTTCAACCTTAAACGTTCAACCTTAAACGTAAAACCTTAAACGTTCAACCTTAAATGTTCAACCTTAAATGTTCAACCTTAAAAGTTCAACCTTAAACGTTCAACCTTAAATGTTCAACCTTATACGTTCAACCTTAAACGTTCAACCTTAAACGTTCAACCTTAAACGTTCAACCTTAAACGTTCAACCTTAAACGTTCAACCTTAAATGTTCAACCTTAAACGTTCAACCTTAAACGTTCAACCTTAAACGTTCAACCTTAAACGTTCAACCTTAAACGTTCAACCTTAAACGTTCAACCTTAAACGTGAAACCTTAAACGTGAAACCTTAAAGGTTCAACCTTAAACGTTCAACCTTAAACGTTCAACCTTAAACGTTCAACCTTATACGTTCAACCTTATACGTTCAACCTTAAACGTTCAACCTTAAACGTTCAACCTTAAACGTTCAACCTTAAACGTTCAACCTTAAACGTTCAACCTTAAACGTTCAACCTTAAACGTTCAACCTTAAACGTTCAACCTTAAGCGTTCAACCTTAAACGTTCAACATTAAACGTTCAACCTTAAACGTTCAACCTTAAACGTTCAACCTTAAACGTTCAACCTTAAACGTGAAACCTTAAACGTGAAACCTTAAATGTGAAACCTTAAACGTGAAACCTTAAACGTTCAAGTTAAACCTTCAACCTTAAACGTTCAACCTTAAACGTTCAACCTTAAACGTTCAACCTTAAACGTTCAACCTTAAACGTTCAACCTTAAACATTAAACCTTAAACGTTCAACCTTAAACGTTCAACTTTAAACATTCAACCTTAAACGTTCAACCTTTAACGTTCAACCTTAAATGTGAAACCTTAAACGTGAAACCTTAAACGTGAAACCTTAAACGTGAAACCTTAAACGTGAAACCTTAAACGTGAAACCTTAAACGTGAAACCTTAAACGTGAAACCTTAAACGTGAAACCTTCAACGTGAAACCTAAAACGTGAAACCTTAAACGTGAAACATTAAACGTTCAAGTTAAACGTTCAACCTTAAACGTTCAACCTTAAATGTTCAACCATAAACGTTCAACCTTAAATGTTCAACCTTAAACGTTCAACCTTAAACGTGAAATCTTAAACGTGAAACCTTAAACGTTCAACCTTAAACGTGAAACCTTAAACGTTCAACCTTTAACGTTCAACCTTAAATGTGAAACCTTAAACGTGAAACCTTAAACGTGAAACCTTAAACGTGAAACCTTAAACGTGAAACCTTAAACGTGAAACCTTAAACGTGAAACCTTAAACGTGAAACCTTAAACGTGAAACCTTAAACGTGAGACCTTAAACGTGAAACCTTAAACGTGAAACCTTAAACGTGAAACCTTAAACGTTCAAGTTAAACGTTCAACCTTAAACATTCAACCTTAAACGTTCAACCTTAAACGTTCAACCTTAAACATTCAACCTTAAACTTGAAATGTTTAAGGTTGAACCTGAAATGTTCAACCTTAAACGTGAAACCTTAAACGTTCAACATTAAACGTTCAACTGTAAACGTTCAACCTTAAACGTTCAACGTTAAACGTTCAACCTTTAAAAGTCAACCTTAAATGTTCAACCTTAAACGTTCAACCTTAAACGTTCAACCTTAAACGTTCAACCTTAAACATGAAACCTTAAAAGTGAAACCTTAAACGTTCAACATTAAACGTTCAACCTTAAACGTTCAACCTTAAACGTTCAACCTTATACGTTCAACCTTAAACGTTCAACCTTAAACGGTCAACCTTAAACGTTCAACCTTAAATGTTCAACCTTAAACGTTCAACCTTAAACGTTCAACCTTAAACGTTCAACCTTAAACGTTCAACCTTAAACGTTCAACCTTAAACGTTCAACCTTAAACGTTCAACCTTAAACGTTCAACCTTAAACGTTCAACCTTAAACGTTCAACCTTAAACGTTCAACCTTAAACGTTCAACCTTAAACGTTCAACCTTAAACATTCAACTTTAAACGTTCATTCTTAAACGTTCAACCTTAAACGTGAAATCTTAAACGTGAAACCTTAAACGTTCAACCTTAAACGTTCAACCTTAAACGTTCAACCTTAAACGTTCAACCTTAAATGTTCAACCTTAAACGTTCAACCTTAAACGTTCAACCTTAAACGTTCAACCTTAAACGTTCAACCTTAAACGTTCAACCTTAAACGTTCAACCTTAAACGTTCAACCTGAAACGTTCAACCTTAAACGTTCAACCTTAAACGTGAAACCTTAAACGTGAAACATTAAACGTTCAACCTTAAACGTTCAACATTAAACGTTCAACCTTAAACGTTCAACCTTAAACGTGAAACCTTAAACGTGAAACCTTAAACGTGAAACCTTAAACGTGAAACCTTAAACGTTCAAGTTAAACGTTCAACCTTAAACATTCAACCTTAAACGTTCAACCTTAAACGTTCAACCTTAAACATTCAACCTTAAACTTGAAATGTTTAAGGTTGAACCTGAAATGTTCAACCTTAAACGTGAAACCTTAAACGTTCACGTTCAACTGTAAACGTTCAACCTTAAACGTTCAACGTTAAACGTTCAACCTTTAAAAGTCAACCTTAAATGTTCAACCTTAAACGTTCAACCTTAAACGTTCAACCTTAAACGTTCAACCTTAAACATGAAACCTTAAAAGTGAAACCTTAAACGTTCAACATTAAACGTTCAACCTTAAACGTTCAACCTTAAACGTTCAACCTTAAACGTTCAACCTTATACGTTCAACCTTAAACGTTCAACCTTAAACGGTCAACCTTAAACGTTCAACCTTAAATGTTCAACCTTAAACGTTCAACCTTAAACGTTCAACCTTAAACGTTCAACCTTAAACGTTCAACCTTAAACGTTCAACCTTAAACGTTCAACCTTAAACGTTCAACCTTAAACGTTCAACCTTAAACGTTCAACCTTAAACGTTCAACCTTAAACGTTCAACCTTAAACGTTCAACCTTAAACGTTCAACCTTAAACGTTCAACCTTAAACGTTCAACCTTAAACATTCAACTTTAAACGTTCATTCTTAAACGTTCAACCTTAAACGTGAAATCTTAAACGTGAAACCTTAAACGTTCAACCTTAAAAGTTCAACCTTAAACGTTCAACCTTAAATGTTCAACCTTAAATGTTCAACCTTAAACGTTCAACCTTAAACGTTCAACCTTAAACGTTCAACCTTAAACGTTCAACCTTAAACGTTCAACCTTAAACGTTCAACCTTAAACGTTCAACCTTAAACATTCAACTTTAAACGTTCATTCTTAAACGTTCAACCTTAAACGTGAAATCTTAAACGTGAAACCTTAAACGTTCAACCTTAAACGTTCAACCTTAAACGTTCAACCTTAAATGTGAAACCTTAAACGTTCAACCTTAAACGTTCAACCTTAAACGTTCAAAATTAAACGTTCAACCTTAAACGTTCAACCTTAAACGTTCAACCTTAAACGTTCAACCTTAAACATAAAACCTTAAACATTCAACATTAAACGTTCAACATTAAACGTTCAACCTTAAACGTTCAACCTTAAACGTTCAACCTGAAACGTTCAACCTTAAACGTTCAACCTTAAACGTTCAACCTTAAACGTTCAACCTTAAACGTTCAACCTTAAACGTTCAACCTTAAACGTTCAACCTTAACCGTTCAACCTTAAACGTTCAACCTTAAACGTTCAACCTTAAACGTTCAACCTTAAACGTTCAACCTTAAACGTGAAACCTTAAACGTAAAAACTTAAACGTTCAACCTTAAACGTTCAACCTTAAACGTTCAACCTTAAACGTGTAACCTTAAACGTGAAACCTTAAACGTGAAACCTTAAACGTGAAACCTTAAACGTGAAACCTTAAACGTGAAACCTTAAACGTGAAACTTTAAACGTTCAACCTTAAACGTTCAACCTTAAATGTTCAACCTTAAACGTTCAACCTTAAATGTTCAACCTTATACGTTCAACCTTAAACGTTTAACCTTAAACATTCAACCTTAAACGTTCAACTGTAAACGTTCAACCTTAAACATTCAACCTTAAACATTCAACCTTAAACATTCAACCTTAAACGTTCAACCGTAAACGTTCAACCTTAAAGTTCAACCTTAAACGTTCAACCTTAAACATGAAACCTTAAACGTTCAACCTTAAACGTTCAACCTTAAACGTAAAACCTTAAATGTTCAACCTTAAATGTTCAACCTTAAATGTTCAACCTTAAACGTTCAACCTTAAATGTTCAACCTTATACGTTCAACCTTAAACGTTTAACCTTAAACATTCAACCTTAAACGTTCAACTGTAAACGTTCAACCTTAAACATTCAACCTTAAACATTCAACCTTAAACGTTCAACCGTAAACGTTCAACCTTAAAGTTCAACCTTAAACGTTCAACCTTAAACATGAAACCTTAAACGTTCAACCTTAAACGTTCAACCTTAAACGTTCAAACTTAAACGTGAAACATTAAACGTTCAACCTTAAACGTTCAACACTAAATGTTCAACCTTAAACGTTCAACCTTAAACGTTCAACTTTAAACGTGTAACCTTAAACGTTCAACCTTAAACATTCAACCATAAAGTTCAACCTAAAACGTTCAACCTTAAACATGAAACCTTAAACGTGAAACCTTAAACGTTCAACCTGAAACGTTCAACCTTAAACGTTCAACCTTAAACGTTCAACCTTAAGCGTTCAACCTTAAACATTCAACATTAAACGTTCAACCTTAAACGTTCAACTTTAAACGTTCAACCTTAAACGTGAAACCTTAAACGTGAAACCTTAAACTTGAAACCTTAAACGTGAAACCTTAAACGTGAAACCTTAAACGTGAAACCTTAAACGTGAAACCTTAAACGTGAAACCTTAAACGTGAACCCTTAAACGTGAAACCTTAAACGTGAAACCTTAAACGTTCAACCTTAAACGTTCAACCTTAAACGTTCAACCTTAAACGTTCAATCTTAAACGTTCAACCTTAAACGTTCAACCTTAAACGTTCAACCTTAAACGTTCAACCTTAAACGTTCAACCTTAAACGTTCAACTTTAAACGTTCATTCTTAAACGTTCAACCTTAAACGTGAAATCTTAAACGTGAAATCTTAAACGTTCAACCTTAAACGTTCAACCTTAAACGTTCAACCTTAAACGTTCAACCTTAAACGTTCAACCTTAAACGTTCAACCTTAAACGTTCAACCTTAAACGTTCAACCTTAAACGTTCAACCTTAAACGTTCAACCTTAAACGTTCAACCTTAAACGTTCAACCTTAAACGTTCAACCTTAAACGTGAAACCTTAAACGTTCAACCTTAAACGTTCAACCTTAAACGTTCAACCTTAAATGTTCAACCTTAAACGTTCAACCTTATACGTTCAACCTTATACGTTCAACCTTAAACGTTCAACCTTAAACGTTCAACCTTAAACGTTCAACCTTAAACGTTCAACCTTAAACGTTCAACCTTAAACGTTCAACCTTAAACGTTCAACCTTAAACGTTCAACCTTAAGCGTTCAACCTTAAACGTTCAACATTAAACGTTCAACCTTAAACGTTCAACCTTAAACGTTCAACCTTAAACGTTCAACCTTAAACGTTCAACCTTAAACGTGAAACCTTAAACGTGAAACCTTAAATGTGAAACCTTAAACGTGAAACCTTAAACGTGAAACCTTAAACGTGAAACCTTAAACGTGAAACCTTAAACGTGAAACCTTAAACGTGAAAAATTAAACGTTCAACCTTAAACGTTCAACCTTATACGTTCAACCTTAAACGTTCAACCTTAAACGTTCAACCTTAAACGTTCAACCTTAAACGTTCAACCTTAAACGTTCAACCTTAAACGTTCAACCTTAAACGTTCAACCTTAAACGTTCAACCTTAAACGTTCAACCTTAAACGTTCAACCTTAAACGTTCAACCTTAAACGTTCAACCTTAAACGTTCAACCTTAAACGTTCAACCTTAAACGTTCAACCTTAAACGTTCAACCTTAAACGTTCAACCTTAAACGTTCAACCTTAAACGTTCAACCTTAAACGTTCAACCTTAAACGTTCAACCTTAAACGTTCAACCTTAAACGTTCAACCTTAAACGTTCAACCTTAAACGTTCAACCTTAAACGTTCAACCTTAAACGTTCAACCTTAAACGTGAAACCTTAAACGTTCAACCTTAAACGTTCAACCTTAAACGTTCAACCTTAAATGTTCAACCTTAAACGTTCAACCTTATACGTTCAACCTTATACGTTCAACCTTAAACGTTCAACCTTAAACGTTCAACCTTAAACGTTCAACCTTAAACGTTCAACCTTAAACGTTCAACCTTAAACGTTCAACCTTAAACGTTCAACCTTAAACGTTCAACCTTAAGCGTTCAACCTTAAACGTTCAACATTAAACGTTCAACCTTAAACGTTCAACCTTAAACGTTCAACCTTAAACGTTCAACCTTAAACGTTCAACCTTAAACGTGAAACCTTAAACGTGAAACCTTAAATGTGAAACCTTAAACGTGAAACCTTAAACGTGAAACCTTAAACGTGAAACCTTAAACGTGAAACCTTAAACGTGAAACCTTAAACGTGAAAAATTAAACGTTCAACCTTAAACGTTCAACCTTATACGTTCAACCTTAAACGTTCAACCTTAAACGTTCAACCTTAAACGTTCAACCTTAAACGTTCAACCTTAAACGTTCAACCTTAAACGTTCAACCTTAAACGTTCAACCTTAAACGTTCAACCTTAAACGTTCAACCTTAAACGTTCAACCTTAAACGTTCAACCTTAAACGTTCAACCTTAAACGTTCAACCTTAAACGTTCAACCTTAAACGTTCAACCTTAAACGTTCAACCTTAAACGTTCAACCTTAAACGTTCAACCTTAAATGTGAAACCTTAAATGTTCTACCATAAACGTGAAACCTTAAATGTTCAACCTTAAACGTTCAACCTTAAAAGTTCAACCTTAAACGTTCAACCTTAAACTTTCAACCTTAAACATTCAACCTTAAACGTTCTACCTTAAACGTTCAACCTTAAACGTTCCACCTTAAACGTTCAACCTTAAACGTTCAACCTTAAACACTCAACCTTAAACATTCAACCTTAAAGGTTCAACCTTAAATGTTCAAAATTAAACAAGAAACCTTAAACGTGAAACCTTAAATGTTCAACCTTAAACGTGGAACCTTAAACGTGAAACCTTAAACGTGAAATCTTAAACGTGAAACCTTAAACGTGAAACCTTAAACGTGAAACCTTAAACGTGAAACCTTAAACGTGAAACCTTAAACGTGAAACCTTAAACTTTCAACCTTAAACATGAAACATTAAACGTGAAACCTTAAACGTTCAACATTAAATGTTCAACCTTAAACGTTCAACCTTAAACGTTAAACCTTAAACGTTCAACCTTAAATGTTCAGCCTTAAACATTCAACCTTAAACGTTCAACCTTAAACGTTCAACCTTTAACGTTCAACCTTAAATGTGAAACCTTAAACGTGAAACCTTAAACATGAAACCTTAAACGTGAAACCTTAAACGTGAAACCTTAAACGTGAAACCTTAAACGTGAAACCTTAAACGTGAAACCTTAAACGTGAAACCTTAAACGTGAAACCTTAAACGTGAAACCTTAAACGTGAAACCTTAAACGTGAAACCTTAAACGTGAAACCTTAAACGTTCAAGTTCAACGTTCAACCTTAAACGTTCAACCTTAAACGTTCAACCTTTAACGTTCAACCTTAAACGTTCAACCATAAACGTTCAACCTTAAACGTTCAACCTTAAACGTTCTACCTTAAACGTGAAATCTTAAACGTGAAACCTTAAACGTTCAACCTTAAACGTGAAACCTTAAACGTTCAACCTTTAACGTTCAACCTTAAATGTGAAACCTTAAACGTGAAACCTTAAACGTGAAACCTTAAACGTGAAACCTTAAACGTGAAACCTTAAACGTTCAACCTTAAATGTGAAACCTTAAACGTGAAACCTTAAACGTGAAACCTTAAACGTGAAACCTTAAACGTGAAACCTTAAACATGAAACCTTAAACGTGAAACCTTAAACGTGAAACCTTAAACGTGAAACCTTAAACGTGAAACCTTAAACGTGAAACCTTAAACGTGAAACCTTAAACGTTCAACTTTAAACGTTCAACCTTAAACGTTCAACCTTAAACGTTCAACCTTAAACGTTCAACCTTAAACGTTCAACCTTAAACGTTAAACCTTAAACGTTCAACCTTAAACGTTCAACTTTAAACATTCAACCTTAAACGTTCAACCTTTAACGTTCAACCTTAAATGTGAAACCTTAAACGTGAAACCTTAAACGTGAAACCTTAAACGTGAAACCTTAAACGTGAAACCTTAAACGTGAAACCTTAAACGTGAAACCTTAAACGTGAAACCTTAAACGTGAAACCTTAAACGTGAAACCTTAAACGTGAAACCTTAAACGTGAAACCTTAAACGTTCAAGTTAAATGTTCAACCTTAAACGTTAAACCTTAAACGTTCAACCATAAACGTTCAACCTTAAACGTTCAACCTTAAACGTTCAACCTTAAACGTGAAATCTTAAACGTGAAACCTTAAACGTTCAACCTTAAACGTGAAACCTTAAACGTTCAACCTTTAACGTTCAACCTTAAATGTGAAACCTTAAACGTGAAACCTTAAACGTGAAACCTTAAACGTGAAACCTTAAACGTGAAACCTTAAACGTGAAACCTTAAACGTGAAACCTTAAACATGAAACCTTAAACATGAAACTTTAAACGTGAGACCTTAAACGTGAAACCTTAAACGTGAAACCTTAAACGTGAAACCTTAAACGTTCAAGTTAAACGTTCAACCTTAAACGTGAAACCTTAAACGTGAAACCTTAAACGTGAAACCTTAAACGTGAAACCTTAAACGTGAAACCTTAAACGTGAAACCTTAAACGTGAAACCTTAAACGTGAAACCTTAAACGTGAAACCTTAAACGTGAAACCTTAAACATGAAACCTTAAACGTGAGACCTTAAACGTGAAACCTTAAACGTGAAACCTTAAACGTGAAACCTTAAACGTTCAAGTTAAACGTTCAACCTTAAACGTTCAACCTTAAACGTTCAACCTTAAACGTTCAACCTTAAACGTTCAACCTTAAACGTTAAACCTTAAACGTTCAACCTTAAACGTTCAACTTTAAACATTCAACCTTAAACGTTCAACCTTTAACGTTCAACCTTAAATGTGAAACCTTAAACGTGAAACCTTAAACGTGAAACCTTAAACGTGAAACCTTAAACGTGAAACCTTAAACGTGAAACCTTAAACGTGAAACCTTCAATGTGAAACCTAAAACGTGAAACCTTAAACGTGAAACATTAAACGTTCAAGTTAAACGTTCAACCTTAAACGTTCAACCTTAAACGTTCAACCATAAACGTTCAACCTTAAACGTTCAACCTTAAACGTTCAACCTTAAACGTGAAATCTTAAACGTGAAACCTTAAACGTGAAACCTTAAGCGTGAAACCTTAAACGTTCAACCTTTAACGTTCAACCTTTAACGTTCAACCTTAAATGTGAAACCTTAAACGTGAAACCTTAAACGTGAAACCTTAAACGTGAAACCTTAAACGTGAAACCTTAAACGTGAAACCTTAAACTTGAAACCTTAAACGTGAAACCTTAAACGTGAAACCTTAAACGTGAAACCTTAAACGTGAAACCTTAAACGTGAAACCTTAAACATGAAACCTTAAACGTGAGACCTTAAACGTGAAACCTTAAACGTGAAACCTTAAACGTGAAACCTTAAACGTTCAAGTTAAACATTCAACCTTAAACATTCAACCTTAAACGTTCAACCTTAAACGTTCAACCTTAAACATTCAACCTTAAACTTGAAATGTTTAAGGTTGAACCTGAAATGTTCAACCTTAAACGTGAAACCTTAAACGTTCAACCTTAAACGTTCAACTGTAAACGTTCAACCTTAAACGTTCAATGTTAAACGTTCAACCTTTAAAAGTCAACCTTAAATGTTCAACCTTAAACGTTCAACTTTAAACGTTCAACCTTAAACGTTCAACCTTAAACATGAAACCTTAAATGTGAAACCTTAAACGTTCAACATTAAACGTTCAACCTTAAATGTTCAACCTTAAACGTTCAACCTTAAACGTTCAACCTTATACGTTCAACCTTAAACGTTCAACCTTAAATGGTCAACCTTAAACGTTCAACCTTAAATGTTCAACCTTAAACGGTCAACCTTAAACGTTCAACCTTAAACGTTCAACCTTAAACGTTCAACCTTAAACGTTCAACCTTAAACGTTCAACCTTAAACGTTCAACCTTAAACGTTCAACCTTAAACGTTCAACCTTAAACGTTCAACCTTAAACGTTCAACCTTAAACGTTCAACCTTAAACGTTCAACCTTAAACGTTCAACCTTAAACGTTCAACCTTAAACGTTCAACCTTAAACGTTCAACCTTATACGTTCAACCTTAAACGTTCAACCTTAAACGTTCAACCTTAAACGTTCAACCTTAAACGTTCAACCTTAAACGTTCAACCTTAAACGTTCAACCTTAAACGTTCAACCTTAAACGTTCAACCTTAAACGTTCAACCTTAAACGTTCAACCTTAAACGTTCAACCTTAAACGTTCAACCTTAAACGTTCAACCTTAAACGTTCAACCTTAAACGTTCAACCTTAAACGTTCAACCTTAAACGTTCAACCTTAAACGTTCAACCTAAAACGTTCAACCTTAAACGTTCAACCTTAAACGTTCAACCTTAAACGTTCAACCTTAAACATTAAACCTTAAACGTTCAATCTTAAACGTTCCACATTAAACGTGAAACCTTAAATGTTCAACCATAAACGTGAAACCTTAAACGTTCAACCTTAAACGTTCAATCTTAAACGTTCAACCTTAAACGTTCAACCTTAAACGTTCAACCTTAAACGTTCAACCTTAAACGTTCAACCTTAAACGTTCAACCTTAAACGTTCAACCTTAAACGTGAAACCTTAAACGTTCAAGTTTAAACGTTCAACCTTAAACGTTCAACCTTAAACGTTCAACCTTAAACGTTCAACCTTAAACGTTCAACCTTAAACGTTAAACCTTAAACGTTCAACCTTAAACGTTCAACTTTAAACATTCAACCTTAAACGTTGAACCTTTAACGTTCAACCTTAAATGTGAAACCTTAAACGTGAAACCTTAAACGTGAAACCTTAAACGTGAAACCTTAAACGTGAAACCTTAAACGTGAAACCTTAAACGTGAAACCTTAAACGTGAAACCTTAAACGTGAAACCTTAAACGTGAAACCTTAAACGTGAAACCTTAAACGTGAAACCTTAAACGTTCAAGTTAAACGTTCAACCTTAAACGTTAAACCTTAAACGTTAAACCTTAAACGTTCAACCATAAACGTTCAACCTTAAATGTTCAGCCTTAAACGTTCAACCTTAAACGTGAAATCTTAAACGTGAAACCTTAAACGTTCAACCTTAAACGTGAAACCTTAAACGTTCAACCTTTAACGTTCAACCTTAAATGTGAAACCTTAAACGTGAAACCTTAAACGTGAAACCTTAAACGTGAAACCTTAAACGTGAAACCTTAAACGTGAAACCTTAAACGTGAAACCTTAAACATGAAACCTTAAACATGAAACCTTAAACGTGAGACCTTAAACGTGAAACCTTAAACGTGAAACCTTAAATGTGAAACCTTAAACGTTCAAGTTAAACGTTCAACCTTAAACGTTCAACCTTAAACGTTCAACCTTAAACGTTCAACCTTAAACGTTCAACCTTAAACGTTAAACCTTAAACGTTCAACCTTAAACGTTCAACTTTAAACATTCAACCTTAAACGTTCAACCTTTAACGTTCAACCTTAAATGTGAAACCTTAAACGTGAAACCTTAAACGTGAAACCTTAAACGTGAAACCTTAAACGTGAAACCTTAAACATGAAACCTTAAACGTGAAACCTTCAATGTGAAACCTAAAACGTGAAACCTTAAACGTGAAACATTAAACGTTCAAGTTAAACGTTCAACCTTAAACGTTCAACCTTAAACGTTCAACCATAAACGTTCAACCTTAAACGTTCAACCTTAAACGTTCAACCTTAAACGTGAAATCTTAAACGTGAAACCTTAAACGTGAAACCTTAAACGTGAAACCTTAAACGTTCAACCTTTAACGTTCAACCTTTAACGTTCAACCTTAAATGTGAAACCTTAAACGTGAAACCTTAAACGTGAAACCTTAAACGTGAAACCTTAAACGTGAAACCTTAAACGTGAAACCTTAAACGTGAAACCTTAAACGTGAAACCTTAAACGTGAAACCTTAAACGTGAAACCTTAAACGTGAAACCTTAAACGTGAAACCTTAAACGTGAAACCTTAAACATGAAACCTTAAACGTGAGACCTTAAACGTGAAACCTTAAACGTGAAACCTTAAACGTGAAACCTTAAACGTTCAAGTTAAACGTTCAACCTTAAACGTTCAACCTTAAACGTTCAACCTTAAACGTTCAACCTTAAACGTTCAACCTTAAACGTTAAACCTTAAACGTTCAACCTTAAACGTTCAACTTTAAACATTCAACCTTAAACGTTCAACCTTTAACGTTCAACCTTAAATGTGAAACCTTAAACGTGAAACCTTAAACGTGAAACCTTAAACGTGAAACCTTAAACGTGAAACCTTAAACGTGAAACCTTAAACGTGAAACCTTCAATGTGAAACCTAAAACGTGAAACCTTAAACGTGAAACATTAAACGTTCAAGTTAAACGTTCAACCTTAAACGTTCAACCTTAAACGTTCAACCATAAACGTTCAACCTTAAACGTTCAACCTTAAACGTTCAACCTTAAACGTGAAATCTTAAACGTGAAACCTTAAACGTGAAACCTTAAACGTGAAACCTTAAACGTTCAACCTTTAACGTTCAACCTTTAACGTTCAACCTTAAATGTGAAACCTTAAACGTGAAACCTTAAACGTGAAACCTTAAACGTGAAACCTTAAACGTGAAACCTTAAACGTGAAACCTTAAACGTGAAACCTTAAACGTGAAACCTTAAACGTGAAACCTTAAACGTGAAACCTTAAACGTGAAACCTTAAACGTGAAACCTTAAACGTGAAACCTTAAACATGAAACCTTAAACGTGAGACCTTAAACGTGAAACCTTAAACGTGAAACCTTAAACGTGAAACCTTAAACGTTCAAGTTAAACGTTCAACCTTAAACATTCAACCTTAAACGTTCAACCTTAAACGTTCAACCTTAAACATTCAACCTTAAACTTGAAATGTTTAAGGTTGAACCTGAAATGTTCAACCTTAAACGTGAAACCTTAAACGTTCAACCTTAAACGTTCAACTGTAAACGTTCAACCTTAAACGTTCAACGTTAAACGTTCAACCTTTAAAAGTCAACCTTAAATGTTCAACCTTAAACGTTCAACCTTAAACGTTCAACCTTAAACGTTCAACCTTAAACATGAAACCTTAAAAGTGAAACCTTAAACGTTCAACATTAAACGTTCAACCTTAAACGTTCAACCTTAAACGTTCAACCTTAAACGTTCAACCTTATACGTTCAACCTTAAACGTTCAACCTTAAATGGTCAACCTTAAACGTTCAACCTTAAATGTTCAACCTTAAACGTTCAACCTTAAACGTTCAACCTTAAACGTTCAACCTTAAACGTTCAACCTTAAACGTTCAACCTTAAACGTTCAACCTTAAACGTTCAACCTTAAACGTTCAACCTTAAACGTTCAACCTTAAACGTTCAACCTTAAACGTTCAACCTAAAACGTTCAACCTTAAACGTTCAACCTTAAACGTTCAACCTTAAACGTTCAACCTTAAACATTAAACCTTAAACGTTCAATCTTAAACGTTCCACATTAAACGTGAAACCTTAAACATTCAACCTTAAACGTTCAACCTTAAACGTTCAACCTTAAACATTCAACCTTAAACTTGAAATGTTTAAGGTTGAACCTGAAATGTTCAACCTTAAACGTGAAACCTTAAACGTTCAACATTAAACGTTCAACTGTAAACGTTCAACCTTAAACGTTCAACCTTAAACGTTCAACCTTAAACGTTCAACCTTAAACGTTCAACCTTAAACGTTCAACCTTAAACGTTCAACCTTAAACGTTCAACCTAAAACGTTCAACCTTAAACGTTCAACCTTAAACGTTCAACCTTAAACGTTCAACCTTAAACATTAAACCTTAAACGTTCAATCTTAAACGTTCCACATTAAACGTGAAACCTTAAATGTTCAACCATAAACGTGAAACCTTAAACGTTCAACCTTAAACGTTCAATCTTAAACGTTCAACCTTAAACGTTCAACCTTAAACGTTCAACCTTAAACGTTCAACCTTAAACGTTCAACCTTAAACGTTCAACCTTAAACGTTCAACCTTAAACATTCAACCTTAAACGTTCAACCTTAAACGTTCAACCTTAAACTTTCCACCTTAAACGTTCAACCTTAAACGTTCAACCTTAAACGTTCAACCTTAAACGTTCAACCTTAAACGTTCAACCTTAAACGTTCAACCTTAAACGTTCAACCTTAAACGTTCAACCTTAAACGTTCAACCTTAAACGTGAAACCTTAAACGTTCAACCTTAAACATTCAACCTTAAACATTCAACCTTAAACATTCAACATTAAACATTCAACCTTAAATGTTTAACCTTATACATTCAACCTTAAATGTTCAACCGTAAACGTTCAACCTTAAACGTTCAACCTTAAACGTTCAACCTTAAACATTCAACCTTAAACGTTCAACCTTAAATGTTCAAAATTAAACATGAAACCTTAAACGTGAAACCTTAAATGTTCAACCTTAAACGTGAAACCTTAAACGTTCAACCTTAAACGTTCAACCTCAAACGTGAAACCTTATACGTTCAACCTTAAACGTTCAACCTTAAATGTTCAACCTTAAACGTTCAACCTTAAACGTTCAACCTTAAACTTTCAACCTTAAACGTGAAACCTTAAACATTCCACCTTAAATGTTCAACCTTAAACGTTCAACCTTAAACGTTCAACCTTAAACATTCAACCTTAAACGTTCAACCTTAAACGTTCAACCTTAAACATGAAACCTTAAATATGAAAGCTTAAACGTAAAATCTTAAACGTGAAACGTTAAATGTTCAACCTTAAACGTTCAACCTTAAACGTTCAACCTTAAACGTTCAACCTTAAACGTTCAACCTTAAACGTTCAACCTTAAACGTTCAACCTTAAACGTTCAACCTTAAACGTTCAACCTTAAACGTGAAACCTTAAATGTTCAACCTTAAACGTGAAATATTAAAAGTTAAACCTTAAACGTTCAACCTTAAACGTTCAACCTTAAACGTGGAACCTTAAACGTGAAGCCTTACACGTGAAACCTTAAACGTGAAACCTTAAACGTGAAACCTTAAACGTGAAATCTTAAACGTGAAACCTTAAACGTTCAACCTTAAACGTTCGACCTTAAACGTTAAACCTTAAACGTTCAACCTTAAACGTTCAACCTTAAACGTTCAACCTTAAACGTTCAACCTTAAACGTTCAACCTTAAACGTTCAACCTTAAACGTTCAACCTTAAACGTTCAACCTTAAACGTTAAACCTTAAACGTTCAACCTTAAACGTTCAACCTTAAACGTTCAACCTTAAACGTTCAACCTTAAACGTGAAACCTTAAACGTTCAACCTTAAACATTCAACTTTAAACATTCAACCTTAAACATTCAACCTTAAATGTTCAACCTTAAATGTTCAAAATTAAACATGAAACCTTAAACGTGAAACCTTAAATGTTCAACCTTAAACGTGAAACCTTAAACGTTCAACCTTAAACGTGAAACCTTAACCGTTCAACCTTAAACGTGAAACCTTAAATATGAAAGCTTAAACGTAAAATCTTAAACGTGAAACGTTAAATGTTCAACCTTAAACGTTCAACCTTAAACGTTCAACCTTAAACGTTCAACCTTAAACGTTCAACCTTAAACGTTCAACCTTAAACGTTCAACCTTAAACGTTCAACCTTAAACGTTCAACCTTAAACGTTCAACCTTAAACGTTCAACCTTAAACGTTCAACCTTAAACGTTCAACCTTAAACGTTCAACCTTAAACGTTCAACCTTAAACGTTCAACCTAAAACGTTCAACCTTAAACGTTCAACCTTAAACGTTCAACCTTAAACGTTCAACCTTAAACATTAAACCTTAAACGTTCAATCTTAAACGTTCCACATTAAACGTGAAACCTTAAACATTCAACCTTAAACGTTCAACCTTAAACGTTCAACCTTAAACATTCAACCTTAAACTTGAAATGTTTAAGGTTGAACCTGAAATGTTCAACCTTAAACGTGAAACCTTAAACGTTCAACATTAAACGTTCAACTGTAAACGTTCAACCTTAAACGTTCAACCTTAAACGTTCAACCTTAAACGTTCAACCTTAAACGTTCAACCTTAAACGTTCAACCTTAAACGTTCAACCTAAAACGTTCAACCTTAAATGTTCAACCTTAAACGTTCAACCTTAAACGTTCAACCTTAAACATTAAACCTTAAACGTTCAATCTTAAACGTTCCACATTAAACGTGAAACCTTAAATGTTCAACCATAAACGTGAAACCTTAAACGTTCAACCTTAAACGTTCAATCTTAAACGTTCAACCTTAAACGTTCAACCTTAAACGTTCAACCTTAAACGTTCAACCTTAAACGTTCAACCTTAAACGTTCAACCTTAAACGTTCAACCTTAAACGTTCAACCTTAAACGTTCAACCTTAAACGTTCAACCTTAAACGTTCAACCTTAAACGTTCAACCTTAAACGTTCAACCTTAAACGTTCAACCTTAAACGTTCAACCTTAAACGTTCAACCTTAAACGTTCAACCTTAAACGTTCAACCTTAAACGTTCAACCTTAAACGTGAAACCTTAAACGTTCAACCTTAAACATTCAACCTTAAACATTCAACCTTAAACATTCAACATTAAACATTCAACCTTAAATGTTTAACCTTATACATTCAACCTTAAATGTTCAACCGTAAACGTTCAACCTTAAACGTTCAACCTTAAACGTTCAACCTTAAACATTCAACCTTAAACGTTCAACCTTAAATGTTCAAAATTAAACATGAAACCTTAAACGTGAAACCTTAAATGTTCAACCTTAAACGTGAAACCTTAAACGTTCAACCTTAAACGTTCAACCTCAAACGTGAAACCTTATACGTTCAACCTTAAACGTTCAACCTTAAATGTTCAACCTTAAACGTTCAACCTTAAACGTTCAACCTTAAACTTTCAACCTTAAACGTGAAACCTTAAACATTCCACCTTAAATGTTCAACCTTAAACGTTCAACCTTAAACGTTCAACCTTAAACATTCAACCTTAAACGTTCAACCTTAAACGTTCAACCTTAAACATGAAACCTTAAATATGAAAGCTTAAACGTAAAATCTTAAACGTGAAACGTTAAATGTTCAACCTTAAACGTTCAACCTTAAACGTTCAACCTTAACCGTTCAACCTTAAACGTTCAACCTTAAACGTTCAACCTTAAACGTTCAACCTTAAACGTTCAACCTTAAACGTTCAACCTTAAACGTTCAACCTTAAACGTTCAACCTTAAACGTGAAACCTTAAATGTTCAACCTTAAACGTGAAATATTAAAAGTTAAACCTTAAACGTTCAACCTTAAACGTTCAACCTTAAACGTGGAACCTTAAACGTGAAGCCTTACACGTGAAACCTTAAACGTGAAACCTTAAACGTGAAACCTTAAACGTGAAACCTTAAACGTGAAATCTTAAACGTGAAACCTTAAACGTTCAACCTTAAACGTTCGACCTTAAACGTTAAACCTTAAACGTTCAACCTTAAACGTTCAACCTTAAACGTTCAACCTTAAACGTTCAACCTTAAATGTTCAACCTTAAACGTTCAACCTTAAACGTTCAACCTTAAACGTTAAACCTTAAACGTTCAACCTTAAACGTTCAACCTTAAACGTTCAACCTTAAACGTTCAACCTTAAACGTGAAACCTTAAACGTTCAACCTTAAACATTCAACCTTAAACATTCAACCTTAAACATTCAACCTTAAATGTTCAACCTTAAATGTTCAAAATTAAACATGAAACCTTAAACGTGAAACCTTAAATGTTCAACCTTAAACGTGAAACCTTAAACGTTCAACCTTAAACGTGAAACCTTAACCGTTCAACCTTAAACGTGAAACCTTAAATATGAAAGCTTAAACGTAAAATCTTAAACGTGAAACGTTAAATGTTCAACCTTAAACGTTCAACCTTAAACGTTCAACCTTAAACGTTCAACCTTAAACGTTCAACCTTAAACGTTCAACCTTAAACGTTCAACCTTAAACGTTCAACCTTAAACGTTCAACCTTAAACGTTCAACCTTAAACGTTCAACCTTAAACGTGAAACCTTAAACGTTCAACCTTAAACATTCAACCTTAAACCTTCAACCTTAAACATTCAACCTTAAATGTTCAACCTTAAATGTTCAAAATTAAACATGAAACCTTAAACGTGAAACCCTAAATGTTCAACCTTAAACGTGAAACCTTAAACGTTCAACCTTAAACGTGAAACCTTAACCGTTCAACCTTAAACGTGAAACCTTAAATATGAAAGCTTAAACGTAAAATCTTAAACGTGAAACGTTAAATGTTCAACCTTAAACGTTCAACCTTAAACGTTCAACCTTAAACATTCAACCTTAAACGTTCAACCTTAAACGTGAATCCTTACATGTTCAACCTTAAACGTGAAACCTTAAACGTTAAACCTTAAACGTTCAACCTTAAATGTTCAACCTTAAACGTTCAACCTTAAACGTGAAACCTTAAACGTTCAACCTTAAACGTTCAACCTTAAACGTGAAACCTTAAACGTGAAACCTTAAACGTGAAACCTTAAACGTGAAACTTTAAACGTTCCACCTTAAACGTTCAACCTTAAACGTTCCACCTTAAACGTTCCACCTTAATCGTTCAACCTTAAACATTCAACCTTAAATGTGAAACCTTAAACATTCAACCTTAAACATGAAACCTTAAACGTGAAACCTTAAACGTTCAACCTTAAACGTTCAACCTTATACGTTCAACCTTAAATGTTCAACCTTATATGTTCAACCTTAAACGTTCAACCTTAAACGTTCAACCTTATACGTTCAACCTTATACGTTCATCCTTAAACGTTCAACCTTATACGTTGAACCTTAAATGTTCAACCTTAAACCTTTAACCTTAAACGTTCAACCTTAAACGTTCAACCTTAAATGTTCAACCTTAAACATGAAACCTTAAATATGAAAGCTTAAACGTAAAATCTTAAACGTGAAACGTTAAATGTTCAACCTTAAACGTTCAACCTTAAACGTTCAACCTTAAACGTTCAACCTTAAATGTTCAACCTTAAACGTTCAACCTTAAACATTAAACCTTAAACGTTCAACCTTAAACGTGAAACCTTAAATGTTCAACCTTAAACGTGAAATATTAAAAGTTAAACCTTAAACGTTCAACCTTAAATGTTCAACCTTAAACGTTCAACCTTAAACGTTCAACCTTAAACGTTCAACCTTAAACGTTCAACCTTAAACGTTCAACCTTAAACGTTCAACCTTAAACGTGAAACCTTAAACGTGAAACCTTAAACGTGAAACCTTAAACGTGGAAACTTAAACGTGAAACCTTAAATGTGAAATCTTAAACGTGAAACCTTAAACGTGAAACCTTAAACGTGAAATCTTAAACGTGAAACCTTAAACGTTCAACCTTAAACGTTCGACCTTAAACGTTCAACTTTAAACGTTCAACCTTAAACGTTCAACCTTAAACGTTCAACCTTAAACGTTCAACCTTAAACGTTCAACCTTAAACGTTCAACCTTAAACGTTCAACCTTAAACGTGAAACCTTAAACGTTCAACCTTAAACATTCAACCTTAAATGTTCAACCTTAAATGTTCAAAATTAAACATGAAACCTTAAACGTGAAACCTTAAATGTTCAACCTTAAACGTTCAACCTTAAACGTTCAACCTTAAACGTTCAACCTTAAACGTTCAACCTTAAACGTTCAACCTTAAGCGTTCAACCTTAAACGTTCAACATTAAACGTTCAACCTTAAACGTTCAACCTTAAACGTTCAACCTTAAACGTGAAACCTTAAACGTGAAACCTTAAACTTGAAACCTTAAACGTGAAACCTTAAACGTGAAACCTTAAACGTGAAACCTTAAACGTGAAACCTTAAACGTGAAACCTTAAACGTGAACCCTTAAACGTGAAACCTTAAACGTGAAACCTTAAACGTTCAACCTTAAACGTTCAACCTTAAACATTCAACCATAAAGTTCAACCTAAAACGTTCAACCTTAAACATGAAACCTTAAACGTGAAACCTTAAACGTTCAATATTAAATGTTCAACCTTAAACGTTCAAAATTAAACGTTCAACCTTAAACGTTCAACCTTAAACGTTCAACCTTAAACGTTCAACCTTAAGCGTTCAACCTTAAACGTTCAACATTAAACGTTCAACCTTAAACGTTCAACCTTAAACGTTCAACCTTAAACGTGAAACCTTAAACGTGAAACCTTAAACTTGAAACCTTAAACGTGAAACCTTAAACGTGAAACCTTAAACGTGAAACCTTAAACGTGAAACCTTAAACGTGAAACCTTAAACGTGAAAAATTAAACGTGAAACCTTAAATGTGAAACCTTAAACGTTCAACCTTAAACGTTCAACCTTATACGTTCAACCTTAAACGTTCAACCTTAAACGTTCAACCTTAAACGTTCAACCTTAAACGTTCAACCTTAAACGTTCAACCTTAAACGTTCAACCTTAAACGTTCAACCTTAAACGTTCAACCTTAAACGTTCAACCTTAAACGTTCAACCTTAAACGTTCAACCTTAAACGTTCAACCTTAAACGTTCAACCTTAAACGTTCAACCTTAAATGTTCAACCTTAAACGTTCAACCTTAAACGTTCAACCTTAAACGTTAAACCTTAAACGTTCAACCTTAAACGTTCCACCTTAAATGTGAAACCTTAAATGTTCTACCATAAATGTGAAACCTTAAATGTTCAACCTTAAACGTTCAACCTTAAAAGTTCAACCTTAAACGTTCAACCTTAAACTTTCAACCTTAAACATTCAACCTTAAACGTTCTACCTTAAACGTTCAACCTTAAATGTTCCACCTTAAACGTTCAACCTTAAACGTTCAACCTTAAACACTCAACCTTAAACATTCAACCTTAAAGGTTCAACCTTAAATGTTCAAAATTAAACAAGAAACCTTAAATGTGAAACCTTAAATGTTCAACCTTAAACGTGGAACCTTAAACGTGAAACCTTAAACGTGAAATCTTAAACGTGAAACCTTAAACGTGAAACCTTAAACGTGAAACCTTAAACGTGAAACCTTAAACGTGAAACCTTAAACGCGAAACCTTAAACTTTCAACCTTAAACATGAAACATTAAACGTGAAACCTTAAACGTTCAACATTAAATGTTCAACCTTAAACGTTCAACCTTAAACGTTAAACCTTAAACGTTCAACCTTAAATGTTCAGCCTTAAACATTCAACCTTAAACGTTCAACCTTAAATGTTCAACCTTTAACGTTCAACCTTAAATGTGAAACCTTAAACGTGAAACCTTAAACATGAAACCTTAAACGTGAAACCTTAAACGTGAAACCTTAAACGTGAAACCTTAAACGTGAAACCTTAAACGTGAAACCTTAAACGTGAAACCTTAAACGTGAAACCTTAAACGTGAAACCTTAAACGTGAAACCTTAAACGTGAAACCTTAAACGTGAAACCTTAAACGTGAAACCTTAAACGTTCAAGTTAAATGTTCAACCTTAAACGTTCAACCTTTAACGTTCAACCTTAAGCGTTCAACCATAAACGTTCAACCTTAAACGTTCAACCTTAAAAGTTCTACCTTAAACGTGAAATCTTAAACGTGAAACCTTAAACGTTCAACCTTAAACGTGAAACCTTAAACGTTCAACCTTTAACGTTCAACCTTAAATGTGAAACCTTAAACGTGAAACCTTAAACGTGAAACCTTAAACGTGAAACCTTAAACGTTCAACCTTAAATGTGAAACCTTAAACGTGAAACCTTAAACGTGAAACCTTAAACGTGAAACCTTAAACGTGAAACCTTAAACGTGAAACCTTAAACGTGAAACCTTAAACGTGAAACCTTAAACGTGAAACCTTAAACGTTCAACTTTAAACGTTCAACCTTAAACGTTCAACCTTAAACGTTCAACCTTAAACGTTCAAACTTAAACGTTCAACCTTAAATGTTAAACCTTAAACGTTCAACCTTAAACGTTCAACTTTAAACATTCAACCTTAAACGTTCAACCTTTAACGTTCAACCTTAAATGTGAAACCTTAAACGTGAAACCTTAAACGTGAAACCTTAAACGTGAAACCTTAAACGTGAAACCTTAAACGTGAAACCTTAAACGTGAAACCTTAAACGTGAAACCTTAAACGTGAAACCTTAAACGTGAAACCTTAAACGTGAAACCTTAAACGTGAAACCTTAAACGTTCAAGTTAAACGTTCAACCTTAAACGTTAAACCTTAAACGTTCAACCATAAACGTTCAACCTTAAACGTTCAACCTTAAACGTTCAACCTTAAAAGTGAAATCTTAAACGTGAAACCTTAAACGTTCAACCTTAAACGTGAAACCTTAAACGTTCAACCTTTAACGTTCAACCTTAAATGTGAAACCTTAAACGTGAAACCTTAAACGTGAAACCTTAAACGTGAAACCTTAAACGTGAAACCTTAAACGTGAAACCTTAAACGTGAAACCTTAAACGTGAAACCTTAAACGTGAGACCTTAAACGTGAAACCTTAAACGTGAAACCTTAAACGTGAAACCTTAAACGTTCAAGTTAAACGTTCAACCTTAAACGTTCAACCTTAAACGTTCAACCTTAAACGTTCAACCTTAAACGTTCAACCTTAAACATTAAACCTTAAACGTTCAACCTTAAACGTTCAACTTTAAACATTCAACCTTAAACGTTCAACCTTTAACGTTCAACCTTAAATGTGAAACCTTAAACGTGAAACCTTAAACGTGAAACCTTAAACGTGAAACCTTAAACGTGAAACCTTAAACGTGAAACCTTAAACGTGAAACCTTAAACGTGAAACCTTAAACGTGAAACCTTAAACGTGAAACCTTCAACGTGAAACCTAAAACGTGAAACCTTAAACGTGAAACATTAAACGTTCAAGTTAAACGTTCAACCTTAAACGTTCAACCTTAAACGTTCAACCATAAACGTTCAACCTTAAACGTTCAACCTTAAACGTTCAACCTTAAACGTGAAATCTTAAACGTGAAACCTTAAACGTTCAACCTTAAACGTGAAACCTTAAACGTTCAACCTTTAACGTTCAACCTTAAATGTGAAACCTTATACGTGAAACCTTAAACGTGAAACCATAAACGTGAAACCTTAAACGTGAAACCTTAAACGTGAAACCTTAAACGTGAAACCTTAAACATGAAACCTTAAACGTGAGACCTTAAACGTGAAACCTTAAACGTGAAACCTTAAACGTTCAAGTTAAACGTTCAACCTTAAACATTCAACCTTAAACGTTCAACCTTAAACGTTCAACCTTAAACATTCAACCTTAAACTTGAAATGTTTAAGGTTGAACCTGAAATGTTCAACCTTAAACGTGAAACCTTAAACGTTCAACATTAAACGTTCAACTGTAAACGTTCAACCTTAAACGTTCAACGTTAAACGTTCAACCTTTAAAAGTCAACCTTAAATGTTCAACCTTAAACGTTCAACCTTAAACGTTCAACCTTAAACGTTCAACCTTAAACATGAAACCTTAAAAGTGAAACCTTAAACGTTCAACATTAAACGTTCAACCTTAAACGTTCAACCTTAAACGTTCAACCTTAAACGTTCAACCTTATACGTTCAACCTTAAACGTTCAACCTTAAACGGTCAACCTTAAACGTTCAACCTTAAATGTTCAACCTTAAACGTTCAACCTTAAACGTTCAACCTTAAACGTTCAACCTTAAACGTTCAACCTTAAACATTCAACCTTAAACGTTCAACCTTAAACGTTCAACCTTAAACGTTCAACCTTAAACGTTCAACCTTAAACGTTCAACCTTAAACGTTCAACCTTAAACGTTCAACCTTAAACGTTCAACCTTAAACGTTCAACCTTAAACGTTCAACTTTAAACGTTCATTCTTAAACGTTCAACCTTAAACGTGAAATCTTAAACGTGAAACCTTAAACGTTCAACCTTAAACGTTCAACCTTAAACGTTCAACCTTAAACGTTCAACCTTAAATGTTCAACCTTAAATGTTCAACCTTAAATGTTCAACCTTAAACGTTCAACCTTAAACGTTCAACCTTAAACGTTCAACCTTAAACGTTCAACCTTAAACGTTCAACCTGAAACGTTCAACCTTAAACGTTCAACCTTAAACGTGAAACCTTAAAAGTGAAACATTAAACGTTCAACCTTAAACGTTCAACATTAAACGTTCAACCTTAAACGTTCAACCTTAAACGTGAAACCTTAAACGTGAAACCTTAAACGTGAAACCTTAAACGTGAAACCTTAAACGTGAAACCTTAAATGTGAAACCTTAAACGTTCAACCTTAAACGTTCAACCTTAAACGTTCAAAATTAAACGTTCAACCTTAAACGTTCAACCTTAAACGTTCAACCTTAAACATAAAACCTTAAACATTCAACATTAAACGTTCAACCTTAAACGTTCAACCTTAAACGTTCAACCTTAAACGTTCAACCTTAAACGTTCAACCTTAAACGTTCAACCTGAAACGTTCAACCTTAAACGTTCAACCTTAAACGTTCAACCTTAAACGTTCAACCTTAAACGTTCAACCTTAAACGTTCAACCTTAAACGTTCAACCTTAACCGTTCAACCTTAAACGTTCAACCTTAAACGTTCAACCTTAAACGTTCAACCTTAAACGTTCAACCTTAAACGTGAAACCTTAAACGTAAAAACTTAAACGTTCAACCTTAAACGTTCAACCTTAAACGTTCAACCTTAAACGTGTAACCTTAAACGTGAAACCTTAAACGTGAAACCTTAAACGTGAAACCTTAAACGTGAAACCTTAAACGTGAAACTTTAAACGTTCAACCTTAAACGTTCAACCTTAAATGTTCAACCTTAAACGTTCAACCTTAAATGTTCAACCTTATACGTTCAACCTTAAACGTTTAACCTTAAACATTCAACCTTAAACGTTCAACTGTAAACGTTCAACCTTAAACATTCAACCTTAAACATTCAACCTTAAACGTTCAACCGTAAACGTTCAACCTTAAAGTTCAACCTTAAACGTTCAACCTTAAACATGAAACCTTAAACGTTCAACCTTAAACGTAAAACCTTAAACGTTCAACCTTAAATGTTCAACCTTAAATGTTCAACCTTAAATGTTCAACCTTAAACGTTCAACCTTAAATGTTCAACCTTATACGTTCAACCTTAAACGTTTAACCTTAAACATTCAACCTTAAACGTTCAACTGTAAACGTTCAACCTTAAACATTCAACCTTAAACATTCAACCTTAAACGTTCAACCGTAAACGTTCAACCTTAAAGTTCAACCTTAAACGTTCAACCTTAAACATGAAACCTTAAACGTTCAACCTTAAACGTTCAACCTTAAACGTTCAAACTTAAACGTGAAACATTAAACGTTCAACCTTAAACGTTCAACACTAAATGTTCAACCTTAAACGTTCAACCTTAAACGTTCAACTTTAAACGTGTAACCTTAAACATTCAACCATAAAGTTCAACCTAAAACGTTCAACCTTAAACATGAAACCTTAAACGTGAAACCTTAAACGTTCAATATTAAATGTTCAACCTTAAACGTTCAACCTTAAACGTTCAACCTTAAACGTTCAACCTTAAACGTTCAACCTTAAACGTTCAACCTTAAGCGTTCAACCTTAAACGTTCAACATTAAACGTTCAACCTTAAACGTTCAACATTAAACGTTCAACCTTAAACGTGAAACCTTAAACGTGAAACCTTAAACTTGAAACCTTAAACGTGAAACCTTAAACGTGAAACCTTAAACGTGAAACCTTAAACGTGAAACCTTAAACGTGAACCCTTAAACGTGAAACCTTAAACGTGAAACCTTAAACGTTCAACCTTAAACGTTCAACCTTAAACGTTCAACCTTAAACGTTCAACCTTAAACGTTCAACCTTAAACGTTCAACCTTAAACGTTCAACCTTAAACGTTCAACTTTAAACGTTCATTCTTAAACGTTCAACCTTAAACGTGAAATCTTAAACGTGAAACCTTAAACGTTCAACCTTAAACGTTCAACCTTAAACGTTCAACCTTAAACGTTCAACCTTAAACGTTCAACCTTAAACGTTCAAAATTAAACGTTCAACCTTAAACGTTCAACCTTAAACGTTCAACCTTAAACGTTCAACCTTAAACGTTCAACCTTAAACGTTCAACCTTAAACGTTCACCCTTAAACGTTCAACCTTAAACGTGAAACCTTAAACGTGAAACCTTAAACGTGAAACCTTAAACGTTCAACCTTAAACGTTCAACCTTAAACGTTCAACCTTAAACGTTCAACCTTATACGTTCAACCTTATACGTTCAACCTTAAACGTTCAACCTTAAACGTTCAACCTTAAACGTTCAACCTTAAACGTTCAACCTTATACATTCAACCTTAAACGTTCAACCTTAAACGTTCAACCTTAAACGTTCAACCTTAAACGTTCAACCTTAAACGTTCAACCTTAAACGTTCAACCTTAAACGTTCAACCTTAAACGTTCAACCTTAAGCGTTCAACCTTAAACGTTCAACATTAAACGTTCAACCTTAAACGTTCAACCTTAAACGTTCAACCTTAAACGTTCAACCTTAAACGTTCAACCTTAAACGTTCAACCTTAAACGTGAAACCTTAAACGTGAAACCTTAAACGTGAAACCTTAAACGTGAAACCTTAAACGTGAAACCTTAAACGTGAAACCTTAAACGTGAAACCTTAAACGTGAAACCTTAAACGTGAAACCTTAAACGTGAAACCTTAAACGTGAAACCTTAAACGTTCAACCTTAAACGTTCAACCTTATACGTTCAACCTTAAACGTTCAACCTTAAACGTTCAACCTTAAACGTTCAACCTTAAACGTTCAACCTTAAACGTTCAACCTTAAACGTTCAACCTTAAACGTTCAACCTTAAACGTTCAACCTTAAACGTTCAACCTTAAACGTTCAACCTTAAACGTTCAACCTTAAACGTTCAACCTTAAACGTTCAACCTTAAACGTTCAACCTTAAACGTTCAACCTTAAACGTTCAACCTTAAACGTTCAACCTTAAACGTTCAACCTTAAACGTTCAACCTTAAACGTTAAACCTTAAACGTTCAACCTTAAACGTTCCACCTTAAATGTGAAACCTTAAATGTTCTACCATAAACGTGAAACCTTAAATGTTCAACCTTAAACGTTCAACCTTAAAAGTTCAACCTTAAACGTTCAACCTTAAACTTTCAACCTTAAACATTCAACCTTAAACGTTCTACCTTAAACGTTCAACCTTAAACGTTCCACCTTAAACGTTCAACCTTAAACGTTCAAACTTAAACACTCAACCTTAAACATTCAACCTTAAAGGTTCAACCTTAAATGTTCAAAATTAAACAAGAAACCTTAAACGTGAAACCTTAAATGTTCAACCTTAAACGTGGAACCTTAAACGTGAAACCTTAAACGTGAAATCTTAAACGTGAAACCTTAAACGTGAAACCTTAAACGTGAAACCTTAAACGTGAAACCTTAAACGTGAAACCTTAAACGTGAAACCTTAAACGTGAAACCTTAAACTTTCAACCTTAAACATGAAACATTAAACGTGAAACCTTAAACGTTCAACATTAAATGTTCAACCTTAAACGTTCAACCTTAAACGTTCAACCTTAAACGTTAAACCTTAAACGTTCAACCTTAAATGTTCAGCCTTAAACATTCAACCTTAAACGTTCAACCTTAAACGTTCAACCTTAAACGTTCAACCTTTAACGTTCAACCTTAAATGTGAAACCTTAAACGTGAAACCTTAAACATGAAACCTTAAACGTGAAACCTTAAACGTGAAACCTTAAACGTGAAACCTTAAACGTGAAACCTTAAACGTGAAACCTTAAACGTGAAACCTTAAACGTGAAACCTTAAACGTGAAACCTTAAACGTGAAACCTTAAACGTGAAACCTTAAACGTGAAACCTTAAACGTGAAACCTTAAACGTTCAAGTTCAACGTTCAACCTTAAACGTTCAACCTTAAACGTTCAACCTTTAACGTTCAACCTTAAACGTTCAACCATAAACGTTCAACCTTAAACGTTCAACCTTAAACGTTCTACCTTAAACGTGAAATCTTAAACGTGAAACCTTAAACGTTCAACCTTAAACGTGAAACCTTAAACGTTCAACCTTTAACGTTCAACCTTAAATGTGAAACCTTAAACGTGAAACCTTAAACGTGAAACCTTAAACGTGAAACCTTAAACGTGAAACCTTAAACGTGAAACCTTAAACGTTCAACCTTAAATGTGAAACCTTAAACGTGAAACCTTAAACGTGAAACCTTAAACGTGAAACCTTAAACGTGAAACCTTAAACGTGAAACCTTAAACGTGAAACCTTAAACGTGAAACCTTAAACGTGAAACCTTAAACGTTCAACTTTAAACGTTCAACCTTAAACGTTCAACCTTAAACGTTCAACCTTAAACGTTCAACCTTAAACGTTCAACCTTAAACGTTAAACCTTAAACGTTCAACCTTAAACGTTCAACTTTAAACGTTCAACCTTAAACGTTCAACCTTTAACGTTCAACCTTAAATGTGAAACCTTAAACGTGAAACCTTAAACGTGAAACCTTAAACGTGAAACCTTAAACGTGAAACCTTAAACGTGAAACCTTAAACGTGAAACCTTAAACGTGAAACCTTAAACGTGAAACCTTAAACGTGAAACCTTAAACGTGAAACCTTAAACGTGAAACCTTAAACGTTCAAGTTAAACGTTCAACCTTAAACGTTAAACCTTAAACGTTCAACCATAAACGTTCAACCTTAAACGTTCAACCTTAAACGTTCAACCTTAAACGTGAAATCTTAAACGTGAAACCTTAAACGTTCAACCTTAAACGTGAAACCTTAAACGTTCAACCTTTAACGTTCAACCTTAAATGTGAAACCTTAAACGTGAAACCTTAAACGTGAAACCTTAAACGTGAAACCTTAAACGTGAAACCTTAAACGTGAAACCTTAAACGTGAAACCTTAAACGTGAAACCTTAAACGTGAAACCTTAAACGTGAGACCTTAAACGTGAGACCTTAAACGTGAAACCTTAAACGTGAAACCTTAAACGTTCAAGTTAAACGTTCAACCTTAAACGTTCAACCTTAAACGTTCAACCTTAAACGTTTAATCTTAAACGTTCAACCTTAAACGTTCAACCTTAAACGTTCAACCTTAAACGTTCAACTTTAAACATTCAACCTTAAACGTTCAACCTTTAACGTTCAACCTTAAATGTGAAACCTTAAACGTGAAACCTTAAACGTGAAACCTTAAACGTGAAACCTTAAACATGAAACCTTAAACGTGAAACCTTAAACGTGAAACCTTAAACGTGAAACCTTAAACGTGAAACCTTAAACGTGAAACCTTAAACGTGAAACCTTAAACGTGAAACCTTCAATGTGAAACCTAAAACGTGAAACCTTAAACGTGAAACATTAAACGTTCAAGTTAAACGTTCAACCTTAAACGTTCAACCTTAAACGTTCAACCATAAACGTTCAACCTTAAACGTTCAACCTTAAACGTTCAACCTTAAACGTGAAATCTTAAACGTGAAACCTTAAACGTTCAACCTTAAACGTGAAACCTTAAACGTTCAACCTTTAACGTTCAACCTTAAATGTGAAACCTTAAACGTGAAACCTTAAACGTGAAACCTTAAACGTGAAACCTTAAACGTGAAACCTTAAACGTGAAACCTTAAACGTGAAACCTTAAACGTGAAACCTTAAACGTGAAACCTTAAACATGAAACCTTAAATGTGAGACCTTAAACGTGAAGCCTTAAACGTGAAACCTTAAACGTGAAACCTTAAACGTTCAAGTTAAACGTTCAACCTTAAACATTCAACCTTAAACGTTCAACCTTAAACGTTCAACCTTAAACATTCAACCTTAAACTTGAAATGTTTAAGGTTGAACCTGAAATGTTCAACCTTAAACATGAAACCTTAAACGTTCAACCTTAAACGTTCAACTGTAAACGTTCAACCTTAAACGTTCAACCTTAAACGTTCTACCTTAAACGTGAAATCTTAAACGTGAAACCTTAAACGTTCAACCTTAAACGTGAAACCTTAAACGTTCAACCTTTAACGTTCAACCTTAAATGTGAAACCTTAAACGTGAAACCTTAAACGTGAAACCTTAAACGTGAAACCTTAAACGTGAAACCTTAAACGTTCAACCTTAAATGTGAAACCTTAAACGTGAAACCTTAAACGTAAAACCTTAAACGTGAAACCTTAAACGTGAAACCTTAAACGTGAAACCTTAAACGTGAAACCTTAAACGTGAAACCTTAAACGTGAAACCTTAAACGTTCAACTTTAAACGTTCAACCTTAAACGTTCAACCTTAAACGTTCAACCTTAAACGTTCAACCTTAAACGTTCAACCTTAAACGTTAAACCTTAAACGTTCAACCTTAAACGTTCAACTTTAAACATTCAACCTTAAACGTTCAACCTTTAACGTTCAACCTTAAATGTGAAACCTTAAACGTGAAACCTTAAACGTGAAACCTTAAACGTGAAACCTTAAACGTGAAACCTTAAACGTGAAACCTTAAACGTGAAACCTTAAACGTGAAACCTTAAACGTGAAACCTTAAACGTGAAACCTTAAACGTGAAACCTTAAACGTGAAACCTTAAACGTGAAACCTTAAACGTTCAAGTTAAACGTTCAACCTTAAACGTTAAACCTTAAACGTTCAACCATAAACGTTCAACATTAAACGTTCAACCTTAAACGTTCAACCTTAAACGTGAAATCTTAAACGTGAAACCTTAAACGTTCAACCTTAAACGTGAAACCTTAAACGTTCAACCTTTAACGTTCAACCTTAAATGTGAAACCTTAAACGTGAAACCTTAAACGTGAAACCTTAAACGTTCAACCTTAAACGTGAAACCTTGAACGTGAAACCTTAAACGTGAAACCTTAAACGTGAAACCTTAAACGTGAGACCTTAAACGTGAGACCTTAAACGTGAAACCTTAAACGTGAAACCTTAAACGTTCAAGTTAAACGTTCAACCTTAAACGTTCAACCTTAAACGTTCAACCTTAAACGTTCAATCTTAAACGTTCAACCTTAAACGTTAAACCTTAAACGTTCAACCTTAAACGTTCAACTTTAAACATTCAACCTTAAACGTTCAACCTTTAACGTTCAACCTTAAATGTGAAACCTTAAACGTGAAACCTTAAACGTGAAACCTTAAATGTGAAACCTTAAACATGAAACCTTAAACGTGAAACCTTAAACGTGAAACCTTAAACGTGAAACCTTAAACGTGAAACCTTAAACGTGAAACCTTAAACGTGAAACCTTAAACGTGAAACCTTCAATGTGAAACCTAAAACGTGAAACCTTAAACGTGAAACATTAAACGTTCAAGTTAAACGTTCAACCTTAAACGTTCAACCTTAAACGTTCAACCATAAACGTTCAACCTTAAACGTTCAACCTTAAACGTTCAACCTTAAACGTGAAATCTTAAACGTGAAACCTTAAACATTCAACCTTAAATGTGAAACCTTAAACGTTCAACCTTTAACGTTCAACCTTAAATGTGAAACCTTAAACGTGAAACCTTAAACGTGAAACCTTAAACGTGAAACCTTAAACGTGAAACCTTAAACGTGAAACCTTAAACGTGAAACCTTAAACGTGAAACCTTAAACGTGAAACCTTAAACATGAAACCTTAAACGTGAGACCTTAAACGTGAAGCCTTAAACGTGAAACCTTAAACGTGAAACCTTAAACGTTAAAGTTAAACGTTCAACCTTAAACATTCAACCTTAAACGTTCAACCTTAAACGTTCAACCTTAAACATTCAACCTTAAACTTGAAATGTTTAAGGTTGAACCTGAAATGTTCAACCTTAAACATGAAACCTTAAACGTTCAACCTTAAACGTTCAACTGTAAACGTTCAACCTTAAACGTTCAACGTTAAACGTTCAACCTTTAAAAGTCAACCTTAAATGTTCAACCTTAAACGTTCAACCTTAAACGTTCAACCTTAAACGTTCAACCTTAAACGTTCAACCTTAAACATGAAACCTTAAAAGTGAAACCTTAAATGTTCAACATTAAACGTTCAACCTTAAACGTTCAACCTTAAACGTTCAACCTTAAACGTTCAACCTTATACGTTCAACCTTAAACGTTCAACCTTAAACGTTCAACCTTAAACGTTCAACCTTAAATGTTAAACCTTAAACGTTCAACCTTAAACGTTCAACCTTAAACGTTCAACCTTAAACGTTCAACCTTAAACGTTCAACCTTAAACGTTCAACCTTAAACGTTCAACCTTAAACGTTCAACCTTAAACGTTCAACCTTAAACGTTCAACCTTAAACGTTCAACCTTAAACGTTCAACCTTAAACGTTCAACCTTAAACGTTCAACCTTAAACGTTCAACCTTAAACGTTCAACCTTAAACGTTCAACCTTAAACGTTCAACCTTAAACGTTCAACCTTAAACGTTCAACCTTAAACGTTCAACCTTAAACGTTCAACCTTAAACGTTCAACCTTAAACGTTCAACCTTAAACGTTCAACCTTAAACGTTCAACCTTAAACGTTCAACCTTAAACGTTCAACCTTAAACGTTCAACCTTAAACGTTCAACCTTAAACGTTCAACCTTAAACGTTCAACCTTAAACGTTCAACCTTAAACGTTCAACCTTAAACATTAAACCTTAAACGTTCAATCTTAAACGTTCCACATTAAACGTGAAACCTTAAATGTTCAACCATAAACGTGAAACCTTAAACGTTCAACCTTAAACGTTCAATCTTAAACGTTCAACCTTAAACATTCAACCTTAAACGTTCAACCTTAAACGTTCAACCTTAAACGTTCAACCTTAAACGTTCAACCTTAAACGTTCAACCTTAAACGTTCAACCTTAAACGTTCAACCTTAAACGTTCAACCTTAAACGTTCAACCTTAAACGTTCAACCTTAAACGTTCAACCTTAAACGTTCAACCTTAAACGTTCAACCTTAAACGTTCAACCTTAAACGTTCAACCTTAAACGTTCAACCTTAAATGTTCAACCTTAAACGTTCAACCTTAAACGTTCAACCTTAAACGTTCAACCTTAAACGTTCAACCTTAAACATTCAACCTTAAACATTCAACCTTAAACATTCAACCTTAAACATTCAACCTTAAACATTCAACCTTAAATGTTTAACCTTATACATTCAACCTTAAATGTTCAACCGTAAACGTTCAACCTTAAACGTTCAACCTTAAACGTTCAACCTTAAACATTCAACCTTAAACGTTCAACCTTAAATGTTCAAAATTAAACATGAAACCTTAAACGTGAAACCTTAAATGTTCAACCTTAAACGTGAAACCTTAAACGTTCAACCTTAAACGTTCAACCTCAAACGTGAAACCTTATACGTTCAACCTTAAACGTTCAACCTTAAATGTTCAACCTTAAACGTTCAACCTTAAACGTTCAACCTTAAACTTTCAACCTTAAACGTGAAACCTTAAACATTCCACCTTAAATGTTCAACCTTAAATGTTCAACCTTAAACGTTCAACCTTAAACATTCAACCTTAAACGTGAAACCTTAAACGTTCAACCTTAAACATGAAACCTTAAATATGAAAGCTTAAACGTAAAATCTTAAACGTGAAACGTTAAATGTTCAACCTTAAACGTTCAACCTTAAACGTTCAACCTTAAACGTTCAACCTTAAACGTTCAACCTTAAACGTTCAACCTTAAACGTTCAACCTTAAACGTTCAACCTTAAACGTGAAACCTTAAATGTTCAACCTTAAACGTGAAATATTAAAAGTTAAACCTTAAACGTTCAACCTTAAACGTTCAACCTTAAACGTTCAACCTTAAACGTGGAACCTTAAACGTGAAGCCTTAAACGTGAAACCTTAAACGTGAAACCTTAAACGTGAAACCTTAAACGTGAAATCTTAAACGTGAAACCTTAAACGTTCAACCTTAAACGTTCGACCTTAAACGTTAAACCTTAAACGTTCAACCTTAAACGTTCAACCTTAAACGTTCAACCTTAAACGTTCAACCTTAAACGTTCAACCTTAAATGTTCAACCTTAAACGTTCAACCTTAAATGTTAAACCTTAAACGTTCAACCTTAAACGTTCAACCTTAAACGTTCAACCTTAAACGTTCAACCTTAAACGTTCAACCTTAAACGTTCAACCTTAAACGTTCAACCTTAAACATTCAACCTTAAACATTCAACCTTAAATGTTCAACCTTAAATGTTCAAAATTAAACATGAAACCTTAAACGTGAAACCTTAAATGTTCAACCTTAAACGTGAAACCTTAAACGTTCAACCTTAAACGTGAAACCTTAACCGTTCAACCTTAAACGTGAAACCTTAAATATGAAAGCTTAAACGTAAAATCTTAAACGTGAAACGTTAAATGTTCAACCTTAAACGTTCAACCTTAAACGTTCAAACTTAAACGTTCAACCTTAAACGTTCAACCTTAAACGTTCAACCTTAAACGTGAAACCTTAAACGTTCAACCTTAAACATTCAACCTTAAACCTTCAACCTTAAACATTCAACCTTAAATGTTCAACCTTAAATGTTCAAAATTAAACATGAAACCTTAAACGTGAAACCCTAAATGTTCAACCTTAAACGTGAAACCTTAAACGTTCAACCTTAAACGTGAAACCTTAACCGTTCAACCTTAAACGTGAAACCTTAAATATGAAAGCTTAAACGTAAAATCTTAAACGTGAAACGTTAAATGTTCAACCTTAAACGTTCAACCTTAAACGTGAATCCTTACAGGTTCAACCTTAAACGTGAAACCTTAAACGTTAAACCTTAAACGTTCAACCTTAAATGTTCAACCTTAAACGTTCAACCTTAAACGTGAAACCTTAAACGTTCAACCTTAAACGTTCAACCTTAAACGTGAAACCTTAAACGTGAAACCTTAAACGTGAAACCTTAAACGTGAAACCTTAAACGTGAAACCTTAAACGTGAAACCTTAAACGTGAAACTTTAAACGTTCCACCTTAAACGTTCAACCTTAAACGTTCCACCTTAAACGTTCCACCTTAATCGTTCAACCTTAAACATTCAACCTTAAATGTGAAACCTTAAACATTCAACCTTAAACATGAAACCTTAAACGTGAAACCTTAAACGTTCAACCTTAAACGTTCAACCTTATACGTTCAACCTTAAATGTTCAACCTTATATGTTCAACCTTAAACGTTCAACCTTAAACGTTCAACCTTATACATTCAACCTTATACGTTCATCCTTAAACGTTGAACCTTATACGTTGAACCTTAAATGTTCACCTTAAACCTTTAACCTTAAACATTCAACCTTAAACGTTCTACCATAAACGTTCAACCTTAAACATGAAACCTTAAATATGAAAGCTTAAACGTAAAATCTTAAACGTGAAACGTTAAATGTTTAACCTTAAACGTTCAACCTTAAACGTTCAACCTTAAACGTTCAACCTTAAATGTTCAACCTTAAACGTTCAACCTTAAACATTAAACCTTAAACGTTCAACCTTAAACGTGAAACCTTAAATGTTCAACCTTAAACGTGAAATATTAAAAGTTAAACCTTAAACGTTCAACCTTAAATGTTCAACCTTAAACGTTCAACCTTAAACGTTCAACCTTAAACGTTCAACCTTAAACGTTCAACCTTAAACGTTCAACCTTAAACGTGAAACCTTAAACGTGAAACCTTAAACGTGAAACCTTAAACGTGAAACCTTAAACGTGAAACCTTAAACGTGGAAACTTAAACGTGAAACCTTAAATGTGAAATCTTAAACGTGAAACCTTAAACGTGAAACCTTAAACGTGAAATCTTAAACGTGAAACCTTAAACGTTCAACCTTAAACGTTCGACCTTAAACGTTCAACTTTAAACGTTCAACCTTAAACGTTCAACCTTAAACGTTCAACCTTAAACGTTCAACCTTAAACGTTCAACCTTAAACGTTCAACCTTAAACGTTCAACCTTAAACGTTCAACCTTAAACGTGAAACCTTAAACGTTCAACCTTAAACATTCAACCTTAAACATTCAACCTTAAATGTTCAACCTTAAATGTTCAAAATTAAACATGAAACCTTAAACGTGAAACCTTAAATGTTCAACCTTAAACGTGAAACCTTAAACGTTCAACCTTAAACGTGAAACCTTAACCGTTCAACCTTAAACGTGAAACCTTAAATATGAAAGCTTAAACGTAAAATCTTAAACGTGAAACGTTAAATGTTCAACCTTAAACGTTCAACCTTAAACGTTCAACCTTAAACGTTCAACCTTAAACGTGAAACCTTACATGTTCAACCTTAAACGTGAAACCTTAAACGTTCAACCTTAAATGTTCAACCTTAAACGTTCAACCTTAAACGTTCAACCTTAAACGTGAAACCTTAAACGTGAAACCTTAAACGTGAAACCTTAAACGTGAAACTTTAAATGTTCCACCTTAAACGTTCAACCTTAAACGTTCCACCTTAAACGTTCCACCTTAATCGTTCAACCTTAAACATTCAACCTTAAACATGAAACCTTAAACATTCAACCTTAAACATGAAACCTTAAACGTGAAACCTTAAACGTTCAACCTTAAACGTTCAACCTTATACGTTCAACCTTAAATGTTCAACCTTATATGTTCAACCTTAAACGTTCAACCTTAAACGTTCAACCTTATACGTTCAACCTTATACGTTCATCCTTAAACGTTGAACCTTAAATGTTCAACCTTAAACCTTTAACCTTAAACATTCAACCTTAAACGTTCTACCGTAAACGTTCAACCTTAAACATTCAACCTTAAACGTTCAACCTTAAACGTTCAACCTTAAACATTCAACCTTAAATGTTCAACATTAAATGTTCAACCTTAAACGTGAAACCTTAAACATGAAACCTTAAATGTTCAACCTTAAATGTGAAACCTTAAATGTGAAACCTTAAATGTTCAACTTTAAACGTTCAACCTTAAACGTAAAACCTTAAACGTGAAACCTTAAACGTGAACCCTTAAATGTGAAATCTTAAACGTTCAACCTTAAACGTTCAACCTTAAACGTTCAACTTTAAACGTTCAACCTTAAACGTTCAACCTAAACGTTCAACCTTAAACGTTCAACCTTAAACGTTTAGTTCAACCTTAAACGTGAAACCTTAAATGTTCAACCTAAACGTTCAACCTTAAATGTGAAACCTTAAACGTTCAACCTTAAACGTTCAACCTTAAACGTTCAACCTTAAACGTTCAACCTTAATTGTGAAACCTTAAACGTGAAACCTGAAACGTGAAACCTGAAACGTTCAACCTTAAACGTTCAACCTTAACATTCAACCTTAAACGTTCAAACTTAAATGTTCAACCTTAAACGTGAAACCTTAAATGTTCAACCTTAAACGTGAAATATTAAAAGTTAAACCTTAAACGTGAAACGTTAAATGTTCAACCTTAAACGTTCAACCTTAAACGTTCAACCTTAAACGTTCAACCTTAAACGTGAAACCTTACATGTTCAACCTTAAACGTTCAACCTTAAACGTTCAACCTTAAACGTTCAACCTTAAATGTTCAACCTTAAACGTGAAACCTTAAACGTGAAACCTTAAACGTTCAACCTTAAACGTTCAACCTTAAACGTGAAACCTTAAACGTGAAACCTTAAACGTGAAACCTTAAACGTGAAACCTTAAACGTGAAACTTTAAACGTTCCACCTTAAACGTTCAACCTTAAACGTTCCACCTTAAACGTTCCACCTTAATCGTTCAACCTTAAACATTCAACCTTAAACGTGAAACCTTAAACATTCAACCTTAAACATGAAACCTTAAACGTGAAACCTTAAACGTTCAACCTTAAACGTTCAACCTTATACGTTCAACCTTAAATGTTCAACCTTATATGTTCAACCTTAAACGTTCAACCTTAAACGTTCAACCTTATACGTTCAACCTTATACGTTCATCCTTAAACGTTGAACCTTATACGTTGAACCTTAAATGTTCAACCTTAAACCTTTAACCTTAAACATTCAACCTTAAACATTCTACCGTAAACGTTCAACCTTAAACATTCAACCTTAAACGTTCAACCTTAAACGTTCAACCTTAAACATTCAACCTTAAATGTTCAACATTAAATGTTCAACCTTAAACGTGAAACCTTAAACATGAAACCTTAAATGTTCAACCTTAAACGTGAAACCTTAAATGTGAAACCTTAAATGTTCAACTTTAAACGTTCAACCTTAAACGTAAAACCTTAAACGTGAAACCTTAAACGTGAACCCTTAAATGTGAAATCTTAAACGTTCAACCTTAAACGTTCAACCTTAAACGTTCAACCTTAAACGTTCAACCTTAAACGTGAAACCTTAACCGTTCAACCTTAAACGTGAAACCTTAAATATGAAAGCTTAAACGTAAAATCTTAAACGTGAACCGGTAAATGTTCAACCTTAAACGTTCAACCTTAAACGTTCCACCTTAAACGTTCCACCTTAATCGTTCAACCTTAAACATTCAACCTTAAACGTGAAAACTTAAACATTCAACCTTAAACATGAAACCTTAAACGTGAAACCTTAAACGTTCAACCTTAAACGTTCAACCTTATACGTTCAACCTTAAATGTTCAACCTTATATGTTCAACCTTAAACGTTCAACCTTAAACGTTCAACCTTATACGTTCAACCTTATACGTTCATCCTTAAACGTTGAACCTTATACGTTGAACCTTAAATGTTCAACCTTAAACCTTTAACCTTAAACATTCAACCTTAAACGTTCTACCGTAAACGTTCAACCTTAAACATTCAACCTTAAACGTTCAACCTTAAACGTTCAACCTTAAACATTCAACCTTAAATGTTCAACATTAAATGTTCAACCTTAAACGTGAAACCTTAAACATGAAACCTTAAATGTTCAACCTTAAACGTGAAACCTTAAATGTGAAACCTTAAATGTTCAACTTTAAACGTTCAACCTTAAACGTAAAACCTTAAACGTGAAACCTTAAACGTGAACCCTTAAATGTGAAATCTTAAACGTTCAACCTTAAACGTTCAACCTTAAACGTTCAACCTTAAACGTTCAACTTTAAACGTTCAACCTTAAACGTTCAACCTAAACGTTCAAACTTAATCGTTCAACCTTAAACGTTTAGTTCAACCTTAAACGTGAAACCTTAAATGTTCAACCTAAACGTTCAACCTTAAATGTGAAACCTTAAACGTTCAACCTTAAACGTTCAACCTTAATTGTGAAACCTTAAACGTGAAACCTGAAACGTGAAACCTGAAACGTTCAACCTTAAACGTTCAACCTTAACGTTCAACCTTAAACGTTCAAACTTAAATGTTCAACCTTAAACGTGAAACCTTAAATGTTCAACCTTAAACGTGAAATATTAAAAGTTAAACCTTAAACGTGAAACGTTAAATGTTCAACCTTAAACGTTCAACCTTAAACGTTCAACCTTAAACGTTCAACCTTAAACGTTCAACCTTAAACGTGAAACCTTACATGTTCAACCTTAAACGTGAAACCTTAAACGTTAAACCTTAAACGTTCAACCTTAAATGTTCAACCTTAAACGTTCAACCTTAAACGTGAAACCTTAAACGTTCAACCTTAAACGTTCAACCTTAAACGTTCAACCTTAAACGTGAAACCTTAAACGTGAAACCTTAAACGTGAAACCTTAAACGTGAAACCTTAAACGTGAAACCTTAAACGTGAAACTTTAAACGTTCTACCTTAAACGTTCAACCTTAAACGTTCCACCTTAAACGTTCCACCTTAATCGTTCAACCTTAAACATTCAACCTTAAACGTGAAACCTTAAACATTCAACCTTAAACATGAATCCTTAAACGTGAAACCTTAAACGTTCAACCTTAAACGTTCAACCTTATACGTTCAACCTTAAATGTTCAACCTTATATGTTCAACCTTAAACGTTCAACCTTAAACGTTCAACCTTATACGTTCAACCTTATACGTTCATCCTTAAACGTTGAACCTTATACGTTGAACCTTAAATGTTCAACCTTAAACCTTTAACCTTAAACATTCAACCTTAAACGTTCTACCGTAAACGTTCAACCTTAAACATTCAACCTTAAACGTTCAACCTTAAACGTTCAACCTTAAACATTCAACCTTAAATGTTCAACATTAAATGTTCAACCTTAAACGTGAAACCTTAAACATGAAACCTTAAATGTTCAACCTTAAACGTGAAACCTTAAATGTGAAACCTTAAATGTTCAACTTTAAACGTTCAACCTTAAACGTAAAACCTTAAACGTGAAACCTTAAACGTGAACCCTTAAATGTGAAATCTTAAACGTTCAACCTTAAACGTTCAACCTTAAACGTTCAACCTTAAACGTTCAACTTTAAACGTTCAACCTTAAACGTTCAACCTAAACGTTCAAACTTAAACGTTCAACCTTAAACGTTTAGTTCAACCTTAAACGTGAAACCTTAAATGTTCAACCTAAACGTTCAACCTTAAATGTGAAACCTTAAACGTTCAACCTTAAACGTTCAACCTTAATTGTGAAACCTTAAACGTGAAACCTGAAACGTGAAACCTGAAACGTTCAACCTTAAACGTTCAACCTTAACGTTCAACCTTAAACGTTCAAACTTAAATGTTCAACCTTAAACGTGAAACCTTAAATGTTCAACCTTAAACATGAAATATTAAAAGTTAAACCTTAAACGTGAAACGTTAAATGTTCAACCTTAAACGTTCAACCTTAAACGTTCAACCTTAAACGTTCAACCTTAAACGTTCAACCTTAAACGTGAAACCTTACATGTTCAACCTTAAACGTGAAACCTTAAACGTTAAACCTTAAACGTTCAACCTTAAATGTTCAACCTTAAACGTTCAACCTTAAACGTGAAACCTTAAACGTTCAACCTTAAACGTTCAACCTTAAACGTTCAACCTTAAACGTGAAACCTTAAACGTGAAACCTTAAACGTGAAACCGTAAACGTGAAACTTTAAACGTTCTACCTTAAACGTTCAACCTTAAACGTTCCACCTTAAACGTTCCACCTTAATCGTTCAACCTTAAACATTCAACCTTAAACGTGAAACCTTAAACATTCAACCTTAAACATGAATCCTTAAACGTGAAACCTTAAACGTTCAACCTTAAACGTTCAACCTTATACGTTCAACCTTAAATGTTCAACCTTATATGTTCAACCTTAAACGTTCAACCTTAAACGTTCAACCTTATACGTTCAACCTTATACGTTCATCCTTAAACGTTGAACCTTATACGTTGAACCTTAAATGTTCAACCTTAAACCTTTAACCTTAAACATTCAACCTTAAACGTTCTACCGTAAACGTTCAACCTTAAACATTCAACCTTAAACGTTCAACCTTAAACGTTCAACCTTAAACATTCAACCTTAAATGTTCAACATTAAATGTTCAACCTTAAACGTGAAACCTTAAACATGAAACCTTAAATGTTCAACCTTAAACGTGAAACCTTAAATGTGAAACCTTAAATGTTCAACTTTAAACGTTCAACCTTAAACGTAAAACCTTAAACGTGAAACCTTAAACGTGAACCCTTAAATGTGAAATCTTAAACGTTCAACCTTAAACGTTCAACCTTAAACGTTCAACTTTAAACGTTCAACCTTAAACGTTCAACCTAAACGTTCAACCTTAAACGTTCAACCTTAAACGTTTAGTTCAACCTTAAACGTGAAACCTTAAATGTTCAACCTAAACGTTCAACCTTAAATGTGAAACCTTAAACGTGAAACCTTAAACGTTCAACCTTAATTGTGAAACCTTAAACGTGAAACCTGAAACGTGAAACCTGAAACGTTCAACCTTAAACATTCAACCTTAACGTTCAACCTTAAACGTTCAAACTTAAATGTTCAACCTTAAACGTGAAACCTTAAATGTTCAACCTTAAACGTGAAATATTAAAAGTTCAACCTTAAACGTTCCACCTTAAACGTTCAACCTTAAACATTCAACCTTAAACGTGAAACCTTAAACATTCAACCTTAAACATGAAACCTTAAACGTGAAACCTTAAACGTTCAACCTTAAACGTTCAACCTTAAACGTTCAACCTTAAACGTTCCACCTTAAACGTTCAACCTTAAACGTTCAACCTTAAACGTTCAACCTTAAACGTGAAACCTTAACCGTTCAACCTTAAACGTGAAACCTTAAATATGAAAGCTTAAACGTAAAATCTTAAACGTGAAACGGTAAATGTTCAACCTTAAACGTTCAACCTTAAATGTTCAACCTTAAACGTTCAACCTTAAACGTTCAACCTTAAACGTGAAACCTTAAAAGTTAAACCTTAAACGTTCAACCTTAAATGTTCAACCTTAAACGTTCAACCTTAAACTTAAAACCTTAAACGTTCAACCTTAAACGTTCAACCTTAAACATTCAACCTTAAACGTGAAACCTTAAACATTCAACCTTAAACATGAAACCTTAAACGTTCAACCTTAAACGTTCAACCTTATACGTTCAACCTTATACGTTCATCCTTAAACGTTCAACCTTAAACGTTCAACCTTATACGTTCAACCTTATACGTTCATCCTTAAACGTTGAACCTTATACGTTCAACCTTAAACGTTCAATCTTAAACATTTAACCTTAAACATTCAACCTTAAACGTTCTACCGTAAATGTTCAACCTTAAACGTTCAACCTTAAACGTTCAACCTTAAACGTTCAACCTTAAACGTTCAACCTTAAACATTCAACCTTAAATGTTCAACATTAAATGTTCAACCTTAAACGTGAAACCTTAAACATGAAACCTTAAATGTTCAACCTTAAACGTGAAACCTTAAATGTGAAACCTTAAATGTTCAACTTTAAACGTTCAACCTTAAACGTGAAACCTTAAACGTGAAACCTTAAACATGAATCCTTAAATGTGAAATCTTAAACGTTCAACTTTAAACGTTCAACCTTAAACGTTCAACTTTAAACGTTCAACCTTAAACGTTCAACCTAAACGTTCAACCTTAAACGTTCAACCTTAAACGTTCAACCTTAAACGTTCAACCTTAAACGTTCAACCTTAAACGTGAAACCTTAAATGTTCAACCTAAACGTCCAACCTTAAATGTGAAACCTTAAACGTGAAACCTTAAACGTTCAACCTTAATTGTGAAACCTTAAATGTTCCACCTTAAACGTGAAACCTTAAACGTGAAACCTTAAATGTTCAACCTTAAACGTTCAACCTTAAACTTTCAACCTTAAACGTTCAACCTTATACATTCAACCTTAAATGTTCAACCTTAAACGTTCAACCTTAAACGTTCAAACTTAAACGTTCAACCTTAAACGTTCAACCTTAAACGTTCAACCTTAAACGTGAAACCTTAAATGTTCAACCTTAAACGTGAAATATTAAAAGTTAAACCTTAAACGTTCAACCTTAAATGTTCAACATTAAACGTTCAACCTTAAACGTGAAACCTTAAACGTTCAACCTTAAATGTGAAATCTTAAACGTTCAACCTTAAACATGAAACCTTAAACGTGAAACCTTAAACGTGAAACCTTAAACGTGAAACCTTAAACGTGAAACATTAAACGTGAAACCTTAAACGTGAAACCTTAAACGTGAAACTTTAAACGTGAAACCTTAAACGTTCAACCTTAAACGTTCCACCTTAAACATTCAACCTTAAACATTCAACCTTAAACGTGAAACCTTAAACATTCAACCTTAAACATGAAACCTTAAACGTGAAACCTTAAACGTTCAACCTTAAACGTTCAACCTTAAACGTTCCACCTTAAACGTTCAACCTTAAACGTTCAACCTTAAACGTTCCACCTTAAACGTTCCACCTTAAACGTTCAACCTTAAACGTTCAACCTTAAACGTTCAACCTTAAACGTTCAACGTGAAACCTGAACCGTTCAACCTTAAACGTGAAACCTTAAATATGAAAGCTTAAACGTAAAATCTTAAACGTGAAACGTTAAATGTTCAACCTTAAACGTTCAACCTTAAACGTTCAACCTTAAACGTTCAACCTTAAACGTTCAACCTTAAACGTTCAACCTTAAACATTCAAACTTAAACGTGAAACCTTAAATGTTCACCCTTAAACGTGAAACCTTAAATGTTCAACCTTAAACGTTCAACCTTAAACTTGAAACCTTAAACGTTCAACCTTAAACTTGAAACCTTAAAGTTCAACCTTAAACGTTCAACCTTAAACGTGAAACCTTAAACGTGAAACCTTAAACGTGAAACCTTAAACGTGAAACCTTAAACGTGAAACCTTAAACGTGAAACTTTAAACGTGAAACCTTAAACGTTCAACCTTAAACGTTCCACCTTAAACGTTCAACCTTAAACATTCAACCTTAAACGTGAAACCTTAAACATTCAACCTTAAACATGAAGCCTTAAACGTGAAACCTTAAACGTTCAACCTTATACGTTCAACCTTAAATGTTCAACCTTATATGTTCAACCTTAAACGTTCAACCTTAAACGTTCAACCTTATACGTTCAACCTTATTATACGTTCATCCTTAAACGTTGAACCTTTTATGTTCAACCTTACACGTTCAACCTTAAACCTTTAACCTTAAACATTCAACCTTAAACGTTCTACCGTAAATGTTCAACCTTAAACGTTCAACCTTAAATGTTCAACCTTAAACATGAAACCTTAAATGTTCAACCTTAAAAGTTCAACCTTAAACATTCAACCTTAAACGTTCAACTTTAAACTTTCAACCTTAAACGTTCAACTTTAAACTTTCAACCTTAAACGTTCAACCTTAAACGTTCAACCTTAAACGTTCAACGTTAAACGTTCAACCTTAAACGTTCAACCTTAAATGTTCAACCTTAAACGTTCAACCTTAAACGTTCAACCTTAAATGTTCCACCTTAAACATTCAACCTTAAACGTTCAACCTTAAACGTTCAACCTTAAACGTGAAACCTTAAACGTTCAACCTTAAACATGAAACCTTAAATATGAAAGCTTAAACATAAAATCTTAAACGTGACGTTAAATGTTCAACCTTAAACGTTCAACCTTAAACGTTCAACCTTAAACGTTCAACCTTAAACGTTCAACCTTAAACGTTCAACCTTAAACGTGAAACCTTAAACGTCCAACCTTAAATGTGAAACCTTAAACGTGAAACCTTAAACGTGAAACCTTAAACGTGAAACCTTAAACGTTCAACCTTAAACATTCAACCTTAAACGTTCAACCTTAAACGTTCCACCTTAAACGTTCAACCTTAAACATTCAACCTTAAACGTGAAACCTTAAACATTCAACCTTAAACATGAAACCTTAAACGTGAAACCTTAAACGTTCAACCTTATACCTTCAACCTTAAATGTTCAACCTTATACGTTCAACCTTAAACGTTCAACCTTAAACGTTCAACCTTATACGTTCAACCTTATACCTTCAACCTTAAACGTGAAACCTTAAACGTGAAACCTTAAACGTGAAATCTTAAACGTGAAACCTTAAACGTGAAACCTTAAACGTGAAACTTTAAACGTGAAAACTTAAACGTTCTACCTTAAACGTTCAACCTTAAACGTTCAACCTTAAACGTTCAACCTTAAACGTTCAACCTTAAACGTTCAACCTTAAACGTTCAACCTTAAACGTTCAACCTTAAACGTTCAACCTTAAACGTTCAACCTTAAACGTTCAACCTTAAACGTTCAACCTTAAACGTTCAACCTTAAACGTTCAACCTTAAACGTTCAACCTTAAACGTTCAACCTTAAACGTTCAACCTTAAACGTGAAACCTTAAACGTGAAACCTTAAACGTTCAACCTTAAACATTCAACCTTAAACATTCAACCTTAAATGTTCAACCTTAAATGTTCAAAATTAAACATGAAACCTTAAACGTGAAACCTTAAATGTTCAACCTTAAACGTTCAACCTTAAACGTGAAACCTTAACCGTTCAACCTTAAACGTGAAACCTTAAATATGAAAGCTTAAACGTAAAATCTTAAACGTGAAACGTTAAATGTTCAACCTTAAACGTTCAACCTTAAACGTTCAACCTTAAACGTTCAACCTTAAACGTTCAACCTTAAACGTGAAACCTTACATGTTCAACCTTAAACATGAAACCTTACACGTTAAACCTTAAACGTTCAACCTTAAATGTTCAACCTTAAACGTTCAACCTTAAACGTTCAACCTTAAACGTGAAACCTTAAACGTTCAACCTTAAACGTTCAACCTTAAAAGTGAAACCTTAAACGTGAAACCTTAAACGTGAAACCTTAAACGTGAAACCTTAAACGTGAAACCTTAAACGTGAAACTTTAAACGTTCCACCTTAAACGTTCCACCTTAATCATTCAACCTTAAACATTCAACCTTAAACGTGAAACCTTAAACATTCAACCTTAAACATGAAACCTTAAAAGTGAAACCTTAAACGTTCCACCTTATACGTTCAACCTTAAATGTTCAACCTTATATGTTCAACCTTAAACATTCAACCTTAAACGTTCAACCTTATACGTTCAACCTTATACGTTCATCCTTAAACGTTGAACCTTATACGTTGAACCTTAAATGTTCAACCTTAAACCTTTAACCTTAAACATTCAACCTTAAACGTTCTACCGTAAACGTTCAACCTTAAACATTCAACCTTAAACATTCAACCTTAAACGTTCAACCTTAAACATTCAACCTTAAATGTTCAACATTAAATGTTCAACCTTAAACGTGAAACCTTAAACATGAAACCTTAAATGTTCAACCTTAAACGTGAAACCTTAAATGTGAAACCTTAAATGTTCAACTTTAAACGTTCAACCTTAAACGTAAAACCTTAAACGTGAAACCTTAAACGTGAACCCTTAAATGTGAAATCTTAAACGTTCAACCTTAAACGTTCAACCTTAAACGTTCAACTTTAAACGTTCAACCTTAAATGTTCATCATAAACGTTCAACCTTAAACGTTCAACCTTAAACGTTTAGTTCAACCTTAAACGTGAAACCTTAAATGTTCAACCTAAACGTGCAACCTTAAATGTGAAACCTTAAACGTGAAACCTTAAACGTTCAACCTTAATTGTGAAACCTTAAACGTGAAACCTGAAACGTGAAACCTGAAACGTTCAACCTTAAACGTTCAACCTTAACGTTCAACCTTAAACATTCAAACTTAAACGTTCAACCTTAAACGTTCAACCTTAAATGTTCAACCTTAAACGTGAAACCTTAAACATGAAACCTTAAATGTGAAACCTTAAACGTTCAACCTTATACCTTCAACCTTAAATGTTCAACCTTATACGTTGAACCTTAAACGTTCAACCTTAAACGTTCAACCTTAAACGTTCAACCTTATACGTTCAACCTTATACCTTCAACCTTAAACGTGAAACCTTAAACGTGAAACCTTAAACGTGAAATCTTAAACGTGAAACCTTAAACGTGAAACCTTAAACGTGAAACTTTAAACGTGAAATCTTAAACGTTCAACCTTAAACGTTCAACCTTAAACGTTCAACCTTTAACGTTCAACCTTAAACGTTCAACCTTAAACGTTCAACCTTAAACGTTCAACCTTAAACGTGAAACCTTAAACGTTCAACCTTAAACATTCAACCTTAAACATTCAACCTTAAATGTTCAACCTTAAATGTTCAAAATTAAACATGAAACCTTAAACGTGAAACCTTAAATGTTCAACCTTAAACGTGAAACCTTAAACGTTCAACCTTAAACGTGAAACCTTAACCGTTCAACCTTAAACGTGAAACCTTAAATATGAAAGCTTAAACGTAAAATCTTAAACGTGAAACGTTAAATGTTCAACCTTAAACGTTCAACCTTAAACGTGAAACCTTAAACGTTCAACCTTAAACGTTCAACCTTAAACGTTCAACCTTAAATGTGAAACCTTAAACGTGAAACCTTAAACGTTCAACCTTAACGTTCAACCTTAAACGTTCAAACTTAAACGTTCAACCTTAAACGTTCAACCTTAAATGTTCAACATAAAACGTGAAACCTTAAATGTTCAACCTTAAACGTGAAATATTAAAAGTTAAACCTTAAACGTTCAACCTTAAATGTTCAACCTTGAACGTGAAACCTTAAACGTGAAATCTTAAACGTGAAACCTTAAACGTGAAACCTTAAACGTGAAACTTTAAACGTGAAAACTTAAACGTTCAACCTTAAACGTTCAACCTTAAACGTTCAACCTTAAACGTGAAACCTTAAACGTGAAACCTTAAACGTGAAACCTTAAACGTGAAACCTTAAACGTGGAACCTTAAACGTGAAACCTTAAACATGAAACCTTAAATGTGAAACCTTAAACGTTCAACCTTATACCTTCAACCTTAAATGTTCAACCTTATACGTTCAACCTTAAACGTTCAACCTTAAACGTTCAACCTTATACGTTCAACCTTATACCTTCAACCTTAAACGTGAAACCTTAAACGTGAAACCTTAAACGTGAAATCTTAAACGTGAAACCTTAAACGTGAAACCTTAAACGTGAAACTTTAAACGTGAAAACTTAAACGTTCAACCTTAAACGTTCAACCTTAAACGTTCAACCTTAAACGTTCAACCTTAAACGTGAAACCTTAAACGTTCAACCTTAAACATTCAACCTTAAACATTCAACCTTAAATGTTCAACCTTAAATGTTCAAAATTAAACATGAAACCTTAAACGTGAAACCTTAAATGTTCAACCTTAAACGTGAAACCTTAAACGTTCAACCTTAAACGTGAAACCTTAACCGTTCAACCTTAAACGTGAAACCTTAAATATGAAAGCTTAAACGTAAAATCTTAAACGTGAAACGTTAAATGTTCAACCTTAAACGTTCAACCTTAAACGTGAAACCTTAAACGTTCAACCTTAAACGTTCAACCTTAAACGTTCAACCTTAAACGTTCAACCTTAAACGTGAAACCTTAAACGTGAAACCTTAAACGTTCAACCTTAAACGTGAAACCTTAAACGTGAAACCTTAAACGTGAAACCTTAAACGTGAAACCTTAAACGTGAAACCTTAAACGTGAAACTTTAAACGTTCCACCTTAAACGTTCCACCTTAATCGTTCAACCTTAAACATTCAACCTTAAACGTGAAACCTTAAACATTCAACCTTAAACATGAAACCTTAAACGTGAAACCTTAAACGTTCCACCTTATACGTTCAACCTTAAATGTTCAACCTTATATGTTCAACCTTAAACATTCAACCTTAAACGTTCAACCTTATACGTTCAACCTTATACGTTCAACCTTATACGTTCATCCTTAAACGTTGAACCTTATACGTTGAACCTTAAATGTTCAACCTTAAACCTTTAACCTTAAACATTCAACCTTAAACGTTCTACCGTAAACGTTCAACCTTAAACATTCAACCTTAAACATTCAACCTTAAACGTTCAACCTTAAACATTCAACCTTAAATGTTCAACATTAAATGTTCAACCTTAAACGTGAAACCTTAAACATGAAACCTTAAATGTTCAACCTTAAACGTGAAACCTTAAATGTGAAACCTTAAATGTTCAACTTTAAACGTTCAACCTTAAACGTAAAACCTTAAACGTGAAACCTTAAACGTGAACCCTTAAATGTGAAATCTTAAACGTTCAACCTTAAACGTTCAACCTTAAACGTTCAACCTTAAACGTTCAACTTTAAACGTTCAACCTTAAACGTTCAACCTAAACGTTCAACCTTAAACGTTCAACCTTAAACGTTTAGTTCAACCTTAAACGTGAAACCTTAAATGTTCAACCTAAACGTTCAACCTTAAATGTGAAACCTTAAACGTGAAACCTTAAACGTTCAACCTTAATTGTGAAACCTTAAACGTGAAACCTGAAACGTGAAACCTGAAACGTTCAACCTTAAACGTTCAACCTTAACGTTCAACCTTAAACGTTCAAACTTAAACGTTCAACCTTAAACGTTCAACCTTAAATGTTCAACCTTAAACGTGAAACCTTAAATGTTCAACCTTAAACGTGAAATATTAAAAGTTAAACCTTAAACGTTCAACCTTAAATGTTCAACCTTAAACGTGAAACCTTAAACGTGAAACCTTAAACGTTCAACCTTAAACGTGAAACCTTAAACGTTAAACCTTAAACGTGAAACCTTAAACGTGAAACCTTAAACGTGAAACCTTAAACGTGAAACCTTAAACGTGAAACTTTAAACGTGAAACCTTAAACGTTCAACCTTAAACGTTCCACCTTAAACGTTCAACCTTAAACATTCAACCTTAAACGTGAAACCTTAAACATTCAACCTTAAACATGAAACCTTAAACGTGAAACCTTAAACGTTCAACCTTAAACGTTCAACCTTAAACGTTCAACCTTAAACGTTGCACCTTAAACGTTCAACCTTAAACGTGAAACCTTAACCGTTCAACCTTAAACGTGAAACCTTAAATATGAAACCTTAAACGTGAAATCTTAAACGTGAAACCTTAAACGTGAAATCTTAAACGTGAAACTTTAAACGTGAAAACTTAAACGTTCAACCTTAAACGTTCAACCTTAAACGTTCAACCTTAAACGTTCAACCTTAAACGTTCAAACTTAAACGTTCAACCTTAAACGTTCAACCTTAAACGTTCAACCTTAAACGTTCAACCTTAAACGTTCAACCTTAAACGTGAAACCTTAAACGTTCAACCTTAAACATTCAACCTTAAACATTCAACCTTAAATGTTCAACCTTAAATGTTCAAAATTAAACATGAAACCTTAAACGTGAAACCTTAAATGTTCAACCTTAAACGTGAAACCTTAAACGTTCAACCTTAAACGTGAAACCTTAACCGTTCAACCTTAAACGTGAAACCTTAAATATGAAAGCTTAAACGTAAAATCTTAAACGTGAAACGTTAAATGTTCAACCTTAAACGTTCAACCTTAAACGTTCAACCTTAAACGTTCAACCTTAAACGTGAAACCTTACATGTTCAACCTTAAACATGAAACCTTACACGTTAAACCTTAAACGTTCAACCTTAAATGTTCAACCTTAAACGTTCAACCTTAAACGTGAAACCTTAAACGTTCAACCTTAAACGTTCAACCTTAAACGTTCAACCTTAAACGTGAAACCTTAAACGTTCAACCTTAAACGTGAAACCTTAAACGTGAAACCTTAAACGTGAAACCTTAAACGTGAAACCTTAAACGTGAAACTTTAAACGTTCCACCTTAAACGTTCCACCTTAATCGTTCAACCTTAAACATTCAACCTTAAACGTGAAACCTTAAACATTCAACCTTAAACATGAAACCTTAAACGTGAAACCTTAAACGTTCCACCTTATACGTTCAACCTTAAATGTTCAACCTTATATGTTCAACCTTAAACATTCAACCTTAAACGTTCAACCTTATACGTTCAACCTTATACGTTCAACCTTATACGTTCATCCTTAAACGTTGAACCTTATACGTTGAACCTTAAATGTTCAACCTTAAACCTTTAACCTTAAACATTCAACCTTAAACGTTCTACCGTAAACGTTCAACCTTAAACATTCAACCTTAAACATTCAACCTTAAACGTTCAACCTTAAACATTCAACCTTAAATGTTCAACATTAAATGTTCAACCTTAAACGTGAAACCTTAAACATGAAACCTTAAATGTTCAACCTTAAACGTGAAACCTTAAATGTGTGAGCTTTTGACATCAACCAATATTTTATTACCAACCTTTAGATGACATTTTCTACTTTTCGTTTCTTCTCTGAGCAGTATGACACCTGCACAGAGAAGATCCGAGCTGTAGAGAGAGCTGGATGGAGATAGATTGTAGTCACTCTTCTGCATGGGGGTGCAATCGATGCAGGAGAGTGGCGGCCATCTCTCTCTCTTCCGGTTGATGCTGATATACATCTTCTCCATCGGTATTCCGACTAGAGAAGATGTTGTAGCTGCTGAGAATCGTATAGCTCCTGCCCTATGAAACCTCCGGCCTCTGAAGAGAAGTTGTTAACATAAAGACATAGAGACAACGCTACTTCTTGTTACAACACTTTTATTCATTCCTTGTAAGAAGTACAGATACAAGGGTGAATAGTAAAATACTAACTGGAAATCCTCAGGCCCATGATTTGGAATGTATCGCAAAAACAGGCAAAGGAAAGAACTTAGGAACAAAGAGGAACATGGTACTTTTATACCTTGGACCTGTGTACACCTGCGAGGTGTAACCAGGTCCAAGTGACCATGGTCCTTTATGTATCAATCCGCCGCTTGGGCAGGAGTCAGAAAGGTGAGTCAGAGAGGAGGGAGGGACGGTTGAGAGTTGTTTACCCCCCAGGCTATGGTTTTGGCGGGATCACGATTTACAGGGTGTTACATACCCTCCAACTTTGCTTGGAGTACGTCCTCGTACTCCAGTCAAGGGTGGAAGGTTTTCAAGTTACGCAGCGGGGAGACATGGGTGGCTGAGGACTTACCGTGTACAGAGGTGGTTATGGAAAGGCACTGGCACCAAAGTGTCAGTGCCCTTTGAAAATGCAAATTCTGAAAATAAAAAGGCAAACACAATTAATACTCGCTGGGTGGCGAGTTCCTATGGAAATTTAAAAGAAATACTTATTTATACATAAAGCAGTTATAACAGAATTCTTTTCTTTTTTTTTTTTTTATATTTTTCGAGCTCACCACCCCAATTGGCGGTGGCCACACGGTTTTCTAATCTATACCCACGTTGGTTGATTGCATGCACATGTACATGCAGAAACATATCCGTGAAGTGCTTGTAGGGGGTCTGACGGTGAGTGGAGGAGGTGGCTCCGCAGCCAGGGATGATAAGATTCCCAGGCGGCGACAATCCATCCGTTGTCGAAGCCCCGGAGACTTTCCATGAAACTTCGGTGGACGGTGGCGTCGGCGGTGATCAGTCGGGCCGGTGGTTGCCCGGTGAGGACACCGTAAACGGCGTCCCACAGGATGGCGGCCTGGTAAGTGGCGCGGGTCCTCCAAACGATCATTCGGGCAATGCTGTATGCTCCGTTAAGTGGAACTCCCAGGAGACTGTTAAAGAAAGCCTGCTGAAGGGCGCCCAATGCTGGAGTGATGGGCTGCTCGGCAAACTGGTATATTTCGATGTACCGGGTGGACGGAATTACGACGGCCATAGAGAGTTGCAGGTAGTATGACATTCCTACAACGTAGCGCCCTTCCTCCGGTATGTAGAGGCGTGGAAATCCCTCCATCAGGTCATAATGACCGATGTAATAGGTGTTCGCGGGCCGCACCTGTCGTTGCCAGAGTGCCCAGCAATTATTTAGCAATCTTTCACATCGTGCTTCCTGACGAAGCGGTCGGTATACCGGTAGTCTCCTGGTAGTGACTGTTGGTATGCGAAAAGGTTGTGTCACTTGCGGCAAAGTTAGTACGGGGGTTGCTGAGGCTGCGGCGATATGGCGAGACGAGGCAGTTGACGTCGTTAGGTCGACGGCGCACGCTGTGTCGTCCCCGACTTCCTCGATGCCGAGTTGCTGCGTTGTCGTGTCATCCGAGTCCATCCTAGTAGATGGGTCAGGGATGGCATCGTCCTGGCTTCCCGTTGTTTCGTTGCACTGTGACATCCTTGTTCTTCCAGAATTGTTTCCGAAGTGCTGGTGACCAGCCTGGCGTTGGCTATATACTTGTGTTTCCCGACTTCCCCATCGAGGTGTGAAATTCCAGGGTCCCATGGAAATCGTATAATTCCACGAAGCTGGCTGGAACTCCAATAAGCCACCCAATTTGTTTGTTATTGGGGGCTCGCGGGGTGTCGGTTTCTGAGTATTAAACGCCGTTCTTCCACTGTTGTTTGTTATTGTTGTCAGACGACCTGGTCCCCAAACGCAGTGTACGAAAGTTTCCCCATTGGAATCAGATTCGAGTGGTGAAATGTGAGCAGGGGTGTGTGAATGTTTGTGGTCACACACGTTGTTGTTTGTTTATATTGGTGTGTGTCAGCAAGTGACCAATGTGATGATATAAACAACCGAAAGAAAAAATTTAGGTTGTGTGGGTTGTTGATAGGGTTATTGGTTTATTGTGGTGAGGAGGTAGGTTCCTCTTGTTGTGGGGAGCTGGATTTGTCTTCCCCCTCCAACCCTTGAACAACTGTCCTCAGTTGTTTTGGCTTGATATGCACAATGTTCACCGTGTCTCGAATCAATCTTCCAAACGTATCTTCGTGCTCCAGCTCGAGCACCGTGTCGCTGATGATTTTGGTTACCGTGTAACCATCCCTGTACGAGTAACGTAGTTTCTTGGTCTCATCAGGCACGATGCGTTGGTCTCGAACGAGTACTGGGTCTCCGATTTTATACGTGTGTGGAGTTTTTCGTCTTGCGTCATAGTACTTCTTCTGTCGCAAATGGGCCTCGTGCAGGTTGGCCCTTGCGATCTCGACCTCTTCCGTGGCAACCACAGAAGGTGCTGCAGGGTTTGAATCCATAACCTTCGGTAGGAGAGGTGCCCGATTGTCGATTCGTAGTCGGGCCTCTCTTCCAAACATTAAGCGGTATGGCGAGAACTTCGTTGACGTATGGGTCGCGGTGTTGTAAGCGAAGGTGGCGGCTTGGAGATGGAAATACCAATCCCGCTGTCCTTTTTCAGGCGTCAGGAGTCTCTTGACGGTCTGCATTATAGTTTTGTTGGTCCTTTCCGCAAGACCGTCTCCTTGCGGAAAGTACGCTGTCGTGGTGGCGTGCTTTATTCCCAGCTCGTCACACAGCGCTTGTGTGTCTTTAGCTGTAAAAGGTGTTCCCCGGTCGGTGATTATCCTCCTGGGCATCCCGATAAGATACACGATCGTATCTTGGAGGAAATTCTTAGTTGTTTTGGCCGACTGGCTGTGCACAGCTCGTGCGAAACAGAATCTGGTGGCGTAATCCACTGCCAGGATGATGTGCTTGACACCACCCAGTGATTTTGGCAGGGGACCGATGTAATCGATTCCCCAGCATTCACCTGGGTCTCCAATTTCCATTTCATGGAGGAACCCGGGCAGCTTGGACTGTGGTGTCTTGCACTTTTGGCATATCTCGCACGTGCGCACATACTCGATGGTATCCTGCTTCCAGGTTGGCCAAAAGAACCGTTGGCACACCTTTTCTAATGTCTTATCCTGGCCGAAATGTCCGGCTTCAGGACTATCGTGTAAAAGTCTCAGAACTTCGGGTACCAGATGTTTGGGTACCACCGTCACGAGCTTGGGTGTTATGCTGCCCTGGTAGACAAGGGCACACAAAACCTCGTCTATGATGACATAGGTATGGTGAAGCTCGGTACTTGGATTGTTGCGAAGTTCGGTCTTAATCTGTGTCACGTTCCGGTCTCTTGTTTGTTCAACCGACCAATCCCATCGCAAAGTGACTGCGTAAACCACGCTGTCGTCGAGGTCATCTGGGGTAGCCTGCAGCTTCCAGTCTTCAGGAACGTCCACCGGACTCCGTGAAATGCAATCTGCATCCACGTGAGTGATGCCGGCCTTGTAGACTACGGTGTAGTCGTATTCCTGGAGCAGTAGCTGCCAGCGACCCAGGCGTCCTTGGAGTCGCTGTGCGGTTTTTAAGTAGCACAGTGCATGATGGTCGGTGACGATGACAAAGGCTTTGTTAAAGAGATAAGGTCTAAACTTGACGATGCCGTACACCACTGCGAGGCACTCTTTATCTGTTGTTGAATAGTTTAATTCGGCGTCTCGGAGCACTCGAGAGACACCACCCAGGATCTGCAGTTCCTTAGATGGTGACTGTTGGTAGAGGATAGCTCCGATGCCGTAAGCAGAGGCGTCGGTGTGCATTTTGATTTCGGCATCTGGGTCGTAAATGGCTAATATTGGCGCGGTGACAAGTTTAGTCTTTAACAGAGTGAATGCTGCTTTTCTGTCGATCGTCCATAAAAAGGGCAGCCCCTTTTTGGTCATATCCGTGAGTGGTTTAGCGATGTGGGCAAAGTTAACAATAAATCGCCGGTAGAAACCGGCCATGCCCAGAAATCGTTTCACCTCCTTGACATTAGTAGGCGCCGCTAAGTCGGAGATGGCAACCACTTTCCTCGGGTCTGGACGCACTCCTTCTTTGGAGATGATGTGTCCCAGGTAGAGGACTTCGTCGTAGCCGAAGAAGCTCTTTTCGGGGTGAAGCTTCAACCCCGCCTCTCTTAGGAGTCCTAGGACGCAGTCCAACCTTTCCATAAACTGTTCAAAAGTCGCGCCGAATACGATGATATTGTCTAGGTAGACTAGACAAGTCTCCCATTTGTGGCCAGCCAAAAGGATATCCAGGGCACGCTGCATAGTAGCAGGAGCGTTACGCAGACCAAAGGGCATCCGATTGAATTCGAACAGCCCACCGGGTGTGATGAACGCGGTCTTCTCCCTATCCTCTTTGGCGACCTCAAATTGCCAATAGCCGGAGATCATGTCGAGGGTCGCGAAGATTCTCGACCCCCGAAGCGAGTCTAAAGCATCATCGATTCGGGGTAGTGGGTAATTGTCTGGTTTGGTGATATCGTTCAGGCGTCTATAGTCAACGCAGAAACGCCACTGTCCATCCTTCTTCTTCACCAGGACTACTGCTGAAGCATAAGGAGACTTGGATGCGGTGGCTACTCCGGATTTGAGCATTTCCTCAACTGTCTTCCGGATGATCTCCCGCTGCTCGGGGCCACTCCTTCGGAGGGGTTCCCGCACGGGTGCATGATCGCCAGTATCGATTCGGTGTTCCGTGAGGTTGGTACATCCAAGTTCCGACGTTTCTAGCGCGAAGACATCTCGATAGGATCTCAAAAGATCCATTAGAATGCGCCTCTGGCCATTACGTAATCGAGGCCCGAGTTGCATTGCTTCATCGAATTTAGCGCCTGACTCTTTTGTCATGATCGGGTCAGCGTTTGAAGTGGTCTTTACTTCAACCGTTTCGAAACAGTAGTCTTTTTGTACATGGGCTATCACTTCGCCGGAGGCCAGGGTCAATGGCCCCATAGTGGTGTTCAGGACCTCGACTAGGAAGCTGTTGCTATTACGGCCTTGCATAATGCCGGGGGCCACCCAGACCCCCCTCGAGGCACGTAGCTTCTCGTCAGGAGAGACCACGAAAAGGTCCTGATCTGTGAGGATCCCAGAGGCCTCTACCTCCACTAGTGTTGTCCCATGGCCAGTGAGCTGCGTTAGCCCTTTGACTACTAGGTATTCGTTCGGTTGCTGCATAAGCTTGACTTCAATGGGAGCGGTGTCCGACTCCCCAAGAGTGGCTGGCGTGATTTCTTCCAGAGCACTCTTGACGTACGCCTGAATACTCTGCCTTCGGAGTGCTGATTCAAAGAGGTCGTCCTCTAAGTAGACTTTATTGGTCTGCATAGACACAAGGAGCTTCAGTGCCCTACCCAGGTCTCGGCCTAAGATGGCGTCGGGTGGGCCAGTGATAACCAGCAGGCGGCCCGTGGCGGATTGTTTGGCAATTTCCACTGTAGCGGAGACTTGCCCTGCCACGGCGATGGTGTTTCCGCCAACTCCCTCAATCCTTGGCGGATGAGCCATAGGCTTGATGTTGAGTTGGAGCTGCTTGGCAAGTGCCTTGGATATTACGCTACCATGAGCTCCGGTGTCTACGAGCATGCGGACCTCTTTGCCATTGATAGTGACAGTGATCTTCGGACTGTCATCACTGACATTATGATCTCCGATCTCTTGAGGCATGCAAGTATTCTTCAGTTGTCTATATAGGTCTTTCAGCATCCGGCGGCAACAAGGGCGCCCTTGGAGTGAAGTCCCACCACCTGGAGCCAAGATGGCGACCACCTCATTGGCGGTGCAACCCAAGGCGGCGGTGGCGAGGTTGATGACCTCAAGGGTACCATGCCAGGTAGTTAGGTCATCCATTCCCCAAGTTAACTCCGGGATGTAGTCGACCATCATTATTGGCATGCCGGCCGGTGCTCTGTCATAATTGGTTGTCTCAGGAGGCATGTCCGGTACCATGACCACACTACGGTGGTCCGTATCGGAGGCCTCCCTTGTGGAATCGTAGGTCGGGTGCGCGTACTGATGTTCTGTACGCTCATAGTTTGTATAGCGCGGTACATAGTACGCGCGCTCTTCAGGTATCGTATATGGACCTGGTACATGTCGTCTGTAGTATGAATCGTAGCAGGGCTCGTACGGCTCTCGGTGCCCGACAGCGTACGGCGGAGAGTTATCTGATTCGCTACGATATTGGCGATATTGTGGTGTTGTAGTACATGTAGTCGGTAGTGGTGGCGCAGGCGGCGGTTGGGTGTCATTATGAATAATCATCATGTGAGTGATCTGTATTTTTAGTTCATTAAGTTGATGCATGATGGTGTTGAGTTTACAACCATCACACAACTGGGTAGGAAGTGGATCCGGTAGTAGCGGAGGTCGCTCCTGTTGATATCTGGAGTAACATGTGGACGACATTAGGCGTTGAAATGTACTATTGTTTGTGGACCGAGCCGTGCGCCGTGTAGACTGTTGATGCACATCATTACTTTGGGTGCCGCCACTTCGTGGCACCCACCAGGTCCCAGGTTGAATAACTGGATCCATGGTGGGTCCAAGTGGGACAGCCACACGTGATGATGCGGCGTATTGTGTATCGTATGTCTGTGATGTTGCATAGGCCCTCCACAATGCTGATGGATATATGCTTCCCCTGGAGTGCAGAAGAGCCCTCCGGGCGGTCCCAGTTAGTCGTGGGTGAGCATCCATTGTGTTAAGGCTTGTGCAACACGTAGTGATCAATGTAAGTCGGTGTTATGCAGGTTTGGCCGTTGATCTCGCTGTAGATCGCAGTCTTTTCGTCGGCAACCGACACTATCGCACCCTTATACACTGAGTGACGATAGTTTACCTACGTTTAATAAAGATGGTATCGTTGTTTAAGTGGCTGTGTTGGTGTTGGCGTTGTTCTTCAGTTGGGTGTGACGATCCCAACTGGTACAGTGTGTTTGTAAATTCTTTATTGAGTATCAATTTTGGTAAGATCTCTCTCTACACGTGGTATTTGGTGACCACGTGGAGGTTATAAGAATCCCCAAAAGTCTCGGTGAAGAAACAACAGATGTACAATGCAATCGCGAGCGTGGTACACCACCCAATCGAAATTGCACTGTGGAAAGTGAATTAGAAATGAAGTGTATTGCAGTTGCCTGAAGAAGAGGCAAGCAATATGAAGAGTAAAGCTAGAGCGCGGTGCCCGCACTTTTAGTTTTACTTGAAAACAAGAATGAAGAGTGTGTGTGTGAAGAACACACAAAGAACAAAAAGTTCAAGATGGCTGAACTTTTTAAATGCACAAACAAAGGAGAAGTTCAAGATGGCTGAACTCTCCTAAGCAAGAGAAGAAAGCTGTTTTACTTAGAAAGTTTAAAACTTAGGTGCGGTGCCCGCACATCAAAAGTTTTAATTTAGTTTTATTAAAACAGTAAAACAGTGTAGAAATTGAAGTGTGTTCAACAAGCTAAATGCTTGGTGAACCAGAAGAAATGTTCAGACTGTAGAAATTTTGAGTCCTCACTGCTGGATGGCTCTGGATGAAAAAGACAGAGTCAGTGCCCAGTGAGGGACTATGTTGAGTAGAATGAAGAAGTCCGTAGGTGGCGCTGTGGTGGCCACTTCCGGTCAGTTTATTGCAATGTCCAAAAATTGATGATTGAAAAGTTCCTCCGGGGCACGTTTTTATGGTGGCCAGGAGAAAGACACAAAAAGAGAGAAAATTCAAAGAAAAAGAGAAGTTTTCTCTAACAAGAGGAACTCCGCCAGGGGGCGCGTGAGTGCAACCCTCTGGAAGAGAAGGAAAGAGAAGAGAACACAAAAAGATGAGAGAAGGTACAACAATGAGTCACATGGAGCGAAAAACCGCTCCGTTGGCGCTTTTTGAAGTGTCCGGTCGATCCAAGATGGCGGCCGGGCTTCAGTGCTGTCCAATGGAGAAAGTTCATGTGATGATGCATTGAGGTGATGATGATGAAGAAACTGAAGAACATGACTTGGGGCATAGAGGGTCCCAAGAGAAACACAAGTGTAAAAACAAAGAACAAAGAAAAGGGGGGACAAGAAAGTCCCACGTGGCTAGAAAAAGTGTGTTTTAAGCTTGTAAGCCCCCTAACAATGAAATAGAGTTAGGAAGAATCTTGCTTGAAAATTAAAGATGAAGAGTGAAGATAATAGGACATTTTAAAAGACACACGTCCTTTAAAAGCCTATTAATAGGTGGATAGATTAGTAGATGAGACTTGTTTGCTCATCTCATAATGAGACTGCAAACTCCTCTCGGAGAGTAAGAAGAATTTGTTTAAAGTGTGGCCCACGTGGTGTGGGTTTCACTTTGAAAATTAAAGAAGAGTGAAGGTGACAGTGGGTGATTGTAATGGAAACATGAAATACAAAAACACGGACGGAAACACGTGTGTCCAAACGGTTGTCCACTTTCCGAGTGCTAAGCGGTCAGCAGACAAAAGTTCGTTCCCACGTGTCTCTAAGGACAGGACACAGAATCGCGCGGTCGACACGTGGTGTGTGTAGCCACAAGTCTCTTTCGCGATTCCACAAAAACGGTACCATGCGGTTGGCTTTGACGTGATCGAGGGCCTCCATACATGGTCCCAACATAAAAAGGCGCCACGCGGTTGGCTTTGACGCTATCGAGGGCCTCCATACGTGGTTCCAACACAAAGGACGCCGCGCGGTTGGCTTTGACGTGATCGAGGGCCTCCATACGCGGTTTTACAAAGGCGCCACGTGGTCGACTTTGACGCTATCGAGGGTCTCCACACGTGGTTCCAACACAAAGGACACCGCGCGGTTGACTTTGACGTGATCGAGGGTCTCCATACGCGGTTTTACAAACAGGCGCCACGCGGTTGACTTTGACGCTATCGAGGGTCTCCATACGTGGTTCCAACATAGAAAGGACGGACGAAGCCCCGTGAGGCACAATCACGAGACTTAGGACAAAGGACGGCTTCTGTTTACAGGTCGGAGAAGGCAGATGGAGCTATACCCCGCACCTCCACCAAATGTGAGCTTTTGACATCAACCAATATTTTATTACCAACCTTTAGATGACATTTTCTACTTTTCGTTTCTTCTCTGAGCAGTATGACACCTGCACAGAGAAGATCCGAGCTGTAGAGAGAGCTGGATGGAGATAGATTGTAGTCACTCTTCTGCATGGGGGTGTAATCGATGCAGGAGAGTGGCGGCCATCTCTCTCTCTTCCGGTTGATGCTGATATACATCTTCTCCATCGGTATTCCGACTAGAGAAGATGTTGTAGCTGCTGAGAATCGTATAGCTCCTGCCCTATGAAAACTCCGGCCTCTGAAGAGAAGTTGTTAACATAAAGACATAGAGACAACGCTACTTCTTGTTACAACACTTTTATTCATTCCTTGTAAGAAGTACAGATACAAGGGTGAATAGTAAAATACTAACTGGAAATCCTCAGGCCCATGATTTGGAATGTATCGCAAAAACAGGCAAAGGAAAGAACTTAGGAACAAAGAGGAACATGGTCCTTTTATACCTTGGACCTGTGTACACCTGCGAGGTGTAACCAGGTCCAAGTGACCATGGTCCTTTATGTATCAATCCGCCGCTTGGGCAGGAGTCAGAAAGGTGAGTCAGAGAGGAGGGAGGGACGGTTGAGAGTTGTTTACCCCCCAGGCTATGGTTTTGGCGGGATCACGATTTACAGGGTGTTACAAATGTGAAACCTTAAATGTTCAACTTTAAACGTTCAACCTTAAACGTAAAACCTTAAACGTGAAACCTTAAACGTGAACCCTTAAATGTGAAATCTTAAACGTTCAACCTTAAACGTTCAACCTTAAACGTTCAACTTTAAACGTTCAACCTTAAACGTTCAACCTAAACGTTCAACCTTAAACGTTCAACCTTAAACGTTTAGTTCAACCTTAAACGTGAAACCTTAAATGTTCAACCTTAAACGTGAAACCTGAAACGTGAAACCTGAAACGTTCAACCTTAAACGTTCAACCTTAACGTTCAACCTTAAACGTTCAAACTTAAACGTTCAACCTTAAACGTTCAACCTTAAATGTTCAACCTTAAACGTGAAACCTTAAATGTTCAACCTTAAACGTGAAATATTAAAAGTTAAACCTTAAACGTTCAACCTTAAATGTTCAACCTTAAACGTGAAACCTTAAACGTGAAACCTTAAACGTGAAACCTTAAACGTTCAACCTTAAACGTGAAACCTTAAACGTTCAACCTTAAACGTTCCACCTTAAACGTTCAACCTTAAACATTCAACCTTAAACGTGAAACCTTAAACATTCAACCTTAAACATGAAACCTTAAACGTGAAACCTTAAACGTTCAACCTTAAACGTTCAACCTTAAACGTTCAACCTTAAACGTTCAACCTTAAACGTTGCACCTTAAACGTTCAACCTTAAACGTGAAACCTTAACCGTTCAACCTTAAACGTGAAACCTTAAATATGAAACCTTAAACGTGAAATCTTAAACGTGAAACCTTAAACGTGAAACCTTAAACGTGAAACTTTAAACGTGAAAACTTAAACGTTCAACCTTAAACGTTCAACCTTAAACGTTCAACCTTAAACGTTCAACCTTAAACGTTCAAACTTAAACGTTCAACCTTAAACGTTCAACCTTAAACGTTCAACCTTAAACGTTCAACCTTAAACGTTCAACCTTAAACGTGAAACCTTAAACGTTCAACCTTAAACATTCAACGTTAAACATTCAACCTTAAATGTTCAACCTTAAATGTTCAAAATTAAACATGAAACCTTAAACGTGAAACCTTAAATGTTCAACCTTAAACGTGAAACCTTAAACGTTCAACCTTAAATGTGAAACCTTAACCGTTCAACCTTAAACGTGAAACCTTAAATATGAAAGCTTAAACGTAAAATCTTAAACGTGAAACGTTAAATGTTCAACCTTAAACGTTCAACCTTAAACGTTCAACCTTAAACGTTCAACCTTAAACGTGAAACCTTACATGTTCAACCTTAAACATGAAACCTTACACGTTAAACCTTAAACGTTCAACCTTAAATGTTCAACCTTAAACGTTCAACCTTAAACGTGAAACCTTAAACGTTCAACCTTAAACATTCAACCTTAAACGTGAAACCTTAAACGTGAAACCTTAAACGTTCAACCTTAAACGTGAAACCTTAAACGTGAAACCTTAAACGTGAAACCTTAAACGTGAAACCTTAAACGTGAAACCTTAAACGTGAAACTTTAAACGTTCCACCTTAATCGTTCAACCTTAAACATTCAACTTTAAACGTGAAACCTTAAACATTCAACCTTAAACATGAAACCTTAAACGTGAAACCTTAAACGTTCCACCTTATACGTTCAACCTAAAATGTTCAACCTTATATGTTCAACCTTAAACATTCAACCTTAAACGTTCAACCTTATACGTTCAACCTTATACGTTCAACCTTATACGTTCAACCTTATACGTTCATCCTTAAATGTTGAACCTTATACGTTGAACCTTAAATGTTCAACCTTAAACCTTTAACCTTAAACATTCAACCTTAAACGTTCTACCGTAAACGTTCAACCTTAAACATTCAACCTTAAACATTCAACCTTAAACGTTCAACCTTAAACATTCAACCTTAAATGTTCAACATTAAATGTTCAACCTTAAACGTGAAACCTTAAACATGAAACCTTAAATGTTCAACCTTAAACGTGAAACCTTAAATGTGAAACCTTAAATGTTCAACTTTAAACGTTCAACCTTAAACGTAAAACCTTAAACGTGAAACCTTAAACGTGAACCCTTAAATGTGAAATCTTAAACGTTCAACCTTAAACGTTCAACCTTAAACGTTCAACTTTAAACGTTCAACCTTAAACGTTCAACCTAAACGTTCAACCTTAAACGTTCAACCTTAAACGTTTAGTTCAACCTTAAACGTGAAACCTTAAATGTTCAACCTTAAACGTGAAACCTGAAACGTGAAACCTGAAACGTTCAACCTTAAACGTTCAACCTTAATGTTCAACCTTAAACGTTCAAACTTAAACGTTCAACCTTAAACGTTCAACCTTAAATGTTCAACCTTAAACGTGAAACCTTAAATGTTCAACCTTAAACGTGAAATATTAAAAGTTAAACCTTAAACGTTCAACCTTAAATGTTCAACCTTAAACGTGAAACCTTAAACGTGAAACCTTAAACGTGAAACCTTAAACGTTCAACCTTAAACGTGAAACCTTAAACGTTCAACCTTAAACGTTCCACCTTAAACGTTCAACCTTAAACATTCAACCTTAAACGTGAAACCTTAAACATTCAACCTTAAACATGAAACCTTAAACGTGAAACCTTAAACGTTCAACCTTAAACGTTCAACCTTAAACGTTCAACCTTAAACGTTCAACCTTAAACGTTGCACCTTAAACGTTCAACCTTAAACGTGAAACCTTAACCGTTCAACCTTAAACGTGAAACCTTAAATATGAAACCTTAAACGTGATATCTTAAACGTGAAACCTTAAACGTGAAACCTTAAACGTGAAACTTTAAACGTGAAAACTTAAATGTTCAACCTTAAACGTTCAACCTTAAACGTTCAACCTTAAACGTTCAACCTTAAACGTTCAAACTTAAACGTTCAACCTTAAACGTTCAACCTTAAACGTTCAACCTTAAACGTTCAACCTTAAACGTTCAACCTTAAACGTTCAACCTTAAACGTTCAACCTTAAACATTCAACCTTAAACATTCAACCTTAAACATTCAACCTTAAATGTTCAACCTTAAATGTTCAAAATTAAACATGAAACCTTAAACGTGAAACCTTAAATGTTCAACCTTAAACGTGAAACCTTAAACGTTCAACCTTAAACGTGAAACCTTAACCGTTCAAACTTAAACGTGAAACCTTAAATATGAAAGCTTAAACGTAAAATCTTAAACGTGAAACGTTAAATGTTCAACCTTAAACGTTCAACCTTAAACGTTCAACCTTAAACGTTCAACCTTAAACGTGAAACCTTACATGTTCAACCTTAAACATGAAACCTTACACGTTAAACCTTAAACGTTCAACCTTAAATGTTCAACCTTAAACGTTCAACCTTAAACGTGAAACCTTAAACGTTCAACCTTAAACGTTCAACCTTAAACGTGAAACCTTAAACGTGAAACCTTAAACGTGAAACCTTAAACGTTCAACCTTAAACGTGAAACCTTAAACGTGAAACCTTAAACGTGAAACCTTAAACGTGAAACCTTAAACGTGAAACTTTAAACGTTCCACCTTAAACGTTCCACCTTAATCGTTCAACCTTAAACATTCAACCTTAAACGTGAAACCTTAAACATTCAACCTTAAACATGAAACCTTAAACGTGAAACCTTAAATGTTCAACTTTAAACGTTCAACCTTAAACGTAAAACCTTAAACGTGAAACCTTAAACGTGAACCCTTAAATGTGAAATCTTAAACGTTCAACCTTAAACGTTCAACCTTAAACGTTCAACTTTAAACGTTCAACTTTAAACGTTCAACCTTAAACGTTCAACCTAAACGTTCAACCTTAAACGTTCAACCTTAAACGTTTAGTTCAACCTTAAACGTGAAACCTTAAATGTTCAACCTAAACGTTCAACCTTAAATGTGAAACCTTAAACGTGAAACCTTAAACGTTCAACCTTAATTGTGAAACCTTAAACGTGAAACCTGAAATGTGAAACCTGAAACGTTCAACCTTAAACGTTCAACCTTAACGTTCAACCTTAAACGTTCAAACTTAAACGTTCAACCTTAAACGTTCAACCTTAAATGTTCAACCTTAAACGTGAAACCTTAAATGTTCAACCTTAAACGTGAAATATTAAAAGTTAAACCTTAAACGTTCAACCTTAAATGTTCAACCTTAAACGTGAAACCTTAAACGTGAAACCTTAAACGTTCAACCTTAAACGTGAAACCTTAAACGTTAAACCTTAAACGTGAAACCTTAAACGTGAAACCTTAAACGTGAAACCTTAAACGTGAAACTTTAAACGTGAAACCTTAAACGTTCAACCTTAAACGTTCCACCTTAAACGTTCAACCTTAAACATTCAACCTTAAACGTGAAACCTTAAACATTCAACCTTAAACATGAAACCTTAAACGTGAAACCTTAAACGTTCAACCTTAAACGTTCAACCTTAAACGTTCAACCTTAAACGTTCAACCTTAAACGTTGCACCTTAAACGTTCAACCTTAAACGTGAAACCTTAACCGTTCAACCTTAAACGTGAAACCTTAAATATGAAAGCTTAAACGTAAAATCTTAAACGTGAAACGGTAAATGTTCAACCTTAAACGTTCAACCTTAAACGTTTAACCTTAAACGTTCAACCTTAAACGTTCAACCATAAACGTTCAACCTTAAACGTGAAACCTTAAATGTTCACCCTTAAACGTGAAACCTTAAAAGTTAAACCTTAAACGTTCAACCTTAAATGTTCAACCTTAAACGTTCAACCTTAAACTTAAAACCTTAAACGTTCAACCTTAAACGTTCAACCTTAAACGTGAAACCTTAAACGTGAAACCTTAAACGTGAAACCTTAAACGTTCAACCTTAAACGTTCAACCTTAAACGTTGCACCTTAAACGTTCAACCTTAAACGTGAAACCTTAACCGTTCAACATTAAACGTGAAACCTTAAATATGAAAGCTTAAACGTAAAATCTTAAACGTGAAACGGTAAATGTTCAACCTTAAACGTTCAACCTTAAACGTTCAACCTTAAACGTTCAACCTTAAATGTTCAACCTTAAACGTTCAACCTTAAACGTGAAACCTTAAATGTTCACCCTTAAACGTGAAACCTTAAAAGTTAAACCTTAAACGTTCAACCTTAAATGTTCAACCTTAAACGTTCAACCTTAAACTTAAAACCTTAAACGTTCAACCTTAAACGTTCAACCTTAAACGTGAAACCTTAAACGTTCAACCTTAAACATTCAACCTTAAACGTGAAACCTTAAACATTCAACCTTAAACATGAAACCTTAAACGTGAAACCTTAAACGTTCAACCTTAAACGTTCAACCTTATACGTTCAACCTTAAATGTTCAACCTTATATGTTCAATCTTAAACGTTCAACCTTAAACGTTCAACCTTATACGTTCAACCTTATACGTTCATCCTTAAACGTTGAACCTTATACGTTCAACCTTAAACGTTCAACCTTAAACATTCAACCTTAAATGTTCAACATTAAATGTTCAACCTTAAACGTGAAACCTTAAACATGAAACCTTAAATGTTCAACCTTAAACGTGAAACCTTAAATGTGAAACCTTAAATGTTCAACTTTAAACGTTCAACCTTAAACGTGAATCCTTAAACGTGAAACCTTAAACGTGAAACCTTAAACGTGAATCCTTAAATGTGAAATCTTAAACGTTCAACTTTAAACGTTCAACCTTAAACGTTCAACCTTAAACGTGAAACCTTAAATGTTCAACCTAAACGTCCAACCTTAAATGTGAAACCTTAAACGTGAAACCTTAAACGTTCAACCTTAATTGTGAAACCTTAAATGTTCCACCTTAAACGTGAAACCTTAAACGTGAAACCTTAAATGTTCAACCTTAAACGTTCAACCTTAAACTTTCAACCTTAAACGTTCAACCTTATACATTCAACCTTAAATGTTCAACCGTAAACGTTCAACCTTAAACGTTCAACCTTAAACGTTCAACCTTAAACATTCAACCTTAAACATTCAACCTTAAATGTTCAACCTTAAATGTTCAAAATTAAACATGAAACCTTAAACGTGAAACCTTAAATGTTCAACCTTAAACGTGAAACCTTAAACGTTCAACCTTAAACGTGAAACCTTAAACGTTCAACCTTAAACGTTCAACCTTAAACGTTCAAACTTAAACGTTCAACCTTTAACGTTCAACCTTAAACGTTCAACCTTAAACGTTCAACCTTAAATGTTCAACCTTAAACGTGAAATATTAAAAGTTAAACCTTAAACGTTCAACCTTAAATGATCAACCTTAAACGTTCAACCTTAAACGTGAAACCTTAAACGTGAAACCTTAAACGTTCAACCTTAAATGTGAAACCTTAAACGTTCAACCTTAAACGTGAAACCTTAAACGTGAAACCTTAAACGTGAAACCTTAAACGTGAACCCTTAAATGTGAAATCTTAAACGTTCAACCTTAAACGTTAAACCTTAAACGTTAAACTTTAAACGTTCAACCTTAAACGTTCAACCTAAACGTTCAACCTTAAACGTTCAACCTTAAACGTTCAACCTTAAACGTTCAACCTTAAACGTGAAACCTTAAATGTTCAACCTAAACGTTCCACCTTAAATGTGAAACCTTAAACGTGAAACCTTAAACGTTCAACCTTAATTGTGAAACCTTAAATGTTCCATCTTAAACGTGAAACCTTAAACGTGAAACCTTAAACGTTCAACCTTAAACGTTTAATCTTATACATTCAACCTTAAATGTTCAACCGTAAACGTTCAACCTTAAACGTTCAACCTTAAACATTCAACCTTAAACATTCAACCTTAAATGTTCAACCTTAAATGTTCAAAATTAAACATGAAACCTTAAACGTGAAACCTTAAATGTTCAACCTTAAACGTGAAACCTTAAACGTTCAACCTTAAACGTGAAACCTTAAACATGAAACCTTAAACGTTCAACCATAAACGTTCAACCTTAAACGTTCAACCTTAAACGTTCAACCTTAAACGTGAAACCTTAAACGTGAAACCTTAAACGTGAAACCTTAAACGTGAAATCTTAAACGTGGAACCTTAAACATGAAACCTTAAACGTGAAACCTTAAACGTTCAACTTTAAACGTTCAACCTTAAACGTTCAACCTTAAACTTTCAACCTTAAACATTCAACTTTAAACTTTCAACCTTAAACTTTCAACCTTAAACGTTCAACTTTAAACGTTCAACCTTAAACTTTCAACCTTAAACATTCAACTTTAAACTCTCAACCTTAAACGTTCAACCTTATACATTCAGCCTTAAATGTTCAACATTAAACGTTCAACCTTAAACGTTCAACCTTAAACTTGAAACCTTAAACGTGAAACCTTAAACGTGAAATCTTAAACGTGGAACCTTAAACATGAAACCTTAAACGTGAAACCTTAAACGTTCAACTTTAAACGTTCAACCTTAAACGTTCAACCTTAAACGTTCAACCTTAAACGTTCAACCTTAAACTTTCAACCTTAAACATTCAACTTTAAATTTTCAACCTTAAACGTTCAACCTTATACATTCAGCCTTAAATGTTCAACCGTAAACGTTCAACCTTAAATGTTCAACCTTAAATGTTCAAAATTAAACATGAAACGTTAAACATAAAACCTTAAATGTTCAACCTTAAATGTGAAACCTTAAACGTGAAACCTTAAACGTTCAACCTTAAACGTTCAACCTCAAACGTGAAACCTTAAACGTTCAACCTTAAACATGAAACCTTAAACGTGAAAACTTAAACGTGAAACCTTAAACGTGAAACCTTAAACGTGAAACCTTAAACGTGAAATCTTAAACGTGAAACCTTAAACGTGAAACCTTATACGTTCAACCTTAAACGTTCAACCTTAAACGTGAAACCTTAAACGTTCAACCTTAAACGTTCAACCTCAAACGTGAAACCTTAAACGTTCAACCTTAAACATGAAACCTTAAACGTGAAAACTTAAACGTGAAACCTTAAACGTGAAACCTTAAACGTGAAACCTTAAACGTGAAATCTTAAACGTGAAACCTTAAACGTGAAACCTTATACGTTCAACCTTAAACATGAAACCTTAAACGTGAAAACTTAAACGTGAAACCTTAAACGTGAAACCTTAAACGTGAAACCTTAAACGTGAAATCTTAAACGTGAAACCTTAAACGTGAAACCTTATACGTTCAACCTTAAACGTTCAACCTTAAACGTTCAACCTTAAACGTTCAACCTTAAACGTGAAACCTTAAACGTGAAACCTTAAACGTGAAATCTTAAACGTGAAACCTTAAACGTTCAACCTTAAACGTTCAACCTTAAACGTTCAACCTTAAACGTTCAACCTTAAACGTTCAACCTTAAACGTTCAACCTTAAATGTTCAACCTTAAACATGAAACCTTAAACGTGAAACCTTAAACGTGAAACCTTAAAAGTGAAATCTTAAATGTGAAATCTTAAACGTGAAACCTTAAACGTTCAACCTTAAAAGTTCAACCTTAAACATTCAACCTTAAACGTTCAACTTTAAACTTTCAACCTTAAACGTTCAACTTTAAACTTTCAACCTTAAACGTTCAACCTTAAACGTTCAACCTTAAACGTTCAACGTTAAACGTTCAACCTTAAACGTTCAACCTTAAACGTTCAACCTTAAACGTTCAACCTTAAATGTTCCACCTTAAACGTTCAACCTTAAACTTTCAACTTTAAACGTTCAACCTTAAACGTTCAACCTTAAACGTTCAACCTTAAACGTGAAACCTTAAACGTTCAACCTTAAACATGAAACCTTAAATATGAAAGCTTAAACATAAAATCTTAAACGTGACGTTAAATGTTCAACCTTAAACGTTCAACCTTAAACGTTCAACCTTAAACGTTCAACCTTAAACGTTCAACCTTAAACGTTCAACCTTAAACGTTCAACCTTAAACGTTCAACCTTAAACGTGAAACCTTAAACGTTCAACCTTAAATGTGAAACCTTAAACGTTCAACCTTAAATGTGAAACCTTAAACGTGAAACCTTAAACGTGAAACCTTAAACGTGAAACCTTAAACGTGAAACTTTAAACGTGAAAACTTAAACGTTCAACCTTAAACGTTCCACCTTAAACGTTCAACCTTAAACATTCAACCTTAAACGTGAAACCTTAAACATTCAACCTTAAACATGAAACCTTAAACGTGAAACCTTAAACGTTCAACCTTATACCTTCAACCTTAAATGTTCAACCTTATACGTTCAACCTTAAACGTTCAACCTTATACGTTCAACCTTATACGTTCAACCTTAAACGTTGAACCTTATACGTTCAACCTTAAACGTTCAACCTTAAACGTTCAACCTTAAACTTTCAACCTTAAACATTCAACCTTAAACGTTCAACCGTAAACGTTCAACCTTAAACATTGAACCTTAAACGTTCAACCTTAAACGTTCAACCTTAAACATTCAACCTTAAATGTTCAACATTAAATGTTCAACCTTAAACGTGAAAAATTAAACATGAAACCTTAAACATTCAACCTTAAACGTGAAACCTTAAATGTGAAACCTTAAATGTTCAACTTTAAACGTTCAACCTTAAACGTGAAACCTTAAACGTGAAACCTTAAACGTGAAACCTTAAACGTGAACCCTTAAATGTGAAATCTTAAACGTTCAACCTTAAACGTTCAACCTTAAACGTTCAACCATAAACGTTCAACTTTAAACGTTCAACCTTAAACGTTCAACCTAAACGTTCAACCTTAAACGTTCAACCTTAAACGTTCAACCTTAAACGTGAAACCTTAAATGTTCAACCTTAAACGTTCAACCTTAAATGTGAAACCTTAAACGTGAAACCTTAAACGTGAAACCTTAAACGTTCAACCTTAATTGTGAAACCTTAAACGTTCCACCTTAAACGTGAAAGCTTAAACGTGAAACCTTAAACGTTCAACCTTAAACGTTCAACCTTAAACGTTCAACCTTAAACATTCAACCTTATACATTCAACCTTAATTGTTCAACCGTAAACGTTCAACCTTAAACGTTCAACCTTAAACGTTCAACCTTAAACATTCAACCTTAAACATTCAACCTTAAATGTTCAACCTTAAATGTTCAAAATTAAACATGAAACCTTAAACGTTCAACCTTAAACGTTCAACCTTAAACGTTCAACCTTAAACGTTCAACCTTAAACGTGAAACCTTAAACGTGAAACTTTAAACGTTCAACCTTAAACGTTCAACCTTAAACGTTCAACCTTAAACGTGAAACCTTAAACGTGAAACCTTAAACGTGAAACCTTAAACGTGAAACCTTAAACGTGGAACCTTAAACATAAAACCTTAAACGTGAAACCTTAAACATTTAACTTTAAACGTTCAACCTTAAACGTTCAACCTTAAACTTTCAACCTTAAACATTCAACTTTAAACTTTCAACCTTAAACGTTCAACCTTAAACGTTCAACCTTAAACGTTCAACCTTAAACGTTCAACCTTAAACATTCAACCTTAAACATTCAACCTTAAACATTCAACCTTAAACATTCAACCTTAAACGTTCAACCTTAAATGTTCAAAATTAAACATGAAACCTTAAACATGAAACCTTAAATGTTCAACCTTAAATGTGAAACCTTAAACATGAAACCTTAAACGTGAAACCTTAAACGTTCAACCTTAAACGTTCAACCTCAAACGTGAAACCTTAAATGTTCAACCTTAAACATGAAACCTTAAACGTGAAACCTTAAACGTGAAACCTTATACGTTCAACCTTAAACGTTCAACCTTAAACGTTCAACCTTAAACATGAAACCTTAAACGTGAAACCTTAAACATGAAACCTTAAACATGAAATCTTAAATGTGAAACCTTAAACGTGAAACCTTATACGTTCAACCTTAAATGTTCAACCTTAAACGTTCAACCTTAAACATGAAAAATTAAACGTGAAACCTTAAACGTGAAATCTTAAACGTGAAACCTTAAACGTGAAACTTTAAACGTTTCACCTTAAACGTTCAACCTTAAACGTGAAACCTTACATGTTCAACCTTAAACGTGAAACCTTAAACGTTAAACCTTAAATGTTCAACCTTAAATGTTCAACCTTAAACGTTCAACCTTAAACGTGAAACCTTAAACGTGAAACCTTAAACGTGAAACCTTAAACGTGAAACCTTAAACGTGAAACCTTAAACGTGAAACCTTAAACGTGAAACCTTAAACGTGAAACCTTAAACGTGAAACCTTAAACGTGAAACTTTAAACGTTCCACCTTAAACGTTCAACCTTAAACGTTCCACCTTAATCGTTCAACCTTAAACGTTCAACCTTAAACATGAAACCTTAAACATTCAACATTAAACATGAAACCTTAAACGTGAAACCTTAAACTTTCAACCTTAAACGTTCAACCTTATACATTCAACCTTAAATGTTCAACCGTAAACGTTCAACCTTAAACGTTCAACCTTAAACGTTCAACCTTAAACGTTCAACCTTAAACATTCAACCTTAAACATTCAACCTTAAACATTCAACCTTAAACATTCAACCTTAAACGTTCAACCTTAAATGTTCAAAATTAAACATGAAACCTTAAACATGAAAAATTAAATGTTCAACCTTAAATGTGAAACCTTAAACATGAAACCTTAAACGTGAAACCTTAAACGTTCAACCTTAAACGTTCAACCTCAAACGTGAAACCTTAAATGTTCAACCTTAAACATGAAACCTTAAACGTGAAACCTTAAACGTGAAACCTTATACGGTCAACCTTAAACGTTCAACCTTAAACGTTCAACCTTAAACATGAAACCTTAAACGTGAAACCTTAAACATGAAACCTTAAACATGAAATCTTAAATGTGAAACCTTAAACGTGAAACCTTATACGTTCAACCTTAAATGTTCAACCTTAAACGTTCAACCTTAAACATGAAAAATTAAACGTGAAACCTTAAACGTGAAATCTTAAACGTGAAACCTTAAACGTGAAACTTTAAACGTTTCACCTTAAACGTTCAACCTTAAACGTGAAACCTTACATGTTCAACCTTAAACGTGAAACCTTAAACGTTAAACCTTAAATGTTCAACCTTAAATGTTCAACCTTAAACGTTCAACCTTAAACGTGAAACCTTAAACGTGAAACCTTAAACGTGAAACCTTAAACGTGAAACCTTAAACGTGAAACCTTAAACGTGAAACCTTAAACGTGAAACCTTAAACGTGAAACCTTAAACGTGAAACCTTAAACGTGAAACTTTAAACGTTCCACCTTAAACGTTCAACCTTAAACGTTCCACCTTAATCGTTCAACCTTAAACGTTCAACCTTAAACATGAAACCTTAAACATTCAACATTAAACATGAAACCTTAAACGTGAAACCTTAAACGTTCAACCTTAAACGTTCAACCTTATACGTTCAACCTTAAACGTTCCACCTTAAACGTTCAACCTTAAACATTCAACCTTAAACGTGAAACCTTAAACATTCAACCTTAAACATGAAACCTTAAACGTGAAACCTTAAACGTTCAACCTTATACCTTCAACCTTAAATGTTCAACCTTATACGTTCAACCTTAAACGTTCAACCTTAAACGTTCAACCTTATACGTTCAACCTTATACGTTCAACCTTAAACGTTGAACCTTATACGTTCAACCTTAAACGTTCAACCTTAAACGTTCAACCTTAAACTTTCAACCTTAAACATTCAACCTTAAACGTTCAACCGTAAACGTTCAACCTTAAACATTGAACCTTAAACGTTCAACCTTAAACGTTCAACCTTAAACGTTCAACCTTAAACATTCAACCTTAAATGTTCAACATTAAATGTTCAACCTTAAACGTGAAAAATTAAACATGAAACCTTAAACATTCAACCTGAAACGTGAAACCTTAAATGTGAAACCTTAAATGTTCAACTTTAAACGTTCAACCTTAAACGTGAAACCTTAAACGTGAAACCTTAAACGTGAAACCTTAAACGTGAACCCTTAAATGTGAAATCTTAAACGTTCAACCTTAAACGTTCAACCTTAAACGTTTAACCATAAACGTTCAACTTTAAACGTTCAACCTTAAACGTTCAACCTAAACGTTCAACCTTAAACGTTCAACCTTAAACGTTCAACCTTAAACGTTCAACCTTAAACGTGAAACCTTAAATGTTCAACCTTAAACGTTCAACCTTAAATGTGAAACCTTAAACGTGAAACCTTAAACGTTCAACCTTAATTGTGAAACCTTAAACGTTCCACCTTAAACGTGAAAGCTTAAACGTGAAACCTTAAACGTTCAACCTTAAACGTTCAACCTTAAACGTTCAACCTTAAACATTCAACCTTATACATTCAACCTTAATTGTTCAACCGTAAACGTTCAACCTTAAACGTTCAACCTTAAACGTTCAACCTTAAACATTCAACCTTAAACATTCAACCTTAAATGTTCAACCTTAAATGTTCAAAATTAAACATGAAACCTTAAACGTTCAACCTTAAACGTTCAACCTTAAACGTTCAACCTTAAACGTTCAACCTTAAACGTGAAACCTTAAACGTGAAACTTTAAACGTTCAACCTTAAACGTTCAACCTTAAACGTTCAACCTTAAACGTGAAACCTTAAACGTGAAACCTTAAACGTGAAACCTTAAACGTGAAACCTTAAACGTGGAACCTTAAACATAAAACCTTAAACGTGAAACCTTAAACATTTAACTTTAAACGTTCAACCTTAAACGTTCAACCTTAAACTTTCAACCTTAAACATTCAACTTTAAACTTTCAACCTTAAACGTTCAACCTTATACATTCAACCTTAAATGTTCAACCGTAAACGTTCAACCTTAAACGTTCAACCTTAAACGTTCAACCTTAAACATTCAACCTTAAACATTCAACCTTAAACATTCAACCTTAAACATTCAACCTTAAACGTTCAACCTTAAATGTTCAAAATTAAACATGAAACCTTAAACATGAAACCTTAAATGTTCAACCTTAAATGTGAAACCTTAAACATGAAACCTTAAACGTGAAACCTTAAACGTTCAACCTTAAACGTTCAACCTCAAACGTGAAACCTTAAATGTTCAACCTTAAACATGAAACCTTAAACGTGAAACCTTAAACGTGAAACCTTATACGTTCAACCTTAAACGTTCAACCTTAAACGTTCAACCTTAAACATGAAACCTTAAACGTGAAACCTTAAACATGAAATCTTAAATGTGAAACCTTAAACGTGAAACCTTATACGTTCAACCTTAAATGTTCAACCTTAAACGTTCAACCTTAAACATGAAACCTTAAACATGAAACCTTAAACGTGAAACCTTAAACGTGAAACCTTAAACGTGAAATCTTAAACGTGAAACCTTAAACGTGAAACTTTAAACGTTTCACCTTAAACGTTCAACCTTAAACGTGAAACCTTACATGTTCAACCTTAAACGTGAAACTTTAAACGTTAAACCTTAAATGTTCAACCTTAAATGTTCAACCTTAAACGTTCAACCTTAAACGTGAAACCTTAAACGTGAAACCTTAAACGTGAAACCTTAAACGTGAAACCTTAAACATGAAACCTTAAACGTGAAACCTTAAACGTGAAACCTTAAACGTGAAACTTTAAACGTTCCACCTTAAACGTTCAACCTTAAACGTTCCACCTTAATCGTTCAACCTTAAACATTCAACCTTAAACATGAAACCTTAAACATTCAACATTAAACATGAAACCTTAAACGTGAAACCTTAAACGTTCAACCTTAAACGTTCAACCTTATACGTTCAACCTTAAATGTTCAACCTTATATGTTCAACCTTAAACGTTCAACCTTAAACGTTCAACCTTAAACGTTCAACCTTATACGTTCAACCTTGTACGTTCATCCTTAAACGTTGAACCTTATACGTTGAACCTTATACGTTGAACCTTAAATGTTCAACCTTAAACCTTTAACCTTAAACATTCAACCTTAAACGTTCTAAAGTAAACGTTCAACCTTAAACATTCAACCTTAAACGTTCAACCTTAAACGTTCAACCTTAAACATTCAACCTTAAATGTTCAACATTAAATGTTCAACCTTAAACGTGAAACCTTAAACATGAAACCTTAAATGTTCAACCTTAAACGTGAAACCTTAAATGTGAAACCTTAAATGTTCAACTTTAAACGTTCAACCTTAAACGTAAAACCTTAAACGTGAAACCTTAAACGTGAACCCTTAAATGTGAAATCTTAAACGTTCAACCTTAAATGTTCAACCTTAAACGTTCAACCTTAAATGTTCAACTTTAAACGTTCAACCTTAAACGTTCAACCTAAACGTTCAACCTTAAACGTTCAACCTTAAACGTGAAACCTTAAATGTTCAACCTAAACGTTCAACCTTAAATGTGAAACCTTAAACGTGAAACCTTAAACGTGAAACCTTAATTGTGAAACCTTAAACGTTCCACCTTAAACGTGAAACCTGAAACGTTCAACCCTAAACGTTCAACCTTAAACGTTCAACCTTAACGTTCAACCTTAAACGTTCAAACTTAAACGTTCAACCTTAAACGTTCAACCTTAAACGTTCAACCTTAAACGTTCAACCTTAAATGGTCAACCTTAAACGTGAAACCTTAAATGTTCAACCTTAAACGTGAAATATTAAAAGTTAAACCTTAAACGTTCAACCTTAAATGTTCAACCTTAAACGTTCAACCTTAAACGTGAAACCTTAAACGTGAAACCTTAAACGTGAAACCTTAAACGTTCAACCTTAAACGTGAAACCTTAAACGTTCAACCTTAAACGTGAAACCTTAAACGTTAAACCTTAAACGTGAAACCTTAAACGTGAAACTTTAAACGTGAAACCTTAAACGTTCAACCTTAAACGTTCAACCTTTAACGTGAAACCTTAAACGTGAAACCTTAAACGTGAAACCTTAAACGTGAAACCTTAAACGTGAAACCTTAAACGTGAAACCTTAAACGTGAAACCTTAAACGTGAAACTTTAAACGTTCCACCTTAAACGTTCAACCTTAAACGTTCCACCTTAATCGTTCAACCTTAAACATTCAACCTTAAACATGAAACCTTAAACATTCAACATTAAACATGAAACCTTAAACGTGAAACCTTAAACGTTCAACCTTAAACGTTCAACCTTATACGTTCAACCTTAAATGTTCAACCTTATATGTTCAACCTTAAACGTTCAACCTTAAACGTTCAACCTTAAACGTTCAACCTTATACGTTCAACCTTGTACGTTCATCCTTAAACGTTGAACCTTATACGTTGAACCTTATACGTTGAACCTTAAATGTTCAACCTTAAACCTTTAACCTTAAACATTCAACCTTAAACGTTCTAAAGTAAACGTTCAACCTTAAACATTCAACCTTAAACGTTCAACCTTAAACGTTCAACCTTAAACATTCAACCTTAAATGTTCAACATTAAATGTTCAACCTTAAACGTGAAACCTTAAACATGAAACCTTAAATGTTCAACCTTAAACGTGAAACCTTAAATGTGAAACCTTAAATGTTCAACTTTAAACGTTCAACCTTAAACGTAAAACCTTAAACGTGAAACCTTAAATGTGAACCCTTAAATGTGAAATCTTAAACGTTCAACCTTAAATGTTCAACCTTAAACGTTCAACCTTAAATGTTCAACTTTAAACGTTCAACCTTAAACGTTCAACCTAAACGTTCAACCTTAAACGTTCAACCTTAAACGTGAAACCTTAAATGTTCAACCTAAACGTTCAACCTTAAATGTGAAACCTTAAACGTGAAACCTTAAACGTGAAACCTTAATTGTGAAACCTTAAACGTTCCACCTTAAACGTGAAACCTGAAACGTTCAACCCTAAACGTTCAACCTTAAACGTTCAACCTTAACGTTCAACCTTAAACGTTCAAACTTAAACGTTCAACCTTAAACGTTCAACCTTAAACGTTCAACCTTAAATGTTCAACCTTAAATGGTCAACCTTAAACGTGAAACCTTAAATGTTCAACCTTAAACGTGAAATATTAAAAGTTAAACCTTAAACGTTCAACCTTAAATGTTCAACCTTAAACGTTCAACCTTAAACGTGAAACCTTAAACGTGAAACCTTAAACGTGAAACCTTAAACGTTCAACCTTAAACGTGAAACCTTAAACGTTCAACCTTAAACGTGAAACCTTAAACGTTAAACCTTAAACGTGAAACCTTAAACGTGAAACTTTAAACGTGAAACCTTAAACGTTCAACCTTAAACGTGAAACCTTAGCCGTTCAACCTTAAACGTGAAACCTTAAATATGAAAGCTTAAACGTAAAATCTTAAACATGAAACGGTAAATGTTCAACCTTAAACATTCAACCTTAAACGTTCAACCTTAAACGTTCAACCTTAAACGTTCAACCTTAAACGTGAAACCTTAAATGTTCACCCTTAAACGTGAAACCTTAAAAGTTAAACCTTAAACGTTCAACCTTAAATGTTCAACCTTAAACGTTCAACCTTAAACTTGAAACCTTAAACGTTCAACCTTAAACGTTCAACCTTAAACGTTCAACCTTAAACGTGAAACCTTAAACGTGAAACCTTAAATGTGAAACCTTAAACGTGAAATCTTAAACGTGAAACTTTAAACGTGAAACCTTAAACGTTCAACCTTAAACGTTCCACCTTAAATATTCAACCTTAAACATGAAACCTTAAACGTGAAACCTTAAACGTTCAACCTTAAACGTTCAACCTTAAACGTTCAACCTTATACGTTCAACCTTAAATGTTCAACCTTATATGTTCAATCTCAAACGTTCAACCTTAAACGTTCAACCTTATACGTTCAACCTTATACGTTCATCCTTAAACGTTGAACCTTATACGTTCAACCTTAAACGTTCAACTTTAAACGTTCAACCTTAAACCTTTAACCTTAAACATTCAACCTTAAACGTTCTACCGTAAATGTTCAACCTTAAACGTTCAACCTTAAACGTTCAACCTTAAACGTTCAACCTTAAACGTTCAACCTTAAACATTCAACCTTAAATGTTCAACATTAAATGTTCAACCTTAAACGTGAAACCTTAAACATGAAACCTTAAATGTTCAACCTTAAACGTGAAACCTTAAACGTTCAACCTTAAACATTCAACCTTAAACGTTCAACTTTAAACGTTCAACCTTAAACGTTCAACCTTAAACTTTCAACCTTAAACATTCAACTTTAAACTTTCAACCTTAAACGTTCAACCTTATACATTCAACCTTAAATGTTCAACCGTAAACGTTCAACCTTAAACGTTCAACCTTAAACGTTCAACCTTAAACATTCAACCTTAAACATTCAACTGTAAACATTCAACCTTAAACGTTCAACCTTAAATGTTCAAAATTAAACATGAAACCTTAAACATGAAACCTTAAATGTTCAACCTTAAATGTGAAACCTTAAACGTGAAACCTTAAACGTGAAACCTTAAACGTTCAACCTTAAACGTTCAACCTTAAACGTTCAACCTTAAACATGAAACATTAAACGTGAAACCTTAAACGTGAAACCTTAAACGTGAAATCTTAAACGTGAAACCTTAAACGTGAAACCTTAAACGTGAAACCTTAAACGTGAAACCTTAAACGTGAAATCTTAAACGTTCAACCTTAAACATTCAACCTTAAACGTTCAACCTTAAACGTTCAACCTTAAACATGAAACATTAAACGTGAAACATTAAACGTGAAACCTTAAACGTGAAATCTTAAACGTGAAACCTTAAACGTGAAACCTTAAACGTGAAACCTTAAACATGAAACCTTAAACGTGAAACCTTAAACGTGAAATCTTAAACGTGAAACCTTAAACGTGAAACCTTAAACGTGAAACCTTAAACGTGAAACGTTAAACGTGAAATCTTAAACGTGAAACCTTAAACGAGAAACCTTATACGTTCAACCTTAAACGTTCAACCTTAAACGTTCAACCTTAAACGTTCAACCTTAAACGTTCAACCTTAAACGTGCAACCTTAAACGTTCAACCTTAAACATGAAACATTAAACGTGAAACCTTAAATGTTCAACCTTAAACATTCAACCTTAAACGTTCAACCTTAAACGTTCAACCTTAAACATGAAACATTAAACGTGAAACCTTAAACGTGAAACCTAAAACATGAAATCTTAAACGTGAAACCTTAAACGTGAAACCTTAAACGTGAAACCTTAAACGTGAAACCTTAAACATGAAACCTTAAACGTGAAATCTTAAACGTGAAACCTTAAACGTGAAACCTTAAACGTGAAACCTTAAACGTGAAACCTTAAACGTGAAATCTTAAACGTGAAACCTTAAACGTGAAACCTTATACGTTCAACCTTAAACGTTCAACCTTAAACGTTCAACCTTAAACGTTCAACCTTAAACGTTCAACCTTAAACGTGCAACCTTAAACATTCAACCTTAAACGTGAAACCTTAAACGTGAAATCTTAAACATGAAACCTTAAACGTTCAACCTTAAACGTTCAACCTTAAACGTTCAACCTTAAACGTTCAACCTTAAATGTTCAACCTTAAACATGAAACCTTAAACGTGAAACCTTAAACGTGAAACCTTAAACGTGAAATCTTAAACGTGAAATCTTAAACGTGAAATCTTAAACGTGAAACCTTAAACGTTCAACCTTAAACGTTCAACCTTAAACATTCAACCTTAAACGTTCAACTTTAAACTTTCAACCTTAAACGTTCAACTTTAAACTTTCAACCTTAAATGTTCAACCTTAAACGTTCAACGTTAAACGTTCAACCTTAAATGTTCAACCTTAAACGTTCAACCTTAAACGTTCAACCTTAAACGTTCAACCTTAAACGTTCAACCTTAAACGTTCCAGCTTAAACATTCAACCTTAAACGTTCAACCTTAAACATTCAACCTTAAACGTTCAACCTTAAACGTGAAACCTTAAACGTTCAAAATTAAACATGAAACCTTAAATATGAAAGCTTAAACATAAAATATTAAACGTGAAACGTTAAATGTTCAACCTTAAACGTTCAACCTTAAACGTTCAACCTTAAACGTTCAACCTTAAACGTTCAACCTTAAACGTTCAACTTTAAACGTTCAACCTTAAATGTGAAACCTTAAATGTGAAACCTTAAACGTGAAACCTTAAACGTGAAACCTTAAACGTGAAACCTTAAACGTGAAACCTTAAACGTGAAACTTTAAACGTGAAACCTTAAACGTTCAACCTTATACCTTCAACCTTAAATGTTCAACCTTATACGTTCAACCTTAAACGTTCAACCTTAAACGTTCAACCTTATACGTTCAACCTTATACGTTCAACCTTAAACATTGAACCTTATACGTTCAACCTTAAACGTTCAACCTTAAACTTTCAACCTTAAACATTCAACCTTAAACATTCAACCGTAAACGTTCAACCTTAAACATTCAACCTTAAACGTTCAACCTTAAACGTTCAACCTTAAACATTCAACCTTAAATGTTCAACATTAAATGTTCAACCTTAAACGTGAAACCTTAAACATGAAACCTTAAATGTTCAACCTTAAACGTGAAACCTTAAATGTGAAACCTTAAATGTTCAACTTTAAACGTTCAACCTTAAACGTGAAACCTTAAACGTGAAAAATTAAACGTGAACCCTTAAAAGTGAAATCTTAAACGTTCAACCTTAAACGTTCAACCTTAAACGTTCAACCTTAAACGTTCAACCTTAAACGTTCAACCTAAACGTTCAACCTTAAACGTTCAACCTTAAACGTTCAACCTTAAACGTGAAACCTTAAATGTTCAAGCTTAAACGTTCAACCTTAAATGTGAAACCTTAAACGTGAAACCTTAAACGTGAAATCTTAAACGTTCAACCTTAATTGTGAAACCTTAAACGTTCCACCTTAAACGTGAAAGCTTAAACGTGAAACCTTAAACGTTCAACCTTAAACGTTCAACCTTAAACGTTCAACCTTAAACGTTCAACCTTATACATTCAACCTTAATTGTTCAACTGTAAACGTTCAACCTTAAACGTTCAACCTTAAACGTTCAACCTTAAACGTTCAACATTAAACATTCAACCTTAAACATTCAACCTTAAATGTTCAACCTTAAATGTTCAAAATTAAACATGAAGCCTTAAACGTGAAACCTTAAATGTTCAACCTTAAACGTGAAACCTTAAACGTTCAACCTTAAACGTGAAACCTTAAACGTGAAACCTTAAACGTTCAACCTTAAACGTTCAAGCTTAAACGTTCAACCTTAAACGTGAAACCTTAAACGTGAAACCTTAAACGTGAAACCTTAAACGTGAAACCTTAAACGTGAAACCTTAAACGTGGAACCTTAAACATAAAACCTTAAACGTGAAACCTTAAACGTTTAACTTTAAACGTTCAACCTTAAACGTTCAACTTTAAACTTTCAACCTTAAACATTCAACTTTAAACTTTCAACCTTAAACGTTCAACCTTATACATTCAACCTTAAATGTTCAACCGTAAACGTTCAACCTTAAACGTTCAACCTTAAACGTTCAACCTTAAACATTCAACCTTAAACATTCAACCTTAAACATTCAACCTTAAACATTCAAACTTAAATGTTCAAAATTAAACATGAAACCTTAAACATGAAACCTTAAATGTTCAACCTTAAATGTGAAACCTTAAACGTGAAACCTTAAACGTTCAACCTTAATTGTGAAACCTTAAACGTTCCACCTTAAACGTGAAAGCTTAAACGTGAAACCTTAAACGTTCAACCTTAAACGTTCAACCTTAAACGTTCAACCTTAAACGTTCAACCTTAAACGTTCAACCTTATACATTCAACCTTAATTGTTCAACCGTAAACGTTCAACCTTAATCGTTCAACCTTAAACGTTCAACCTTAAACGTTCAACCTTAAACGTTCAACCTTAAACATGAAACCTTAAACGTGAAACCTTAAACATGAAACCTTAAACATGAAATCTTAAACGTGAAACCTTAAACGTGAAACCTTATACGTTCAACCTTAAATGTTCAACCTTAAATGTTCAACCTTAAACATTCAACCTTAAACGTGAAACCTTAAACGTGAAACCTTAAACGTGAAACCTTAAACGTGAAACCTTAAACGTGAAACCTTAAACGTTCAACCTTAAATGTGAAACCTTAAACGTGAAACCTTAAACGTGAAACCTTAAACGTGAAACCTTAAACGTGAAACCTTAAACGTTCAACCTTAAACATTCAACCTTAAATGTGAAACCTTAAACATTCAACCTTAAACATGAAACCTTAAATATGAAAACTTAAACATAAAATATTAAACGTGAAACGTTAAATGTTCAACCTTAAACGTTCAACCTTAAACGTTAAACCTTAAACGTTCAACCTTAAACGTTCAACCTTAAACGTTCAACCTTAAACGTTCAACTTTAAACGTTCAACCTTAAATGTGAAACCTTAAATGTGAAACCTTAAACGTGAAACCTTAAACGTGAAACCTTAAACGTGAAACCTTAAACGCGAAACCTTAAATGTTCAACCTTAAACGTGAAACCTTAAACGTTCAACTTTAAATGTTCAACCTTAAACGTTCAACCTTAAACATGAAACCTTAAACGTGAAACCTTAAACGTGAAACTTTAAACGTGAAACCTTAAACGTTCAACCTTAAACATTCAACCTTAAACGTTCAACCTTAAACGTTCAACCTTAAACTTTCAACCTTAAACGTTCAACTTTAAACTTTCAACCATAAACGTTCAACATTAAACGTTCAACCTTATACGTTCAACATTAAACGTTCAACCTTAAAAGCTCAACCTTAAACGTTCAACCTTAAACGTTCAGCCTTAAACGTTCAACCTTAAACGTTCAACCTTAAACGTTCAACCTTAAACGGTCCACCTTAAACATTCAACCTTAAACGTTCAACCTTAAACGTTCAACCTTAAACGTTCAACCTTAAACGTGAAACCTTAAACGTTCAACCTTAAATGTTCAACCTTAAACGTGAAATATTAAAAGTTAAACCTTAAACGTTCAACCTTAAATGTTCAAACTTAAACGTTCAACCTTAAACGTGAAACCTTAAACGGTCAACATTAAATGTGAAACCTTAAACGTGAAACCTTAAACGTGAAACCTTAAACGTGAAACCTTAAACGTGAAACCTTAAACGTGAAACTTTAAACGTGAAACCTTAAACGTGAAACCTTAAAAGTGAAACCTTAAACGTTCAACCTTAAATGTGAAACCTTAAACGTGAAACCTTAAACGTGAAACCTTAAACGTGAAACCTTAAACGTTCAATCTTAAATGTTCAACCTTAAACGTTCAACCTTAAACGTTCAACCTTAAACGTTCAACCTTAAACATTCAACCTTAAACATTCAACCTTAAATGTTAAACCTTAAACGTTCAACCTTAAACGTTCCACCTTAAACGTGAAACCTTATACGTTCAACCATAAATGTTCAACCTTAAACGTTCAACCATAAACGTTCAACCTTAAACGGGTAACATTAAACGTGAAACCTTAAACGTTCAACCTTAAACGTTCAACCTTAAACGTTCAACCTTAAACATTCAACCTTAAACATTCAACCTTAAATGTGAAACCTTAAACATTCAACCTTAAACATGAAACATTAAACGTGAAACCTTAAATGTTCAACCTTAAATGTTCAACCTTATACATTCAACCTTAAATGTTCAACCTTATACGTTGAACCTTAAACGTTCAACCTTATACGTTCAACCTTATACGTTCAACCTTAAACATTCAACCTTATACGTTCAACCTTAAACGTTCAACCTTAAACGTTCAACCTTAAACATTCAACCTTAAACGTTCAACCTTAAACATTCAACCTTAAACGTTCAACCTTAAACGTTCAACCTTAAACGTTCAACCTTAAACGTTCAACCTTAAACGTTCAACCTTAAACATTCAACCTTAAATGTTCAACATTAAATGTTCAATCTTAAACGTGAAAACTTAAACATGAAACCTTAAATGTTCAACCTTAAATGTGAAACCTTAAACGTGAAACCTTAAATGTTCAACCTTAAACGTGAAACCTTAAACGTGAAACCTTAAACATGAACCCTTAAATGCGAAATCTTAAACGTTCAACCTTAAACGTTCAACCTTAAACGTTCAACCTTAAACGTTCAACCTTAAATGTTCAACCTTAAACGTTCAACCTTAAACGTTCAACCTTAAATGTTCAACCTTAAACGTTCAACCTTAAACGTTCAACCTTAAACGTTCAACCTTAAATGTTCAACCTTAAACATTCAACCTTAAACGTTCAACCTTAAACGTTCAACCTTAAACGTTCAACCTTAAACATTCAACCTTAAACGTTCAACCTTAAACGTTCAACCTTAAACGTTAAACCTTAAACGTTAAACCTTAAACGTTAAACCTTAAACATTCAACCTTAAATGTTCAACCTTAAACGTTCATCCTTAAACGTGAAACCTTAAATGTTCAACCTTAAACATTCAACCTTAAACGTGAAACCTTAAACGGGAAACCTTAAATGTTCAACCTTAAACGTTCAACCTTAAACATTCAACCTTAAACGTGAAACCTTAAACGTTCAACCTTGAACGTGAAACCTTAAACGTTCAACCTTAAACGTTCAACCTTAAACGTTCAACCTTAAACGTGAAACTTGAAACGTAAAAGCTTAAATGTGAAACCTTAAACGTGAAACCTTAAACGTGAAACCTTAAACGTTCAACCTTAAACGTTCAACCTTAAACGTTCAACCTTAAACGTTCAACCTTAAACGTTCAACCTTAAACGTTCAACCTTAAACGTTCAACCTTAAACGTGACACCTTAAACGTGAAACCTTAAACGTGAAACCTTAAACGTGAAACCTTAAACGTGAAACCTTAAACGTGAAACCTTAAACGTGAAACCTTAAACGTTCAACCTTAAACGTTCAACCTTAAACGTTCAACCTTAAACGTTCAACCTTAAACGTTCAACCTTAAACGTTCAACCTTAAACGTTCAACCTTAAACGTTCAACCTTAAACGTTCAACCTTAAACGTTCAACCTTAAACGTTCAACCTTAAACGTTCAACCGTAAACTTTCAACCTTAAACGTTCAACCTTAAACGCTCAACCTTAAACGTTCAACCTTAAACGTTCAACCTTAAACGTTCAACCTTAAACGTGAAACCTTAAACGTGAAACCTTAAACGTGAAACCTTAAACGTGAAACCTTAAACGTGAAACCTTAAACGTGAAACCTTAAACATGAAACATTCAACCGTAAACGTTCTACCTTAAACGTTCAACCTTAACTGTTCCACCTTAAACGTTCACCCTTAAATGTTCCACCTTAAACGTGAAACCTTAAACATGAAACCTTAAACGTGAAACCTTAAACGTTCAACCTTAAACGTGATACCTTAAACGTGAAACCTTAAACGTTAAACCTTAAACGTGAAACCTTAAACGTGAAACCTTAAACATGAAACCTTAAACGTTAAACCTTAAACGTGAAACCTTAAACGTGAAACGTTAAACGTGAAAATTTAAACGTTCAACCTTAAATGTTCAACCTTAAACGTGAAACCTTAAACGTTCAACCTTAAATGTTCAACCGTAAACGTTAAACCTTATACATTCAACCTTAAACATTCTACCTTAAACATTCAACCTTAAATGTTCAACCTTAAACGTGAAACCTTAAACGTGAAACCTTAAACGTGAAACCTTAAACGTGAAACCTTAAACGTGAAACCTTAAACGTTCAACCTTAAATGTTCAACCTTAAACGTTCAACCTTAAACGTTCAACCTTAAATGTTCAACCTTAAACGTGAAACCTTAAACGTGAAACCTTAAATGTGAAACCTTAAACGTGAAACCTTAAACGTGACACCTTAAACGTGACACCTTAAACGTGAAATCTTAAACGTTCAACCTTAAACGTGAAACCTTAAACGTGAAACCTTAAACGTGAAACCTTAAACGTGAAACCTTAAACATGAAACCTTAAACGTGAAACCTTAAACGTGAAACCTTAAACGTGAAACCTTAAACGATCAACCTTAAACGTTCAACCTTAAACGTTCAACCTTAAACGTTCAACCTTAAACGTTCAACCTTAAACGTTCAACCTTAAACGTTCAACCTTAAACGTGAAACCTTAAACGTGAAACCTTAAACGTGATACCTTAAACGTGAAACCTTAAACGTGAAACCTTAAACGTGCAACCTTAAACGTGAAACCTTAAACGTGAAACCTTAAACGTGAAACCTTAAACATTCAAACTTAAACGTTCAACCTTAAACGTTCAACCTTAAACGTTCAACCTTAAACGTTCAACCTTAAACATTCAACCTTAAACATTCAACCTTAAACGTACAACCTTAAACGTTCAATCTTAAACGTTCAACCTTAAACGTTCAACCTTAAACGTTCAACCTTAAACGTTCAACCTTAAACATTCAACCTTAAACATTCAACCTTAAATGTTCAACCTTAAATGTTCAAAAGTAAACATGAAACCTTAAACATGAAACCTTAAATGTTCAACCTTAAACGTGAAACCTTAAATGTTCAACCTTAAACGTTAAACCTTAAAGGTGAAACCTTAAACGTTCAACCTTAAACGTTCAACCTTAAACGTGAAACCTTAAACGTGAAACCTTAAACGTGAAACCTTAAACGTTCAACCTTAACGTTCAACCTTAAACGTGAAACCTTAAACGTGAAACCTTAAACGTTCAACCTTAAACGTGAAACCTTAAACGTGAAACCTTAAACGTTCAACCTTAAACGTTCAACCTTAAACGTGAAACCTTAAACGTGAAACCTTAAACGTTCAACCTTAACGTTCAACCTTAAACGTGAAACCTTAAACGTGAAACCTTAAACGTGAAACCTTAAACATGAAACCTTAAACGTGAAACCTTAAACGTGAAACCTTAAACGTGAAACCTTAAACGTTCAACCTTAAACGTGAAACCTTAAACGTGAAACCTTAAACGTGAAACCTTAAACGTGAAACCTTAAACGTGAAACCTTAAACGTGAAACCTTAAACGTAAAACCTTAAACGTGAAACCTTAAACGCGAAACCTTAAACGTTCAACCTTAAACGTTCCACCTTAAATGTTCAACCTTAAACGTTCAACCTTAAACGTTCAACCTTAAACGTTCAACCTTAAACTTTCAACCTTAAACTTTCAACCTTAAACGTTCAACCTTAAACGCTCAACCTTAAACGTTCAACCTTAAACGTTCAACCTTAAACGTTCAACCTTAAACGTGAAACCTTAAACGTGAAACCTTAAACGTTCAACCTTAAACGTGAAACCTTAAACGTGAAACCTTAAACGTGAAACCTTAAACGTGAAACCTTAAACGTTCAAACTTAAACGTTCAACCTTAAACGTTCAACCTTAAACGTTCAACCTTAAACGTTCAACCTTAAACGTTCAACCTTAAACGTACAACCTTAAACGTTCAATCTTAAACGTTCAACCTTAAACGTTCAACCTTAAACGTTCAACCTTAAACGTTCAACCTTAAACATTCAACCTTAAACATTCAACCTTAAATGTTCAACCTTAAATGTTCAAAAGTAAACATGAAACCTTAAACGTTCAACCTTAAACGTTCAACCTTATACTTTCAACCTTAAATGTTCAACCTTATACGTTCAACCTTAAACGTGAAACCTTAAACGTGAAACCTTAAACGTGAAACCTTAAACGTAAAACCTTAGACGTGAAACCTTAAACGTTCAACCTTAAACGTTCAACCTTATACTTTCAACCTTAAATGTTCAACCTTATACATTCAACCTTAAACGTTCAACCTTAAACGTTCAACCTTAAACGTACAACCTTAAACGTTCAATCTTAAACGTTCAACCTTAAACGTGAAACCTTAAACAATCAACCTTAAACGTGAAACCTTAAACGTGAAACCTTAAACGTTTAACCTTAACGTTCAACCTTAAACGTGAAACCTTAAACGTGAAACCTTAAACGTGAAACCTTAAATGTGAAACCTTAAACGTGAAACCTTAAACATGAAACCTTAAACGTGAAACATTAAACGTGAAACCTTAAACGTGAAACCTTAAACGTGAAACCTTAACCGTGAAACCTTAAACGTTCAACCTTAAACGTTCAACCTTAAACGTTCAACCTTAAACTTTCAACCTTAAACGTTCAACTTTAAACTTTCAACATTAAACGTTCAACCTTATACATTCAACCTTAAACGTTCAACCGTAAACGTTCAACCTTAAACGTTCAACCTTAAACGTTCAACCTTAAACGTTCAACCTTAAACGTGAAACCTTAAACGTGAAACCTTAAACGTGAAACCTTAAACGTGAAACCTTAAACGTGAAACCTTAAACGTGAAACCTTAAACATGAAACGTTCAACCTTAAACGTTCTACCTTAAACGTTCAACCTTAAATGTTCCACCTTAAACGTTCAACCTTAAATGTTCCACCTTAAATGTGAAAAATTAAACATGAAACCTTAAACGTGAAACCTTAAACGTGAAACCTTAAATGTGAAATCTTAAACGCGAAACCTTAAATGTTCAACCTTAAACGTGAAACCTTAAACGTTCAACTTTAAATGTTCAACCTTAAACGTTCAACCTTAAACATGAAACCTTAAACGTGAAACCTTAAACGTGAAACTTTAAACGTGAAACCTTAAACGTTCAACCTTAAACATTCAACCTTAAACGTTCAACCTTAAACGTTCAACCTTAAACTTTCAACCTTAAACGTTCAACTTTAAACTTTCAACCATAAACGTTCAACATTAAACGTTCAACCTTATACGTTCAACATTAAACGTTCAACCTTAAAAGCTCAACCTTAAACGTTCAACCTTAAACGTTCAGCCTTAAACGTTCAACCTTAAACGTTCAACCTTAAACGTTCCACCTTAAACATTCAACCTTAAACGTTCAACCTTAAACGTTCAAAATTAAACGTGAAACCTTAAACGTTCAACCTTAAATGTTCAACCTTAAACGTGAAATATTAAAAGTTAAACCTTAAACGTTCAACCTTAAATGTTCAAACTTAAACGTTCAACCTTAAACGTGAAACCTTAAACGGTCAACATTAAATGTGAAACCTTAAACGTGAAACCTTAAACGTGAAACCTTAAACGTGAAACCTTAAACGTGAAACCTTAAACGTGAAACTTTAAACGTGAAACCTTAAACGTGAAACCTTAAAAGTGAAACCTTAAACGTTCAACCTTAAATGTGAAACCTTAAACGTGAAACCTTAAACGTGAAACCCTTAAACGTGAAACCTTAAACGTTCAATCTTAAACGTTCAACCTTAAACGTTCAACCTTAAACGTTCAACCTTAAACATTCAACCTTAAACATTCAACCTTAAATGTTAAACCTTAAACGTTCAACCTTAAACGTTCCACCTTAAACGTGAAACCTTATACGTTCAACCATAAATGTTCAACCTTAAACGTTCAACCTTAAACATTCAACCTTAAACATTCAACCTTAAATGTTAAACCTTCAACGTTCAACCTTAAACGTTCCACCTTAAACGTGAAACCTTATACGTTCAACCATAAATGTTCAACCTTAAACGTTCAACCATAAACGTTCAACCTTAAACGGGTAACATTAAACGTGAAACCTTAAACGTGAAACCTTAAACGTTCAACCTTAAACGTTCAACCTTAAACATTCAACCTTAAACATTCAACCTTAAATGTGAAACCTTAAACATTCAACCTTAAACATGAAACATTAACGTGAAACCTTAAATGTTCAACCTTAAATGTTCAACCTTATACATTCAACCTTAAATGTTCAACCTTATACGTTGAACCTTAAACGTTCAACCTTATACGTTCAACCTTATACGTTCAACCTTAAACATTCAACCTTATACGTTCAACCTTAAACGTTCAACCTTAAACGTTCAACCTTAAACGTTCAACCTTAAACGTTCAACCTTAAACGTTCAACCTTAAACATTCAACCTTAAATGTTCAACATTAAATGTTCAATCTTAAACGTGAAAACTTAAACATGAAACCTTAAATGTTCAACCTTAAATGTGAAACCTTAAACGTGAAACCTTAAATGTTCAACCTTAAACGTGAAACCTTAAACGTGAAACCTTAAACATGAACCCTTAAATGCAAAATCTTAAACGTTCAACCTTAAACGTTCAACCTTAAACGTTCAACCTTAAACGTTCAACCTTAAACGTTCAACCTTAAACGTTCAACCTTAAACGTTCAACCTTAAACGTTCAACCTTAAACGTTCAACCTTAAACGTTAAACCTTAAACGTTAAACCTTAAACGTTAAACCTTAAACATTCAACCTTAAACGTTCAACCTTAAACATTCAACCTTAAACGTTCAACCTTAAACGTTCAACCTTAAACGTTCAACCTTAAACATTCAACCTTAAACGTTCAACCTTAAACGTTCAACCTTAAACGTTAAACCTTAAACGTTAAACCTTAAACATTCAACCTTAAATGTTCAACCTTAAACGTTCATCCTTAAACGTGAAACCTTAAATGTTCAACCTTAAACATTCAACCTTAAACGTGAAACCTTAAACGGGAAACCTTAAATGTTCAACCTTAAACGTTCAACCTTAAACATTCAACCTTAAACGTGAAACCTTAAACGTTCAACCTTGAACGTGAAACCTTAAACGTTCAACCTTAAACGTTCAACCTTAAACGTGAAACTTGAAACGTAAAAGCTTAAATGTGAATCCTTAAACGTGAAACCTTAAACGTGAAACCTTAAACGTTCAACCTTAAACGTTCAACCTTAAACGTTCAACCTTAAACGTTCAACCTTAAACGTTCAACCTTAAACGTTCAACCTTAAACGTTCAACCTTAAACGTTCAACCTTAAACGTGACACCTTAAAAGTGAAACCTTAAACGTGAAACCTTAAACGTGAAACCTTAAACGTGAAACCTTAAACGTGAAACCTTAAACGTGAAACCTTAAACGTGAAACCTTAAACGTGAAACCTTAAACGTGAAACCATAAACGTGAAACCTTAAACGTTCAACCTTAAACGTTCAACCTTAAACGTTCAACCTTAAATGTTCAACCTTAAACGTTCAACCTTAAACGTTCAACCTTAAACGTTCAACCTTAAACGTTCAACCTTAAACGTTCAACCTTAAACGTTCAACCGTAAACTTTCAACCTTAAACGTTCAACCTTAAACGCTCAACCTTTAACGTTCAACCTTAAACGTTCAACCTTAAACGTGAAACCTTAAACATGAAACCTTAAACGTGAAACCTTAAACGTGAAACCTTAAACGTGAAACCTTAAACGTGAAACCTTAAACGTTAAACCTTAAACATGAAACATTCAACCGTAAACGTTCTACCTTAAACGTTCAACCTTAAATGTTCCACCTTAAACGTTCACCCTTAAATGTTCCACCTTAAACGTGAAACCTTAAACATGAAACCTTAAACGTGAAACCTTAAACGTTCAACCTTAAACGTGATACCTTAAACGTGAAACCTTAAACGTTAAACCGTAAACGTTCTACCTTAAACGTTCAACCTTAAATGTTCCACCTTAAACGTTCACCCTTAAATGTTCCACCTTAAACGTGAAACCTTAAACATGAAACCTTAAACGTGAAACCTTAAACGTTCAACCTTAAACGTGATACCTTAAACGTGAAAATTTAAACGTTCAACCTTAAACGTTCAACCTTAAGCGTGAAACCTTAAACGTTCAACATTAAATGTTCAACCGTAAACGTTAAACCTTATACATTCAACCTTAAACATTCTACCTTAAACATTCAACCTTAAATGTTCAACCTTAAACGTGATACCTTAAACGTGAAACCTTAAACGTTAAACCTTAAACGTGAAACCTTAAACGTGAAACCTTAAACATGAAACCTTAAACGTGAAACCTTAAAAGTGAAACCTTAAACGTTCAACCTTAAATGTGAAACCTTAAACATTCAACCTTAAATGTTAAACCTTAAACGTTCAACCTTAAACGTTCCACCTTAAACGTGAAACCTTATACGTTCAACCATAAATGTTCAACCTTAAACGTTCAACCTTAAACATTCAACCTTAAACATTCAACCTTAAATGTTAAACCTTCAACGTTCAACCTTAAACGTTCCACCTTAAACGTGAAACCTTATACGTTCAACCATAAATGTTCAACCTTAAACACTCAACCATAAACGTTCAACCTTAAACGGGTAACATTAAACGTGAAACCTTAAACGTGAAACCTTAAACGTTCAACCTTAAACGTTCAACCTTAAACATTCAACCTTAAACATTCAACCTTAAATGTGAAACCTTAAACATTCAACCTTAAACATGAAACATTAAACGTGAAACCTTAAATGTTCAACCTTAAATGTTCAACCTTATACATTCAACCTTAAATGTTCAACCTTATACGTTGAACCTTAAACGTTCAACCTTATACGTTCAAACTTATACGTTCAACCTTAAACATTCAACCTTATACGTTCAACCTTAAACGTTCAACCTTAAACGTTCAACCTTAAACATTCAACCTTAAACGTTCAACCTTAAACATTCAACCTTAAACGTTCAACCTTAAACGTTCAACCTTAAACGTTCAACCTTAAACGTTCAACCTTAAACGTTCAACCTTAAACATTCAACCTTAAATGTTCAACATTAAATGTTCAATCTTAAACGTGAAAACTTAAACATGAAACCTTAAATGTTCAACCTTAAATGTGAAACCTTAAACGTGAAACCTTAAATGTTCAACCTTAAACGTGAAACCTTAAACGTGAAACCTTAAACATGAACCCTTAAATGCGAAATCTTAAACGTTCAACCTTAAACGTTCAACCTTAAACGTTCAACCTTAAACGTTCAACCTTAAACGTTCAACCTTAAATGTTCAACCTTAAACGTTCAACCTTAAACGTTCAACCTTAAACGTTCAACCTTAAATGTTCAACCTTAAACGTTCAACCTTAAACGTTCAACCTTAAACGTTCAACCTTAAACGTTCAACCTTAAACATTCAACCTTAAATGTTCAACCTTAAACGTTCAACCTTAAACGTTAAACCTTAAACGTTAAACCTTAAACGTTAAACCTTAAACATTCAACCTTAAATGTTCAACCTTAAACGTTCATCCTTAAACGTGAAACCTTAAATGTTCAACCCTAAACATTCAACCTTAAACGTGAAACCTTAAACGGGAAACCTTAAATGTTCAACCTTAAACGTTCAACCTTAAACATTCAACCTTAAACGTGAAACCTTAAACGTTCAACCTTGAACGTGAAACCTTAAACGTTCAACCTTAAACGTTCAACCTTAAACGTGAAACTTGAAATGTAAAAGCTTAAATGTGAAACCTTAAACGTGAAACCTTAAACGTGAAACCTTAAACGTTCAACCTTAAACGTTCAACCTTAAACGTTCAACCTTAAACGTTCAACCTTAAACGTTCAACCTTAAACGTTCAACCTTAAACGTGACACCTTAAACGTGAAACCTTAAACGTGAAACCTTAAACGTGAAACCTTAAACGTGAAACCTTAAACGTGAAACCTTAAACGTGAAACCTTAAACGTGAAACCTTAAACGTGAAACCTTAAACGTTCAACCTTAAACGTTCAACCTTAAACGTTCAACCTTAAACGTTCAACCTTAAACGTTCAACCTTAAACGTTCAACCTTAAACGTTCAACCTTAAACGTTCAACCGTAAACTTTCAACCTTAAACGTTCACCCTTAAACGCTCAACCTTAAACGTTCAACCTTAAACGTTCAACCTTAAACGTGAAACCTTAAACGTGAAACCTTAAACGTGAAACCTTAAACGTGAAACCTTAAACGTGAAACCTTAAACGTGAAACCTTAAACATGAAACATTCAACCGTAAACGTTCTACCTTAAACGTTCAACCTTAAATGTTCCACCTTAAACGTTCACCCTTAAATGTTCCACCTTAAACGTGAAACCTTAAACATGAAACCTTAAACGTGAAACCTTAAACGTTCAACCTTAAACGTGATACCTTAAACGTGAAACCTTAAACGTTAAACCTTAAACGTGAAACCTTAAACGTGAAACCTTAAACATGAAACCTTAAACGTGAAACCTTAAACGTGAAACCTTAAACGTGAAACGTTAAACGTGAAAATTTAAACGTTCAACCTTAAACGTTCAACCTTAAACGTGAAACCTTAAACGTGAAACCTTAAACGTTCAACCTTAAATGTTCAACCGTAAACGTTAAACCTTATACATTCAACCTTAAACATTCTACCTTAAACATTCAACCTTAAATGTTCAACCTTAAACGTGAAACCTTAAACGTGAAACCTTAAACGTGAAACCTTAAACGTGAAACCTTAAACGTTCAACCTTAAACGTTCAACCTTAAACGTTCAACCTTAAACGTTCAACCTTAAATGTTCAACCTTAAACGTGAAACCTTAAACGTGAAACCTTAAATGTGAAACCTTAAACGTGAAACCTTAAACGTGACACCTTAAACGTGAAATCTTAAACGTTCAACCTTAAACGTGAAACCTTAAACGTGAAACCTTAAACGTGAAACCTTAAACGTGAAACCTTAAACGTGAAACCTTAAACGATCAACCTTAAACGTTCAACCTTAAACGTTCAACCTTAAACGTTCAACCTTAAACGTTCAACCTTAAACGTGAAACCTTAAACGTTCAACCTTAAACGTTCAACCTTAAACGTGAAACCTTAAACGTGAAACCTTAAACGTGAAACCTTAAACGTGAAACCTTAAACGTGAAACCTTAAACATGAAACATTCAACCGTAAACGTTCTACCTTAAACGTTCAACCTTAAATGTTCCACCTTAAACGTTCACCCTTAAATGTTCCACCTTAAACGTGAAACCTTAAACATGAAACCTTAAACGTGAAACCTTAAACGTTCAACCTTAAACGTGATACCTTAAACGTGAAACCTTAAACGTTAAACCTTAAACGTGAAACCTTAAACGTGAAACCTTAAACATGAAACCTTAAACGTGAAACCTTAAACGTGAAACCTTAAACGTGAAACGTTAAACGTGAAAATTTAAACGTTCAACCTTAAACGTTCAACCTTAAACGTGAAACCTTAAACGTGAAACCTTAAACGTTCAACCTTAAATGTTCAACCGTAAACGTTAAACCTTATACATTCAACCTTAAACATTCTACCTTAAACATTCAACCTTAAATGTTCAACCTTAAACGTGAAACCTTAAACGTGAAACCTTAAACGTGAAACCTTAAACGTGAAACCTTAAACGTTCAACCTTAAACGTTCAACCTTAAACGTTCAACCTTAAACGTTCAACCTTAAATGTTCAACCTTAAACGTGAAACCTTAAACGTGAAACCTTAAATGTGAAACCTTAAACGTGAAACCTTAAACGTGACACCTTAAACGTGAAATCTTAAACGTTCAACCTTAAACGTGAAACCTTAAACGTGAAACCTTAAACGTGAAACCTTAAACGTGAAACCTTAAACGTGAAACCTTAAACGATCAACCTTAAACGTTCAACCTTAAACGTTCAACCTTAAACGTTCAACCTTAAACGTTCAACCTTAAACGTGAAACCTTAAACGTTCAACCTTAAACGTGATACCTTAAACGTGAAACCTTAAACGTGAAACCTTAAACGTGAAACCTTAAACGTAAAACCTTAAACGTGAAACCTTAAACGCGAAACCTTAAACGTTCAACCTTAAACGTTCCACTTTAAACGTTCAACCTTAAACGTTCAACCTTTAAACGTTCAACCTTAAACGTTCAACCTTAAACTTTCAACCTTAAACGTTCAACCTTAAACGCTCAACCTTAAACGTTCAACCTTAAACGTGCAACCTTAAACGTTCAACCTTAAACGTTCAACCTTAAACGTGAAACCTTAAACGTGAAACCTTAAACGTGAAACCTTAAACGTTCAAACTTATACGTTCAACCTTAAACGTTCAACCTTAAACGTTCAACCTTAAACGTTCAACCTTAAACATTCAACCTTAAACGTACAACCTTAAACGTTCAATCTTAAACATTCAACCTTAAACGTTCAACCTTAAACGTTCAACCTTAAACGTTCAACCTTAAACATTCAACCTTAAACATTCAACCTTAAATGTTCAACCTTAAACGTTAAACCTTAAAGGTGAAACCTTAAACGTTCAACCTTAAACGTGAAACCTTAAACGTGAAACCTTAAACGTGAAACCTTAAACGTTCAACCTTAACGTTCAACCTTAAACGTGAAACCTTAAACGTGAAACCTTAAACGTTCAACCTTAAACGTGAAACCTTAAACATTCAACCTTAAACGTTCAACCTTAAACATGAAACCTTAAACGTGAAACCTTAAACGTGAAACCTTAAACGTAAAACCTTAAACGTGAAACCTTAAACGCGAAACCTTAAACGTTCAACCTTAAACGTTCCACCTTAAATGTTCAACCTTAAACGTTCAACCTTAAACGTTCAACCTTAAACGTTCAACCTTAAACTTTCAAACTTAAACGTTCAACCTTAAACGCTCAACCTTAAACGTTCAACCTTAAACGTGAAACCTTAAACGTGAAACCTTAAACGTGAAACCTTAAACGTGAAACCTTAAACGTGAAACCTTAAACGTGAAACCTTAAACGTGAAACCTTAAACGTTCAAACTTAAACGTTCAACCTTAAACGTTCAACCTTAAACGTTCAACCTTAAACGTTCAACCTTAAACGTACAACCTTAAACGTTCAATCTTAAACGTTCAACCTTAAACGTTCAACCTTAAACGTTCAACCTTAAACGTTCAACCTTAAACATTCAACCTTAAACATTCAACCTTAAATGTTCAACCTTAAATGTTCAAAAGTAAACATGAAACCTTAAACGTTCAACCTTAAACGTTCAACCTTATACTTTCAACCTTAAATGTTCAACCTTATACGTTCAACCTTAAACGTGAAACCTTAAACGTGAAACCTTAAACGTGAAACCTTAAACGTAAAACCTTAAACGTGAAACCTTAAACGTTCAACCTTAAACGTTCAACCTTATACTTTCAACCTTAAATGTTCAACCTTATACATTCAACCTTAAACGTTCAACCTTAAACGTTCAACCTTAAACGTTCAACCTTAAACGTTCAACCTTAAACGTACAACCTTAAACGTTCAATCTTAAACGTTCAACCTTAAACGTGAAACCTTAAACGTTCAACCTTAAACGTGAAACCTTAAACGTGAAACCTTAAACGTTCAACCTTAACGTTCAACCTTAAACGTGAAACCTTAAACGTGAAACCTTAAATGTGAAACCTTAAATGTGAAACCTTAAATGTGAAACCTTAAACGTGAAACCTTAAACATGAAACCTTAAACGTGAAACATTAAACGTGAAACCTTAAACGTGAAACCTTAAACGTGAAACCTTAACCGTGAAACCTTAAACGTTCAACCTTAAACGTTCAACCTTAAACGTTCAATCTTAAACTTTCAACCTTAAACGTTCAACTTTCAACTTTCAACATCAAACGTTCAACCTTATACATTCAACCTTAAACGTTCAACCGTAAACGTTCAACCTTAAACGTTCAACCTTAAACGTTCAACCTTAAACGTTCAACCTTAAACATTCAAACTTAAACATTCAACCTTAAACATTCAACCTTAAACATTCAACCTTAAACGTTCAACCTTAAACGTTCAAACTTAAACATTCAACCTTAAACATTCAACCTTAAACATTCAACCTTAAACATTCAACCTTAAACATTCAACCTTAAACATTCAACCTTAAACGTTCAACCTTAAATGTTCAAAATTAAACATGAAACCTTAAACATGAAACATTAAATGTTCAACCTTAAATGTGAAACCTTAAACATGAAACCTTAAACGTGAAACCTTAAACGTAAAACCTTAAACGTGAAACCTTAAACGTTCAACCTTAAATGTTCAACCTTATACTTTCAACCTTAAATGTTCAACCTTATACGTTCAACCTTAAACGTTCAACCTTAAACGTTCAACCTTAAACGTACAACCTTAAACGTTCAATCTTAAACGTTCAACCTTAAACGTGAAACCTTAAACGTTCAACCTTAAACGTGAAACCTTAAACGTGAAACCTTAAACGTGAAACCTTAAACGTTCAACCTTAACGTTCAACCTTAAACGTGAAACCTTAAACGTGAAACCTTAAACGTGAAACCTTAAACGTGAAACCTTAAACGTGAAACCTTAAACGTGAAACCTTAAACATGAAACCTTAAACGTGAAACATTAAACGTGAAACCTTAAACGTGAAACCTTAAACGTGAAACCTTAACCGTGAAACCTTAAACGTTCAACCTTAAACGTTCAACCTTAAACGTTCAACCTTAAACTTTCAACCTTAAACGTTCAACTTTAAACTTTCAACATTAAACGTTCAACCTTATACATTCAACCTTAAACGTTCAACCGTAAACGTTCAACCTTAAACGTTCAACCTTAAACGTTCAACCTTAAACGTTCAACCTTAAACATTCAAACTTAAACATTCAACCTTAAACATTCAACCTTAAACATTCAACCTTAAACATTCAACCTTAAACGTTCAACCTTAAATGTTCAAAATTAAACATGAAACCTTAAACATGAAACCTTAAATGTTCAACCTTAAATGTGAAACCTTAAACGTGAAACCTTAAACGTGAAACCTTAAACGTAAAACCTTAAACGTTCAACCTTTAGCATTCAACCTCAAACGTGAAACCTTAAACGTTCAACCTTAAACATGAAACCTTAAACGTGAAACCTTAAACGTGAAACCATAAACGTTCAACCTTAAACGTTCAACCTTAAACGTTCAACTTTAAATGTTCAACCTTAAACGTTCAACTTTAAACATGAAACCTTAAACGTGAAACTTTAAACGTGAAACCTTAAACGTTCAACCTTAAACGTTCAACCTTAAATGTTCAACCTTAAACTTTCAACCTTAAACATTCAACTTTAAACTTTCAACCATAAACATTCAACATTAAACGTTCAACCTTATACGTTCAACCTTAAACGTTCAACCTTAAAAGATCAACCTTAAACGTTCAACCTTAAACGTTCAGCCTTAAACGTTCAACCTTAAACGTTAAACCTTAAACGTTCAACCTTAAACGTTCCACCTTATACATTCAACCTTAAACGTTCAACCTTAAACGTTCAACCTTAAACGTGAAACCTTAAACGTTCAACCTTAAATGTTCCACCTTAAACGTGAAACCTTAAACATGAAACCTTAAACGTGAAACCTTAAACATGAAACCTTAAACGTGAAACCTTAAACGTTCAACCTTAAACGTGATACCTTAAACGTGAAACCTTAAACGTTAAACCTTAAACGTGAAACCTTAAACGTGAAACCTTAAACGTGAAACCTTAAACATGAAACGTTAAACATGAAACCTTAAACATGAAACCTTAAACGTGAAAATTTAAACGTTCAACCTTAAACATTCAACCTTAAACGTGAAACCTTAAACGTTCAACCTTAAATGTTCAATCGAAACATTAAACCTTATACATTCAACCTTAAACATTCTACCTTAAACATTCAACCTTAAATGTTCAACCTTAAACATGAAACCTTAAACGTGAAACCTTAAACGTTCAACCTTAAACGTTCAACCTTAAACGTTCAACCTTAAACGTTCAACCTTAAACGTTCAACCTTAAACGTGAAACCTTAAACGTGAAACCTTAAACGTGAAACCTTAAACGTGAAACCTTAAACGTGAAACCTTAAACGTGAAATCTTAAACGTTCAACCTTAAACGTTCAACCTTAAACGTTCAACCTTAAACGTGAAACCTTAAACGTGAAACCTTAAACGTGAAACCTTAAACGTGAAACCTTAAACGTGAAACCTTAAACGTTCAACCTTAACGTTCAACCTTAAACGTTCAACCTTAAACGTTCAACCTTAAACGTGAAACCTTAAACGTGAAACCTTAAACGTCAAACCTTAAACGTCAAACCTTAAACGTGAAACCTTAAACGTGAAACGTTAAACGTCAAACCTTAAACGTTCAACCTTAAACGTTCCACCTTAAACGTTCAACCTTAAACGTTCAACCTTAAACGTTCAACCTTAAACGTTCAACCTTAAACTTTCAACCTTAAACGTTCAACCTTAAACGCTCAACCTTAAATGCTCAACCTTAAACGTTCAACCTTAAACGTGAAACCTTAAACGTGAAACCTTAAATGTGAAACCTTAAACGTGAAACCTTAAACGTGAAACCTTAAACGTGAAACCTTAAACGTGAAACCTTAAACATGAAACGTTCAACCTTAAACGTTCTACCTTAAACGTTCAACCTTAAATGTTCCACCTTAAACGTTCAACCTTAAATGTTCTACCTTAAATGTGAAAAATTAAACATGAAACCTTAAACGTGAAACCTTAAATGTTCAACCTTAAACGTGATACCTTAAACGTGAAACCTTAAACGTTAAACCTTAAACGTGAAACCTTAAACGTGAAACCTTAAACATCAAACCTTAAACGTGAAACCTTAAACGTGAAACCTTAAACGTGAAACCTTAAACGTGAAACCTTAAACGTGAAAATTTAAACGTTCAACCTTAAACGTTCAACCTTAAACGTGAAACCTTAAACGTTCAACCTTAAATGTTCAACCGTAAACGTTAAACCTTATACATTCAACCTTAAACATTCTACCTTAAACATTCAACCTTAAATGTTCAACCTTAAACGTGAAACCTTAAACGTGAAACCTTAAACGTTCAACCTTAAACGTTCAACCTTAAACGTTCAACCTTAAACGTGAAATCTTAAACGTTCAACCTTAAACGTGAAACCTTAAACGTGAAACCTTAAGCGTGAAACCTTAAACGTGAAACCTTAAACGTGAAACCTTAAACATGAAACCTTAAACGTTCAACCTTAAATGTGAAACCTTAAACGATCAACCTTAAACGTTCAACCTTAAACGTTCAACCTTAAACGTTCAACCTTAAACGTGAAACCTTAAACGTGAAACCTTAAACGTGAAACCTTAAACGTGAAACCTTAAACGTGAAACCTTAAACGTGAAACCTTAAACGTGAAACCTTAAACGTGAAACCTTAAACGTGAAACCTTAAACGTGAAACCTTAAACGTGAAACCTTAAACGTGAAACCTTAAACGTGAAACCTTAAACGTGAAACCTTAAACGTGAAACCTTAAACGTGAAACCTTAAACGTGAAACCTTAAACGTGAAACCTTAAACGTTCAACCTTAAACGTTCAACCTTAAACGTTCAAACTTAAACGTTCAACCTTAAACGTTCAACCTTAAACGTTCAACCTTAAACGTTCAACCTTAAACGTTCAACCTTAAACGTTCAACCTTAAACGTTCAACCTTAAACGTTCAACCTTAAACATACAACCTTAAACGTTCAACCTTAAACGTTCAACCTTAAACGTGAAACCTTAAACGTGAAACCTTAAACGTTCAACCTTAAACGTTCAACCTTAAACGTTCAACCTTAAACGTTCAACCTTAAATGTTCAACCTTAAACATTCAACCTTAAACATGAAACCTTAAACGTTAAAACTTAAACGTGAAACCTTAAATGTGAAACCTTAAACGTGAAATCTTAAATGCGAAACCTTAAATGTTCAACCGTAAACGTTAAACCTTATACATTCAACCTTAAACATTCTACCTTAAACATTCAACCTTAAATGTTCAACCTTAAACGTGAAACCTTAAACGTGAAACCTTAAACGTTCAACCTTAAACGTTCAACCTTAAACGTTCAACCTTAAACGTGAAACCTTAAACGTGAAATCTTAAACGTTCAACCTTAAACGTGAAACCTTAAACGTGAAACCTTAAGCGTGAAACCTTAAACGTGAAACCTTAAATGTGAAACCTTAAACGATCAACCTTAAACGTTCAACCTTAAACGTTCAACCTTAAACGTTCAACCTTAAACGTGAAACCTTAAACGAGAAACCTTAAACGTGAAACCTTAAACGTGAAACCTTAAACGTGAAACCTTAAACGTGAAACCTTAAACGTGAAACCTTAAACGTGAAACCTTAAACGTGAAACCTTAAACGTGAAACATTAAACGTGAAACCTTAAACGTGAAACCTTAAACGTGAAACCTTAAACGTGAAACCTTAAACGTGAAACCTTAAACGTGAAAGCTTAAACGTGAAACCTTAAACGTTCAACCTTAAACGTGAAACCTTAAACGTTCAACCTTAAACGTTCAACCTTAAACGTTCAAACTTAAACGTTCAACCTTAAACGTTCAACCTTAAATGTTCAACCTTAAACGTTCAACCTTAAACGTTCAACCTTAAACGTTCAACCTTAAACGTTCAACCTTAAACGTTCAACCTTAAACTTACAACCTTAAACGTTCAACCTTAAACGTTCAACCTTAAACGTGAAACTTAAACGTTCAACCTTAAACGTTCAACCTTAAACGTTCAACCTTAAACGTTCAACCTTAAACGTTCAACCTTAAATGTTCAACCTTAAATGTTCAACCTTAAACATGAAACCTTAAACGTTAAAACTTAAACGTGAAACCTTAAATGTGAAACCTTAAACGTGAAATCTTAAATGCAAAACCTTAAATGTTCAACCTTAAACGTGAAACCTTAAACGTGAAACCTTAAACGTGAAACCTTAAACGTTCAACTTTAAATGTTCAACCTTAAACGTTCAACCTTAAACATGAAACCTTAAACGTGAAACCTTAAACGTGAAACTTTAAACGTGAAACCTTAAACGTTCAACCTTAAACGTTCAACCTTAAACGTTCAACCTTAAACTTTCAACCTTAAACGTTCAACTTTAAACTTTCAACCATAAACGTTCAACATTAAACGTTCAACCTTATACGTTCAACCTTAAACGTTCAACCTTAAAAGCTCAACCTTAAACGTTCAACCTTAAACGTTCAACCTTAAACGTTAAACCTTAAACGTTCAACCTTAAACGTTCCACCTTAAACATTCAACCTTAAACGTTCAACCTTAAACGTTCAACCTTAAACGTGAAATCTTAAACGTTCAACCTTAAATGTTCAAAGTTAAACGTGAAATATTAAAAGTTAAACCTTAAACGTTCAACCTTAAATGTTCAAACTTAAACGTTCAACCTTAAACGTGAAACCTCAAACGTGAAACCTCAAACGTTCAACATTAAATGTGAAACCTTAAACGTGAAACCTTAAACGTGAAACCTTAAACGTGAAACTTTAAACGTGAAACCTTAAACGTTCCTCCTTAAACGTTCAACCTTAAACGTTCAACCTTAAACATTCGACCTTAAACATTCGACCTTAAACATGAAACCTTAAACATGAAACCTTAAACGTGAAAACTTAAACGTTCAACCTTAAATGTGAAACCTTAAACGTGAAACCTTAAACGTGAAACCTTAAACGTGAAACCTTAAACGTGAAACCTTAACCGTGAAACCTTAAACGTTCAACCTTAAACGTTCAACCTTAAACGTTCAACCTTAAACTTTCAACCTTAAACGTTCAACTTTAAACTTTCAACATTAAACGTTCAACCTTATACATTCAACCTTAAACGTTCAACCGTAAACGTTCAACCTTAAACGTTCAACCTTAAACGTTCAACCTTAAACGTTCAACCTTAAACGTTCAAACTTAAACATTCAACCTTAAACGTTCAACCTTAAATGTTCAAAATTAAACATGAAACCTTAAACATGAAACCTTAAATGTTCAACCTTAAATGTGAAACCTTAAACGTGAAACCTTAAACGTGAAACCTTAAACGTAAAACCTTAAACGTTCAACCTTTAGCATTCAACCTCAAACGTGAAACCTTAAACGTTCAACCTTAAACATGAAACCTTAAACGTGAAACCTTAAACGTGAAACCATAAACGTTCAACCTTAAACGTTCAACCTTAAACGTTCAACCTTAAATGTTCAACCTTAAACGTTCAACCTTAAACATGAAACCTTAAACGTTAAAACTTAAACGTGAAACCTTAAACGTGAAACCTTAAACGTGAAATCTTAAACGCGAAACCTTAAATGTTCAACCTTAAACGTGAAACCTTAAACGTGAAACCTTAAACGTTCAACTTTAAATGTTCAACCTTAAACGTTCAACTTTAAACATGAAACCTTAAACGTGAAACTTTAAACGTTCAACCTTAAACGTTCAACCTTAAACGTTCAACCTTAAATGTTCAACCTTAAACTTTCAACCTTAAACATTCAACTTTAAACTTTCAACCATAAACATTCAACATTAAACGTTCAACCTTATACGTTCAACCTTAAACGTTCAACCTTAAAAGATCAACCTTAAACGTTCAACCTTAAACGTTCAGCCTTAAACGTTCAACCTTAAACGTTAAACCTTAAACGTTCAACCTTAAACGTTCCACCTTATACATTCAACCTTAAACGTTCAACCTTAAACGTTCAACCTTAAACGTGAAACCTTAAACGTTCAACCTTAAATGTTCCACCTTAAACGTGAAACCTTAAACATGAAACCTTAAACGTGAAACCTTAAACATGAAACCTTAAACGTGAAACCTTAAACGTTCAACCTTAAACGTGATACCTTAAACGTGAAACCTTAAACGTTAAACCTTAAACGTGAAACCTTAAACGTGAAACCTTAAACGTGAAACCTTAAACATGAAACGTTGAACATGAAACCTTAAACATGAAACCTTAAACGTGAAAATTTAAACGTTCAACCTTAAACATTCAACCTTAAACGTGAAACCTTAAACGTTCAACCTTAAATGTTCAATCGAAACATTAAACCTTATACATTCAACCTTAAACATTCTACCTTAAACATTCAACCTTAAATGTTCAACCTTAAACATGAAACCTTAAACGTGAAACCTTAAACGTTCAACCTTAAACGTTCAACCTTAAACGTTCAACCTTAAACGTTCAACCTTAAACGTGAAACCTTAAACGTGAAACCTTAAACGTGAAACCTTAAACGTGAAACCTTAAACGTGAAACCTTAAACGTGAAACCTTAAACGTGAAATCTTAAACGTTCAACCTTAAACGTTCAACCTTAAACGTGAAACCTTAAACGTGAAACCTTAAACGTGAAACCTTAAACGTGAAACCTTAAACGTGAAACCTTAAACGTGAAACCTTAAACGTTCAACCTTAACGTTCAACCTTAAACGTTCAACCTTAAACGTTCAACCTTAAACGTGAAACCTTAAACGTGAAACCTTAAACGTCAAACCTTAAACGTCAAACCTTAAACGTGAAACCTTAAACGTGAAACGTTAAACGTCAAACCTTAAACGTTCAACCTTAAACGTTCCACCTTAAACATGAAACCTTAAACGTGAAACCTTAAACGTTCAACCTTAAACGTGATACCTTAAACGTGAAACCTTAAACGTTAAACCTTAAACGTGAAACCTTAAACGTGAAACCTTAAACGTGAAACCTTAAACATGAAACGTTGAACATGAAACCTTAAACATGAAACCTTAAACGTGAAAATTTAAACGTTCAACCTTAAACATTCAACCTTAAACGTGAAACCTTAAACGTTCAACCTTAAATGTTCAATCGAAACATTAAACCTTATACATTCAACCTTAAACATTCTACCTTAAACATTCAACCTTAAATGTTCAACCTTAAACATGAAACCTTAAACGTGAAACCTTAAACGTTCAACCTTAAACGTTCAACCTTAAACGTTCAACCTTAAACGTTCAACCTTAAACGTGAAACCTTAAACGTGAAACCTTAAACGTGAAACCTTAAACGTGAAACCTTAAACGTGAAACCTTAAACGTGAAACCTTAAACGTGAAATCTTAAACGTTCAACCTTAAACGTTCAACCTTAAACGTGAAACCTTAAACGTGAAACCTTAAACGTGAAACCTTAAACGTGAAACCTTAAACGTGAAACCTTAAACGTGAAACCTTAAACGTTCAACCTTAACGTTCAACCTTAAACGTTCAACCTTAAACGTTCAACCTTAAACGTGAAACCTTAAACGTGAAACCTTAAACGTCAAACCTTAAACGTCAAACCTTAAACGTGAAACCTTAAACGTGAAACGTTAAACGTCAAACCTTAAACGTTCAACCTTAAACGTTCCACCTTAAACGTTCAACCTTAAACGTTCAACCTTAAACGTTCAACCTTAAACGTTCAACCTTAAACTTTCAACCTTAAACGTTCAACCTTAAACGCTCAACCTTAAACGCTCAACCTTAAACGTTCAACCTTAAACGTGAAACCTTAAACGTGAAACCTTAAACGTGAAACCTTAAACGTGAAACCTTAAACGTGAAACCTTAAACGTGAAACCTTAAACGTGAAACCTTAAACATGAAACGTTCAACCTTAAACGTTCTACCTTAAACGTTCAACCTTAAATGTTCCACCTTAAACGTTCAACCTTAAATGTTCTACCTTAAATGTGAAAAATTAAACATGAAACCTTAAACGTGAAACCTTAAATGTTCAACCTTAAACGTGATACCTTAAACGTGAAACCTTAAACGTTAAACCTTAAACGTGAAACCTTAAACGTGAAACCTTAAACATCAAACCTTAAACGTGAAACCTTAAACGTGAAACCTTAAACGTGAAACCTTAAACGTGAAACCTTAAACGTGAAAATTTAAACGTTCAACCTTAAACGTTCAACCTTAAACGTGAAACCTTAAACGTTCAACCTTAAATGTTCAACCGTAAACGTTAAACCTTATACATTCAACCTTAAACATTCTACCTTAAACATTCAACCTTAAATGTTCAACCTTAAACGTGAAACCTTAAACGTGAAACCTTAAACGTTCAACCTTAAACGTTCAACCTTAAACGTTCAACCTTAAACGTGAAACCTTAAACGTGAAATCTTAAACGTTCAACCTTAAACGTGAAACCTTAAACGTGAAACCTTAAGCGTGAAACCTTAAACGTGAAACCTTAAACGTGAAACCTTAAACATGAAACCTTAAACGTTCAACCTTAAATGTGAAACCTTAAACGATCAACCTTAAACGTTCAACCTTAAACGTTCAACCGTAAACGTTCAACCTTAAACGTGAAACCTTAAACGTGAAACCTTAAACGTGAAACCTTAAACGTGAAACCTTAAACGTGAAACCTTAAACGTGAAACCTTAAACGTGAAACCTTAAACGTGAAACCTTAAACGTGAAACCTTAAACGTGAAACCTTAAACGTGAAACCTTAAACGTGAAACCTTAAACGTGAAACCTTAAACGTGAAACCTTAAACGTGAAACCTTAAACGTGAAACCTTAAACGTGAAACCTTAAACGTGAAACCTTAAACGTTCAACCTTAAACGTGAAACCTTAAACGTTCAACCTTAAACGTTCAACCTTAAACGTTCAAACTTAAACGTTCAACCTTAAACGTTCAACCTTAAACGTTCAACCTTAAACGTTCAACCTTAAACGTTCAACCTTAAACGTTCAACCTTAAACGTTCAACCTTAAACGTTCAACCTTAAACATACAACCTTAAACGTTCAACCTTAAACGTTCAACCTTAAACGTGAAACCTTAAACGTGAAACCTTAAACGTTCAACCTTAAACGTTCAACCTTAAACGTTCAACCTTAAACGTTCAACCTTAAACGTTCAACCTTAAACGTTCAACCTTAAATGTTCAACCTTAAACATTCAACCTTAAACATGAAACCTTAAACGTTAAAACTTAAACGTGAAACCTTAAATGTGAAACCTTAAACGTGAAATCTTAAATGCGAAACCTTAAATGTTCAACCGTAAACGTTAAACCTTATACATTCAACCTTAAACATTCTACCTTAAACATTCAACCTTAAATGTTCAACCTTAAACGTGAAACCTTAAACGTGAAACCTTAAACGTTCAACCTTAAACGTTCAACCTTAAACGTTCAACCTTAAACGTGAAACCTTAAACGTGAAATCTTAAACGTTCAACCTTAAACGTGAAACCTTAAACGTGAAACTTAAGCGTGAAACCTTAAACGTGAAACCTTAAACGTGAAACCTTAAACATGAAACCTTAAACGTTCAACCTTAAATGTGAAACCTTAAACGATCAACCTTAAACGTTCAACCTTAAACGTTCAACCTTAAACGTTCAACCTTAAACGTGAAACCTTAAACGTGAAACCTTAAACGTGAAACCTTAAACGAGAAACCTTAAACGTGAAACCTTAAACGTGAAACCTTAAACGTGAAACCTTAAACGTGAAACCTTAAACGTGAAACCTTAAACGTGAAACCTTAAACGTGAAACCTTAAACGTGAAACCTTAAACGTGAAACCTTAAACGTGAAACCTTAAACGTGAAACCTTAAACGTGAAACCTTAAACGTGAAACCTTAAACGTGAAACCTTAAACGTGAAACCTTAAACGTTCAACCTTAAACGTGAAACCTTAAACGTTCAACCTTAAACGTTCAACCTTAAACGTTCAAACTTAAACGTTCAACCTTAAACGTTCAACCTTAAATGTTCAACCTTAAACGTTCAACCTTAAACGTTCAACCTTAAACGTTCAACCTTAAACGTTCAACCTTAAACGTTCAACCTTAAACTTACAACCTTAAACGTTCAACCTTAAACGTTCAACCTTAAACGTGAAACCTTAAACGTTCAACCTTAAACGTTCAACCTTAAACGTTCAACCTTAAACGTTCAACCTTAAACGTTCAACCTTAAATGTTCAACCTTAAACGTTCAACCTTAAACATGAAACCTTAAACGTTAAAACTTAAACGTGAAACCTTAAATGTGAAACCTTAAACGTGAAATCTTAAATGCAAAACCTTAAATGTTCAACCTTAAACGTGAAACCTTAAACGTGAAACCTTAAACGTGAAACCTTAAACGTTCAACTTTAAATGTTCAACCTTAAACGTTCAACCTTAAACATGAAACCTTAAACGTGAAACCTTAAACGTGAAACTTTAAACGTGAAACCTTAAACGTTCAACCTTAAACGTTCAACCTTAAACGTTCAACCTTAAACTTTCAACCTTAAACGTTCAACTTTAAACTTTCAACCATAAACGTTCAACATTAAACGTTCAACCTTATACGTTCAACCTTAAACGTTCAACCTTAAAAGCTCAACCTTAAACGTTCAACCTTAAACGTTCAACCTTAAACGTTAAACCTTAAACGTTCAACCTTAAACGTTCCACCTTAAACATTCAACCTTAAACGTTCAACCTTAAACGTTCAACCTTAAACGTGAAATCTTAAACGTTCAACCTTAAATGTTCAACCTTAAACGTGAAATATTAAAAGTTAAACCTTAAACGTTCAACCTTAAATGTTCAAACTTAAACGTTCAACCTTAAACGTGAAACCTCAAACGTGAAACCTCAAACGTTCAACATTAAATGTGAAACCTTAAACGTGAAACCTTAAACGTGAAACTTTAAACGTGAAACCTTAAACGTTCCTCCTTAAACGTTCAACCTTAAACGTTCAACCTTAAACATTCGACCTTAAACATTCGACCTTAAACATGAAACCTTAAACATGAAACCTTAAACGTGAAAACTTAAACGTGAAACCTTAAACGTTGAACCTTAAACGTTCCAGCTTAAACGTTCAACCTTATACGTTCAACCTTATACGTCAACCTTAAACAATCAACCTTAAACGTTCAACCTTAAACTTGAAAGCTTAAACGTAAAACCTTAAATGTTCAACCTTAAACGTTCAACCTTATACGTTCAACCTTAAACATTCAACCTTAAACGTTCAACCTTAAACGTGAAAGCTTAAACGTAAAACCTTAAATGTTCAACCATAAACGTTCAACCTTAAACATTCAACCTTAAATGTTCAATCTTAAATGTTCAACCTTAAATGTGAAAGCTTAAACGTAAAACCTTAAATGTTCAACCTTAAACGTTCAACCTTAAATGTTCAACCTTAAACGTTCAACCTTAAACGTTCAACCTTAAACGTTCAACCTTAAACGTTCAACCTTAAACGTTCAACCTTAAACATTCAACCTTAAACGTTCAACCTTAAACGTTCAACCTTAAACGTACCAACCTTAAACGTTCAACCTAAACCTTCAACCTTAAACGTTCAACCTTAAACGTTCAACCTTAAACGTTCAACCTTAAATGTGACACCTTAAACGTGAAACCTTAAACGTGAAACCTTTAACGTGAAACCTTAAACGTTCAACCTTAAACTTTCAACCTTAAACGTTCAACCTTAAACGTTCAACCTTAAACGTTCAACATTAAACATGAAACTTTAAACATGAAACCTTAAACGTTCAACCTTAAATGTTCAACCTTAAATGTTCAACCTTAAATGTTCAACCTTAAATGTTCAACCTTAAACGTTCAACCTTAAACGTTCAACCTTAAATGTTCAACCTTAAACGTTCAACCTTAAACATTCAACCTTAAACGTTCAACCTTAAACTTGAAAGCTTAAACGTAAAACCTTAAATGTTCAACCTTAAACGTTCAACCTTATACGTTCAACCTTAAACATTCAACCTTAAACGTTCAACCTTAAACGTGAAAGCTTAAACGTAAAACCTTAAATGTTCAACCATAAACGTTCAACCTTAAACATTCAACCTTAAATGTTCAATCTTAAATGTTCAACCTTAAATGTGAAAGCTTAAACGTAAAACCTTAAATGTTCAACCTTAAACGTTCAACCTTAAATGTTCAACCTTAAACGTTCAACCTTAAACGTTCAACCTTAAACGTTCAACCTTAAACGTTCAACCTTAAACGTTCAACCTTAAACATTCAACCTTAAACGTTCAACCTTAAACGTTCAACCTTAAACGTACCAACCTTAAACGTTCAACCTAAACCTTCAACCTTAAACGTTCAACCTTAAACGTTCAACCTTAAATGTGACACCTTAAACGTGAAACCTTAAACGTGAAACCTTTAACGTGAAACCTTAAACGTTCAACCTTAAACTTTCAACCTTAAACGTTCAACCTTAAACGTTCAACCTTAAACGTTCAACATTAAACATGAAACTTTAAACATGAAACCTTAAACGTTCAACCTTAAATGTTCAACCTTAAATGTTCAACCTTAAATGTTCAACCTTAAATGTGAAACCTTAAACGTGAAACCTTAAACGTGAAACCTTAAACGTGAAACCTTAAACGTGAAACCTTAAACGTTGAACCTTAAACGTTCCAGCTTAAACGTTCAACCTTATACGTTCAACCTTATACGTCAACCTTAAACAATCAACCTTAAACGTTCAACCTTAAACTTGAAAGCTTAAACGTAAAACCTTAAATGTTCAACCTTAAACGTTCAACCTTATACGTTCAACCTTAAACATTCAACCTTAAACGTTCAACCTTAAACGTGAAAGCTTAAACGTAAAACCTTAAATGTTCAACCATAAACGTTCAACCTTAAACATTCAACCTTAAATGTTCAATCTTAAATGTTCAACCTTAAATGTGAAAGCTTAAACGTAAAACCTTAAATGTTCAACCTTAAACGTTCAACCTTAAATGTTCAACCTTAAACGTTCAACCTTAAACGTTCAACCTTAAACGTTCAACCTTAAACGTTCAACCTTAAACGTTCAACCTTAAACATTCAACCTTAAACGTTCTACCTTAAACGTTCAACCTTAAACGTACCAACCTTAAACGTTCAACCTAAACCTTCAACCTTAAACGTTCAACCTTAAACGTTCAACCTTAAACGTTCAACCTTAAATGTGACACCTTAAACGTGAAACCTTAAACGTGAAACCTTTAACGTGAAACCTTAAACGTTCAACCTTAAACTTTCAACCTTAAACGTTCAACCTTAAACGTTCAACCTTAAACGTTCAACATTAAACATGAAACTTTAAACATGAAACCTTAAACGTTCAACCTTAAATGTTCAACCTTAAATGTTCAACCTTAAATGTTCAACCTTAAATGTTCAACCTTAAACGTTCAACCTTAAACGTTCAACCTTAAATGTTCAACCTTAAACGTTCAACCTTAAACATTCAACCTTAAACGTTCAACCTTAAACGTTCAACATTAAACATGAAACTTTAAACATGAAACCTTAAACGTTCAACCTTAAATGTTCAACCTTAAATGTTCAACCTTAAATGTTCAACCTTAAATGTTCAACCTTAAACGTTCAACCTTAAACGTTCAACCTTAAATGTTCAACCATAAACGTTCAACCTTAAACATTCAACCTTAAATGTTCAATCTTAAATGTTCAACCTTAAATGTGAAAGCTTAAACGTAAAACCTTAAATGTTCAACCTTAAACGTTCAACCTTAAACGTTCAACCTTAAATGTGACACCTTAAACGTGAAACCTTAAACGTGAAACCTTAAACGTGAAACCTTAAACGTGAAACCTTAAACGTTCAACCTTAAACTTTCAACCTTAAATGTTCAACCTTAAACGTTCAACCTTAAACGTTCAACATTAAACATGAAACTTTAAACATGAAACCTTAAACGTTCAAATTTAAATGTTCAACCTTAAATGTTCAACCTTAAATGTTCAACCTTAAATGTTCAACCTTAAATGTTCAACCTTAAACGTTCAACCTTAAACGTTCAACCTTAAATGTTCAACCTTAAACGTTCAACCTTAAACATTCAACCTTAAACGTTCAACCTTAAATGTTAAACCTTAAACGTTCAACCTTAAACGTTCAACCTTAAACATTCAACCTTAAACGTTCAACCATAAACATTCAACCTTAAACATTCAACCTTAAACGTTCAACCTTAAATGTTCAACCTTAAACGTTCAACCTTGAACGTTCAACCTTAAACATTCAACCTTAAATGTTCAACATTAAATGTTCAATCTTAAACGTGAAACCTTAAACATGAAACCTTAAATGTTCAACCTTAAATGTGAGACCTTAAACGTGAAACCTTAAATGTTCAACCTTAAACGTGAAACCTTAAACGTGAAACCTTAAACGTGAACCCTTAAATGTGAAATCTTAAACATTCAACCTTAAACGTTCAACCTTAAACGTTCAACCTTAAACGTTCAACCTTAAACGTTCAACCTTAAATGTTCAACCTTAAACGTTCAACCTTAAACGTTCAACCTTAAACGTTCAACCTTAAATGTTCAACCTTAAACTTTCAACCTTAAACGTTCAACCTTAAACGTTCAACCTTAAACGTTCAACCTTAAACGTTCAACCTTAAACGTTCAACCTTAAACATTCAACCTTAAACGTGAAACCTTAAACGTTCAACCTTAAACGTTAAACCTTAAACGTTAAACCTTAAACGTTAAACCTTAAACGTTAAACCTTAAACGTTCAACCTTAAACGTTCAACCTTAAACGTTCATCCTTAAGCGTGAAACCTTAAATGTTCAACATTAAACGTTCAACCTTAAACGTTCAACCTTAAACGGGAAACCTTAAATGTTCAACCTTAAACATGAAACCTTAAACGTGAAACCTTAAACGTTCAACCTTAAACGTTCAACCTTAAACGTTCAACCTTAAACGTGAAACTTGAAACGTAAAAGCTTAAATGTGAAACCTTAAACATGAAACCTTAAACGTGAAACCTTAAACGTTCAACCTTAAACGTTCAACCTTAAACGTTCAACCTTAAACGTGACACCTTAAACGTGAAACCTTAAAACGTGAAACCTTAAACCTGAAACCTTAAACGTGAAACCTTAAACGTGAAACCTTAAACGTTCAACCTTAAACGTTCAACCTTAAACGTTCAACCTTAAACGTTCAACCTTAAACGTTCAACCTTAAACTTTCAACCTTAAACGTTCAACCTTAAACGCTCAACCTTAAACGTTCAACCTTAAACGTTCAACCTTAAACGTGAAACCTTAAACGTGAAACCTTAAACGTGAAACCTTAAACGTGAAACCTTAAACGTGAAACCTTAAACGTGAAACCTTAAACGTGAAACCTTAAACATGAAACGTTCAACCTTAAACGTTCTACCTTAAACGTTCAACCTTAAATGTTCCATCTTAAACGTTCAACCTTAAATTTTCCACCTTAAATGTGAAACCTTAAACATGAAACCTTAAACGTGAAACCTTAAACGTGAAACCTTAAACGTTCAACCTTAAACGTGATACCTTAAACGTGAAACCTTAAACGTTAAACCTTAAATGTGAAACCTTAAACGTGAAACCTTAAACGTGAAACCTTAAACGTGAAACCTTAAACGTGAAACCTTAAACGTGAAACTTTAAACGTGAAACCTTAAACGTGAAACCTTAAACGTGAAAATTTAAACGTTCAACCTTAAACGTTCAACCTTAAACGTGAAACCTTAAAAGTTCAACCTTAAATGTTCAACCGTAAACGTTAAACCTTATACATTCAACCTTAAACATTCTACCTTAAACATTCAACCTTAAATGTTCAACCTTAAACGTGAAACCTTAAACGTTCAACCTTAAATGTTCAACCTTAAACGTGAAACCTTAAACGTGAAACCTTAAACGTGAAACCTTAAACGTGAAATCTTAAACGTTCAACCTTAAACGTGAAACCTTAAACGTGAAACCTTAAACGTGAAACCTTAAACGTGAAACCTTAAACGTGAAACCTTAAACGTGAAACCTTAAACGTGAAACCTTAAACGTGAAACCTTAAACGTGAAACCTTAAACGTTCAACCTTAAACGTGAAACCTTAAATGATCAACCTTAAACGTTCAACCTTAAACGTTCAACCTTAAACGTGAAACCTTAAACGTGAAACCTTAAACGTGAAACCTTAAACGTGAAATCTTAAACGTGAAACCTTAAACGTGAAACCTTAAACGTGAAACCTTAAACGTGAAACCTTAAACTTGAAACCTTAAACGTTCAACCTTAAACGTGAAACCTTAAACGTTCAACCTTAAACGTTCAACCTTAAACGTTCAACCTTAAACGTTCAACCTTAAACGTTCAACCTTATACGTTCAACCTTAAACGTTCAACCTTAAACGTACAACCTTAAACGTTCAACCTTAAACGTGAAACCTTAAACGTGAAACCTTAAACGTTCAACCTTAAACGTTCAACCTTAAACATTTCAACCTTAAACGTTCAACCTTAAACGTGAAACCTTAAACGTTCAACCTTAAACGTGAAACCTTAAACGTGAAACCTTAAACGTTCAACCTTAAAAATTCAACCTTAAACGTTCAACCTTAAACGTTCAACCTTAAACGTTCAACCTTAAATGTTCAACCTTAAACGTTCAACCTTAAACGTTCAACCTTAAACGTTCAACCTTAAACGTTCAACCTTAAACGTTCAACCTTAAATTTTCAACCTTAAACGTTCAACCTTAAACGTTCATCCTTAAACGTTCAACCTTAAACATTCAGCCTTAAACGTTCAATATTAAACGTTCAAAATTAAACGTTCAACCTTAAACGTTCAGCCTTAAACTTTCATCCTTAAACGTGAATCCTTAAATGTTCAACCTTAAACGTGCAACCTTAAACGTGAAATCTTAAACGTGAAACCTTAAACATTCAACCTTAACGTACAACCTTAAACGTGAAACCTTAAACGTGAAACCTTAAACGTGAAACCTTAAACGTGAAACCTTAAACGTGAAACTTTAAACATGAAATCTTAAAAGTGAAACATTAAACGTGAAACCTTAAACGTGAAACCTTAACCGTGAAACCTTAAACGTTCAACCTTAAACTTTCAACCTTAAACGTTCAACTTTAAACTTTCAACATTAAACGTTCAACCTTATACATTCAACCTTAAATGTTCAACCGTAAACGTTCAACCTTAAACGTTCAACCTTAAACGTTCAACCTTAAACGTTCAACCTTACATTCAAACTTAAACATTCAACCTTAAACATTCAACCTTAAACATTCAACCTTAAACGTTCAACCTTAAATGTTCAAAATTAAACATGAAACCTTAAACATGAAACCTTAAATGTTCAACCTTAAATGTGAAACCTTATACGTGAAACCTTAAACGTAAAACCTTAAACGTTCAACCTTTAACATTCAACCTTAAACGTTCAACCTTAAACGTTCAACCTTAAACGTTCAACCTTAAACTTTCAACCTTAAACGTTCAACTTTAAACTTTCAACCATAAACGTTCAACATTAAACGTTCAACCTTATACGTTCAACCTTAAACGTTCAACCTTAAAAGCTCAACCTTAAACGTTCAACCTTAAACGTTCAGCCTTAAACGTTCAACCTTAAACGTTAAACCTTAAACGTTCAACCTTAAACGTTCCACCTTAAACATTCAACCTTAAACGTTCAACCTTAAACGTTCAACCTTAAACGTGAAACCTTAAACGTTCAACCTTAAATGTTCCACCTTAAACGTGAAACCTTAAACATGAAACCTTAAACGTGAAACCTTAAACGTTCAACCTTAAACGTGATAACTTAAACGTGAAACCTTAAACGTTAAACCTTAAACGTGAAACTTTAAACGTGAAACCTTAAACGTGAAACCTTAAACGTGAAACCTTAATTGTGAAACCTTAAACGTGAAACCTTAAACGTGAAACCTTAAACGTGAAACCTTAAACGTGAAAATTTAAACGTTCAACATTAAACGTTCAACCTTAAACGTGAAACCTTAAACGTTCAACCTTAAATGTTCAATCGAAACGTTAAACCTTATACATTCAACCTTAAACATTCTACCTTAAACATTCAACCTTAAATGTTCAACGTGAAACCTTAAACGTGAAACCTTAAACGTTCAACCTTAAATGTTCAACCTTAAACGTGAAACCTTAAACGTGAAACCTTAAACGTGAAACCTTAAACGTGAAACCTTAAACGTGAAACCTTAAACGTGAAATCTTAAACGTTCAACCTTAAACGTGAAAAATTAAACGTGAAACCTTAAACGTGAAACCTTAAACGTGAAACCTTAAACGTGAAACCTTAAACGTGAAACCTTAAACGTGAAACCTTAAACGTGAAACCTTAAACGTGAAACCTTAAACGTGAAACCTTAAACGTGAAACCTTAAACGTGAAACCTTAAACGTGAAATCTTAAACGTTCAACCTTAAACGTGAAAAATTAAACGTGAAACCTTAAACGTGAAACCTTAAACGTGAAACCTTAAACGTGAAACCTTAAACGTGAAACCTTAAACGTGAAACCTTAAACGTGAAACCTTAAACGTTCAACCTTAAATGTTCAACCTTAAACGTGAAATCTTAAACGTTCAACCTTAAACGTGAAAAATTAAACGTGAAACCTTAAACGTGAAACCTTAAACGTGAAACCTTAAACGTGAAACCTTAAACGTGAAATCTTAAACGTTCAACCTTAAACGTGAAACCTTAAACGTGAAACCTTAAACGTGAAACCTTAAACGTGAAACCTTAAACGTGAAACCTTAAACGTGAAACCTTAAACGTGAAACCTTAAACGTGAAACCTTAAACGTGAAACCTTAAACGTTCAACCTTAAATGTTCAACCTTAAACGTGAAATCTTAAACGTTCAACCTTAAACGTGAAAAATTAAACGTGAAACCTTAAACGTGAAACCTTAAACGTGAAACCTTAAACGTGAAACCTTAAACGTGAAATCTTAAACGTTCAACCTTAAACGTGAAACCTTAAACGTGAAACCTTAAACGTGAAACCTTAAACGTGAAACCTTAAACGTGAAACCTTAAACGTGAAACCTTAAACGTGAAACCTTAAACGTGAAACCTTAAACGTGAAACCTTAAACGTTCAACCTTAAATGTTCCACCTTAAACGTGAAACCTTAAACATGAAACCTTAAACGTGAAACCTTAAACGTTCAACCTTAAACGTGATAACTTAAACGTGAAACCTTAAACGTTAAACCTTAAACGTGAAACTTTAAACGTGAAAGCTTAAACGTGAAACCTTAAACGTGAAACTTTAAACGTGAAACCTTAAACGTGAAACCTTAAACGTGAAACCTTAAACGTGAAACCTTAAACGTGAAAATTTAAACGTTCAACATTAAACGTTCAACCTTAAACGTGAAACCTTAAACGTTCAACCTTAAATGTTCAATCGAAACGTTAAACCTTATACATTCAACCTTAAACATTCTACCTTAAACATTCAACCTTAAATGTTCAACCTTAAACGTGAAACCTTAAACGTGAAACCTTAAACGTTCAACCTTAAATGTTCAACCTTAAACGTGAAACCTTAAACGTGAAACCTTAAACGTGAAACCTTAAACGTTCAACCTTAAACGTTCCACCTTAAACATTCAACCTTAAACGTTCAACCTTAAACGTTCAACCTTAAACGTGAAACCTTAAACGTTCAACCTTAAATGTTCCACCTTAAACGTGAAACCTTAAACATGAAACCTTAAACGTGAAACCTTAAACGTTCAACCTTAAACGTGATAACTTAAACGTGAAACCTTAAACGTTAAACCTTAAACGTGAAACTTTAAACGTGAAACCTTAAACGTGAAACCTTAAACGTGAAACCTTAATTGTGAAACCTTAAACGTGAAACCTTAAACGTGAAACCTTAAACGTGAAACCTTAAACGTGAAAATTTAAACGTTCAACATTAAACGTTCAACCTTAAACGTGAAACCTTAAACGTTCAACCTTAAATGTTCAATCGAAACGTTAAACTTATACATTCAACCTTAAACATTCTACCTTAAACATTCAACCTTAAATGTTCAACGTGAAACCTTAAACGTGAAACCTTAAACGTTCAACCTTAAATGTTCAACCTTAAACGTGAAACCTTAAACGTGAAACCTTAAACGTGAAACCTTAAACGTGAAACCTTAAACGTGAAACCTTAAACGTGAAATCTTAAACGTTCAACCTTAAACGTGAAAAATTAAACGTGAAACCTTAAACGTGAAACCTTAAACGTGAAACCTTAAACGTGAAACCTTAAACGTGAAACCTTAAACGTGAAACCTTAAACGTGGAAACCTTAAACGTTCAACCTTAAATGTTCAACCTTAAACGTGAAATCTTAAACGTTCAACCTTAAACGTGAAAAATTAAACGTGAAACCTTAAACGTGAAACCTTAAACGTGAAACCTTAAACGTGAAACCTTAAACGTGAAATCTTAAACGTTCAACCTTAAACGTGAAACCTTAAACGTGAAACCTTAAACGTGAAACCTTAAACGTGAAACCTTAAACGTGAAACCTTAAACGTGAAACCTTAAACGTGAAACCTTAAACGTTCAACCTTAAATGTTCAACCTTAAACGTGAAATCTTAAACGTTCAACCTTAAACGTGAAAAATTAAACGTGAAACCTTAAACGTGAAACCTTAAACGTGAAACCTTAAACGTGAAACCTTAAACGTGAAATCTTAAACGTTCAACCTTAAACGTGAAACCTTAAACGTGAAACCTTAAACGTGAAACCTTAAACGTGAAACCTTAAACGTGAAACCTTAAACGTGAAACCTTAAACGTGAAACCTTAAACGTGAAACCTTAAACGTTCAACCTTAAATGTTCCACCTTAAACGTGAAACCTTAAACATGAAACCTTAAACGTGAAACCTTAAACGTTCAACCTTAAACGTGATAACTTAAACGTGAAACCTTAAACGTTAAACCTTAAACGTGAAACTTTAAACGTGAAAGCTTAAACGTGAAACCTTAAACGTGAAACTTTAAACGTGAAACCTTAAACGTGAAACCTTAAACGTGAAACCTTAAACGTGAAACCTTAAACGTGAAAATTTAAACGTTCAACATTACACGTTCAACCTTAAACGTGAAACCTTAAACGTTCAACCTTAAATGTTCAATCGAAACGTTAAACCTTATACATTCAACCTTAAACATTCTACCTTAAACATTCAACCTTAAATGTTCAACCTTAAACGTGAAACCTTAAACGTGAAACCTTAAACGTTCAACCTTAAATGTTCAACCTTAAACGTGAAACCTTAAACGTGAAACCTTAAACGTGAAACCTTAAACGTTCAACCTTAAATGTTCAACCTTAAACGTGAAACCTTAAACGTGAAACCTTAAACGTGAAACCTTAAACGTGAAACCTTAAACGTGAAATCTTAAACGTTCAACCTTAAACGTGAAACCTTAAACGTGAAACCTTAAACGTGAAACCTTAAACGTGAAACCTTAAACGTGAAACCTTAAACGTGAAACCTTAAACGTGAAACCTTAAACGTGAAACCTTAAACGTTCAACCTTAAACGTGAAACCTTAAACGTTCAACCTTAAATGTTCAACCTTAAACGTGAAACCTTAAACGTGAAATCTTAAACGTTCAACCTTAAACGTGAAACCTTAAACGTGAAACCTTAAACGTGAAACCTTAAACATGAAACCTTAAACGTGAAACCTTAAACGTTCAACCTTAAACGTGATAACTTAAACGTGAAACCTTAAACGTTAAACCTTAAACGTGAAACTTTAAACGTGAAACCTTAAACGTGAAACCTTAAACGTGAAACCTTAAACGTGAAACCTTAAACGTGAAACCTTAAACGTGAAACCTTAAACGTGAAACCTTAAACGTTCAACCTTAAATGTTCAACCTTAAACGTGAAACCTTAAACGTGAAATCTTAAACGTTCAACCTTAAACGTGAAACCTTAAACGTGAAACCTTAAACGTGAAACCTTAAACATGAAACCTTAAACGTGAAACCTTAAACGTTCAACCTTAAACGTGATAACTTAAACGTGAAACCTTAAACGTTAAACCTTAAACGTGAAACTTTAAACGTGAAACCTTAAACGTGAAACCTTAAACGTGAAACCTTAAACGTGAAACCTTAAACGTGAAACCTTAAACGTGAAACCTTAAACGTGAAACCTTAAACGTGAAACCTTAAACGTGAAACCTTAAACGTGAAACCTTAAACGTGAAAATTTAAACGTTCAACATTAAACGTTCAACCTTAAACGTGAAACCTTAAATGTTCAACCTTAAATGTTCAATCGAAACGTTAAACCTTATACATTCAACCTTAAACATTCTACCTTAAACATTCAACCTTAAATGTTCAACCTTAAACGTGAAACCTTAAACGTGAAACCTTAAACGTTCAACCTTAAATGTTCAACCTTAAACGTGAAACCTTAAACGTGAAACCTTAAACGTGAAACCTTAAACGTGAAACCTTAAACGTGAAATCTTAAACGTTCAACCTTAAACGTGAAACCTTAAACGTGAAACCTTAAACGTGAAACCTTAAACGTTCAACCTTAAACTTTCAACCTTAAACGTTCAACTTTAAACAATCAACATTAAACGTTCAACCTTATACATTCAACCTTAAATGTTCAACCGTAAACGTTCAACCTTAAACGTTCAACCTTAAACGTTCAACCTTAAACGTTCAACCTTAAACATTCAAACTTAAACATTCAACCTTAAACATTCAACCTTAAACATTCAACCTTAAACGTTCAACCTTAAATGTTCAAAATTAAACATGAAACCTTAAACATGAAACCTTAAATGTTCAACCGTAAATGTGAAACCTTAAAAGTGAAACCTTAAACGTAAAACCTTAAACGTTCAACCTTTAACATTCAACCTCAAACGTGAAACCTTAAACGTTCAACCTTAAACATGAAACCTTAAACGTGAAACCTTACACGTGAAACCTTAAACTTTCAACCTTAAACATTCAACCTTAAACATTCAACCTTAAACGTTCAACCTTAAATGTTCAACCTTAAACGTTCAACCTTAAACATGAAACCTTAAACGTTAAAACTTAAACGTGAAACCTTAAACGTGAAACCTTAAACGTGAAACCTTAAACGTGAAATCTTAAACGCGAAACCTTAAATGTTCAACCTTAAACGTGAAACCTTAAACGTGAAACCTTAAACGTTCAACCTTAAACGTTCAACCTTAAACGTTCAACCTTAAACGTACAACCTTAAACGTTCAACCTTAAACGTTCAACCTTAAACGTTCAACCTTAAACGTTCAACCTTAAACGTTCAACCTTAAACATTTCAACCTTAAACGTTCAACCTTAAACGTTCAACCTTAAACGTGAAAGCTTAAACATAATACCTTAAACGTTCAACCTTAAACGTTCAACCTTAAACGTTCAACCTTAAACGTTCAATCTTAAACGTTCAACCTTAAACGTTCAACCTTAAACGTTCAACCTTAAACGTTCAACCTTAAACATTCAACCTTAAACATTCAACCTTAAATGTTCAACCTTAAATGTTCAAAAGTAAACATGAAACCTTAAACGTGAAACCTTAAACGTTCAACCTTAAACGTGAAACCTTAAACGTGAAACCTTAAACGTTCAACCTTAAACGTTCAACCTTAAACGTTCAAACTTAAACGTTCAACCTTAAACGTTCAACCTTAAACGTTCAACCTTAAACGTTCAACCTTAAACGTTCAACCTTAAACGTTCAACCTTAAACGTTCAACCTTAAACGTTCAACCTTAAACGTTCAACCTTAAACGTTCAACCTTAAACGTTCAACCTTAAACGTACAACCTTAAACGTTCAACCTTAAACGTTCAACCTTAAACGTTCAATCTTAAACGTGAAACCTTAAACGTTCAACCTTAAACGTTCAACCTTAAACATTTCAACCTTAAACGTTCAACCTTAAACGTTCAACCTTAAACGTGAAACCTTAAACGTGAAACCTTAAACGTTCAACCTTAAACGTTCAACCTTAAACGTTCAAACTTAAACGTTCAACCTTAAACGTTCAACCTTAAACGTTCAACCTTAAAAGTTCAACCTTAAACGTTCAACCTTAAACGTTCAACCATAAACGTTCAACCTTAAACGTTCAACCTTAAACGTTCAACCTTAAACGTTCAACCTTAAACGTTCAACCTTAAACGTTCAACCTTAAACGTTCAACCTTAAACGTTCAACCTTAAACGTACAACCTTAAACGTTCAACCTTAAACGTTCAACCTTAAACGTGAAAGCTTAAACGTAATACCTTAAACGTTCAACCTTAAACGTTCAACCTTAAACGTTCAACCTTAAATGTTCAATCTGAAATGTTCAACCTTAAACGTTCAACCTTAAACGTTCAACCTTAAACGTTCAACCTTAAACATTCAACCTTAAACATTCAACCTTAAATGTTCAACCTTAAATGTTCAAAAGTAAACATGAAACCTTAAACGTGAAACCTTAAACGTTCAACCTTAAACGTGAAACCTTAAACGTGAAACCTTAAACGTGAAACCTTAAACGTTCAACCTTAAATGTTCAACCTTAAACGGTCAAACTTAAACGTTCAACCTTAAACGTTCAACCTTAAACGTTCAACCTTAAACGTTCAACCTTAAACGTTCAACCTTAAACGTTCAACCTTAAACGTTCAACCTTAAACGTTCAACCTTAAACGTACAACCTTAAACGTTCAACCTTAAATGTTCAACCTTAAACGTGAAACCTTAAACGTTCAACCTTAAACATTTCAACCTTAAACGTTCAACCTTAAACGTTCAACCTTAAACGTGAAAGCTTAAACGTAATACCTTAAACGTTCAACCTTAAACGTTCAACCTTAAACGTTCAACCTTAAACGTTCAACCTTAAACGTTCAATCTTAAACGTTCAACCTTAAACGTTCAACCTTAAACGTTCAACCTTAAACGTTCAACCTTAAACATTCAACCTTAAACATTCAACCTTAAATGTTCAACCTTAAATGTTCAAAAGTAAACATGAAACCTTAAACGTGAAACCTTAAACGTTCAACCTTAAACGTGAAACCTTAAACGTGAAACCTTAAACGTTCAACCTTAAACGTGAAACCTTAAACATGAAACCTTAAACGTTCAACCTTAACGTTCAACCTTAAACGTGAAACCTTAAACGTGAAACCTTAAACGTGAAACCTTAAACGTGAAACCTTAAACGTGAAACCTTAAACGTGAAACCTTAAACATGAAATCTTAAACGTGAAACATTAAACGTGAAACCTTAAACGTGAAACCTTAACCGTGAAACCTTAAACGTTCAACCTTAAACGTTCAACCTTAAACGTTCAACCTTAAACGTTCAACCTTAAACATTCAAACTTAAACATTCAACCTTAAACATTCAACCTTAAACATTCAACCTTAAACGTTCAACCTTAAATGTTCAAAATTAAACATGAAACCTTAAACATGAAACCTTAAATGTTCAACCTTAAACGTGAAACCTTAAACGTGAAACCTTAAACGTAAAACATTAAACGTTCAACCTTTAACATTCAACCTCAAACGTGAAACCTTAAACGTTCAACCTTAAACATGAAACCTTAAACGTGAAACCTTAAACGTGAAACCTTAAACGTTCAACCTTAAACGTTCAACCTTAAACGTTCAACCTTAAACTTTCAACCTTAAACGTTCAACTTTAAACTTTCAACCATAAACGTTCAACATTAAACGTTCAACCTTATACGTTCAACCTTAAACGTTCAACCTTAAAAGCTCAACCTTAAACGTTCAACCTTAAACGTTCAGCCTTAAACGTTCAACCTTAAACATTAAACCTTAAACGTTCAACCTTAAACGTTCCACCTTAAACATTCAACCTTAAACGTTCAACCTTAAACGTTCAACCTTAAACGTTCAACCTTAAACGTGAAACCTTAAACGTTCAACCTTAAACGTTCAACCTTAAACATTTCAACCTTAAACGTTCAACCTTAAACGTTCAACCTTAAACGTGAAAGCTTAAACATAATACCTTAAACGTTCAACCTTAAACGTTCAACCTTAAACGTTCAACCTTAAACGTTCAATCTTAAACGTTCAACCTTAAACGTTCAACCTTAAACGTTCAACCTTAAACGTTCAACCTTAAACGTTCAACCTTAAACATTCAACCTTAAACATTCAACCTTAAATGTTCAACCTTAAATGTTCAAAAGTAAACATGAAACCTTAAACGTGAAACCTTAAACGTTCAACCTTAAACGTGAAACCTTAAACGTGAAACCTTAAACGTTCAACCTTAAATGTTCAACCTTAAACGTTCAACCTTAAACATTCAAACTTAAACGTTCAACCTTAAACGTTCAACCTTAAACGTTCAACCTTAAACGTTCAACCTTAAAAGTTCAACCTTAAACGTTCAACCTTAAACATTCAACCTTAAACGTTCAACCTTAAACGTTCAACCTTAAACGTTCAACCTTAAACGTACAACCTTAAACGTTCAACCTTAAACGTTCAACCTTAAACGTGAAACCTTAAACGTTCAACCTTAAACGTTCAACCTTAAACATTTCAACCTTAAACGTTCAACCTTAAACGTTCAACCATAAACGTGAAAGCTTAAACGTAATTCCTTAAACGTTCAACCTTAAATGTTCAACCTTAAACGTTCAACCTTAAACGTTCAATCTTAAATGTTCAACCTTAAACGTTCAACCTTAAACGTTCAACCTTAAACGTTCAACCTTAAACATTCAACCTTAAACATTCAACCTTAAATGTTCAACCTAAAATGTTCAAAAGAAAACATGAAACCTTAAACGTGAAACCTTAAACGTTCAACCTTAAACGTTCAACCTTAAACGTGAAACCTTAAACGTGAAACCTTAAATGTTCAACCTTAAACGTTCAAACTTAAACGTTCAACCTTAAACGTTCAACCTTAAACGTTCAACCTTAAACGTTCAACCTTAAACGTTCAACCTTAAACGTTCAACCTTAAACGTTCAACCTTAAACGTTCAACCTTAAACATTCAACCTTAAACGTTCAACCTTAAACGTTCAACCTTAAACGTTCAACCTTAAACGTACAACCTTAAACGTTCAACCTTAAACGTTCAACCTTAAACGTGAAACCTTAAACGTTCAACCTTAAATGTTCAACCTTAAACATTTCAACCTTAAACGTTCAACCTTAAACGTTCAACCTTAAACGTTCAACTTTAAACGTTCAACCTTAAATTTTCAACCTTAAACGTTCAACCTTAAACGTTCATCCTTAAACGTTCAACCTTAAACATTCAGCCTTAAACGTTCAATATTAAACGTTCAAAATTAAACGTTCAACCTTAAACGTTCAGCCTTAAACTTTCATCCTTAAACGTGAATCCTTAAATGTTCAACCTTAAACGTGCAACCTTAAACGTGAAATCTTAAACGTGAAACCTTAAACGTTCAACCTTAACGTTCAACCTTAAACGTGAAACCTTAAACGTGAAACCTTAAATGTGAAACCTTAAACGTGAAACCTTAAACGTGAAACTTTAAACATGAAATCTTAAACGTGAAACATTAAACGTGAAACCTTAAACGTGAAACCTTAACCGTGAAACCTTAAACGTGAAACCTTAAACGTGAAACCTTAAACGTTCAACCTTAAACGTTCAACCTTAAACGTTCAACCTTAAACGTTCAACCTTAAACGTTCAACCTTAAACGTTCAACCTTAAACGTTCAACCTTAAACGTTCAACCTTATACATTCAACCTTAAACGTTCAACCTTAAACGTACAACCTTAAACGTTCAACCTTAAACGTTCAACCTTAAACGTGAAACCTTAAACGTTCAACCTTAAACGTTCAACCTTAAACATTTCAACCTTAAACGTTCAACCTTAAACGTGAAACCTTAAACGTTCAACCTTAAACGTGAAACCTTAAACGTGAAACCTTAAACGTGAAACCTTAAATGTTCAATCTTAAAAATTCAACCTTAAACGTTCAACCTTAAACGTTCAACCTTAAACGTTCAACCTTAAATGTTCAACCTTAAACGTTCAACCTTAAACGTTCAACCTTAAACGTTCAACCTTAAACGTTCAACCTTAAACGTTCAACCTTAAATTTTCAACCTTAAACGTTCAACCTTAAACGTTCATCCTTAAACGTTCAACCTTAAACATTCAGCCTTAAACGTTCAATATTAAACGTTCAAAATTAAACGTTCAACCTTAAACGTTCAGCCTTAAACTTTCATCCTTAAACGTGAATCCTTACATGTTCAACCTTAAACGTGCAACCTTAAACGTGAAATCTTAAACGTGAAACCTTAAACGTTCAACCTTAACGTTCAACCTTAAACGTGAAACCTTAAACGTGAAACCTTAAACGTGAAACCTTAAACGTGAAACCTTAAACGTGAAACTTTAAACATGAAATCTTAAACGTGAAACTTTAAACGTGAAACCTTAAACGTGAAACCTTAAACGTGAAACCTTAACCGTGAAACCTTAAACGTTCAACCTTAAACTTTCAACCTTAAACGTTCACTTTAAACTTTCAACATTAAACGTTCAACCTTATACATTCAACCTTAAATGTTCAACCGTAAACGTTCAACCTTAAACGTTCAACCTTAAACGTTCAACCTTAAACGTTCAACCTTAAACATTCAAACTTAAACATTCAACCTTAAACATTCAACCTTAAACATTCAACCTTAAACGTTCAACCTTAAATGTTCAAAATTAAACATGAAACCTTAAACATGAAACCTTAAATGTTCAACCTTAAATGTGAAACCTTAAACGTGAAACCTTAAACGTAAAACCTTAAACGTTCAACCTTTAACATTCAACCTCAAACGTGAAACCTTAAACGTTCAACCTTAAACATGAAACCTTAAACGTGAAACCTTAAACGTGAAACCTTAAACGTGAAACCTTAAACATTCAACCTTAAACGTTCAACCTTAAACGTTCAACCTTAAACGTTCAACCTTAAACGTTCAACCTTAAATGTTCAACCTTAAACGTTCAACCTTAAACATGAAACCTTAAACGTTAAAACTTAAATGTGAAACCTTAAACGTGAAACCTTAAACTTGAAATCTTAAACGCGAAACCTTAAATGTTCAACCTTAAACGTGAAACCTTAAACGTGAAACCTTAAACGTTCAACTTTAAATGTTCAACCTTAAACATGAAACCTTAAATGTGAAACCTTAAACGTGAAACTTTAAACGTGAAACCTTAAACGTTCAACCTTAAACGTTCAACCTTAAACGTTCAACCTTAAACGTTCAACCTTAAACGTTCAACCTTAAACTTTCAACCTTAAACGTTCAACTTTAAACTTTCAACCATAAACGTTCAACATTAAACGTTCAACCTTATACGTTCAACCTTAAACGTTCAACCTTAAAAGCTCAACCTTAAACGTTCAACCTTAAACGTTCAGCCTTAAACGTTCAACCTTAAACGTTAAACCTTAAACGTTCAACCTTAAACGTTCCACCTTAAACATTCAACCTTAAACGTTCAACCTTAAACGTTCAACCTTAAACGTGAAACCTTAAACGTTCAACCTTAAATGTTCCACCTTAAACGTGAAACCTTAAACATGAAACCTTAAACGTGAAACCTTAAACGTTCAACCTTAAACGTGATAACTTAAACGTGAAACCTTAAACGTTAAACCTTAAACGTGAAACTTTAAACGTGAAACCTTAAACGTGAAACCTTAAACGTGAAACCTTAATTGTGAAACCTTAAACGTGAAACCTTAAACGTGAAACCTTAAACGTGAAACCTTAAACGTGAAATCTTAAACGTTCAACCTTAAACGTGAAACCTTAAACGTGAAACCTTAAACGTGAAACCTTAAACGTGAAACCTTAAACGTGAAACCTTAAACGTGAAACCTTAAACGTGAAACCTTAAACGTGAAACCTTAAACGTTCAACCTTAAATGTTCCACCTTAAACGTGAAACCTTAAACATGAAACCTTAAACGTGAAACCTTAAACGTTCAACCTTAAACGTGATAACTTAAACGTGAAACCTTAAACGTTAAACCTTAAACGTGAAACTTTAAACGTGAAAGCTTAAACGTGAAACCTTAAACGTGAAACTTTAAACGTGAAACCTTAAACGTGAAACCTTAAACGTGAAACCTTAAACGTGAAACCTTAAACGTGAAAATTTAAACGTTCAACATTAAACGTTCAACCTTAAACGTGAAACCTTAAACGTTCAACCTTAAATGTTCAATCGAAACATTAAACCTTATACATTCAACCTTAAACATTCTACCTTAAACATTCAACCTTAAATGTTCAACCTTAAACGTGAAACCTTAAACGTGAAACCTTAAACGTTCAACTTAAATGTTCAACCTTAAACGTGAAACCTTAAACGTGAAACCTTAAACGTGAAACCTTAAACGTTCAACCTTAAATGTTCAACCTTAAACGTGAAACCTTAAACGTGAAACCTTAAACGTGAAACCTTAAACGTGAAACCTTAAACGTGAAATCTTAAACGTTCAACCTTAAACGTTCAACCTTAAACGTGAAACCTTAAACGTGAAACCTTAAACGTGAAACCTTAAACGTGAAACCTTAAACGTGAAACCTTAAACGTGAAACCTTAAACGTGAAACCTTAAACGTTCAACCTTAAATGTTCAACCTTAAACGTGAAACCTTAAACGTGAAACCTTAAACGTGAAACCTTAAACGTGAAACCTTAAACGTGAAACCTTAAACGTGAAACCTTAAACGTGAAATCTTAAACGTTCAACCTTAAACGTCAAACCTTAAACGTGAAACCTTAAACGTGAAACCTTAAACATGAAACCTTAAACGTGAAACCTTAAACGTGAAACCTTAAACGTTCAACCTTAAACGTGATAACTTAAACGTGAAACCTTAAACGTTAAACCTTAAACGTGAAACTTTAAACGTGAAACCTTAAACGTGAAACCTTAAACGTGAAACCTTAAACGTGAAACCTTAAACGTGAAACCTTAAACGTGAAACCTTAAACGTGAAACCTTAAACGTGAAAATTTAAACGTTCAACATTAAACGTTCAACCTTAAACGTGAAACCTTAAATGTTCAACCTTAAACGTTCAAACTTAAACGTTCAACCTTAAACGTTCAACCTTAAATGTTCAACCTTAAACGTTCAACCTTAAACGTTCAACCTTAAACGTTCAACCTTAAACGTTCAACCTTAAACGTTCAACCTTAAACTTACAACCTTAAACGTTCAACCTTAAACGTTCAACCTTAAACGTGAAACCTTAAACGTTCAACCTTAAACGTTCAACCTTAAACGTTCAACCTTAAACGTTCAACCTTAAACGTTCAACCTTAAATGTTCAACCTTAAATGTTCAACCTTAAACATGAAACCTTAAACGTTAAAACTTAAACGTGAAACCTTAAATGTGAAACCTTAAACGTGAAATCTTAAATGCAAAACCTTAAATGTTCAACCTTAAACGTGAAACCTTAAACGTGAAACCTTAAACGTTAAACCTTAAACGTTCAACTTAAATGTTCAACCTTAAACGTTCAACCTTAAACATGAAACCTTAAACGTGAAACCTTAAACGTGAAACTTTAAACGTGAAACCTTAAACGTTCAACCTTAAACGTTCAACCTTAAACGTTCAACCTTAAACTTTCAACCTTAAACGTTCAACTTTAAACTTTCAACCATAAACGTTCAACATTAAACGTTCAACCTTATACGTTCAACCTTAAACGTTCAACCTTAAAAGCTCAACCTTAAACGTTCAACCTTAAACGTTCAACCTTAAACGTTAAACCTTAAACGTTCAACCTTAAACGTTCCACCTTAAACATTCAACCTTAAACGTTCAACCTTAAACGTTCAACCTTAAACGTGAAATCTTAAACGTTCAACCTTAAATGTTCAAAGTTAAACGTGAAATATTAAAAGTTAAACCTTAAACGTTCAACCTTAAATGTTCAAACTTAAACGTTCAACCTTAAACGTGAAACCTCAAACGTGAAACCTCAAACGTTCAACATTAAATGTGAAACCTTAAACGTGAAACCTTAAACGTGAAACCTTAAACGTGAAACTTTAAACGTGAAACCTTAAACGTTCCTCCTTAAACGTTCAACCTTAAACGTTCAACCTTAAACATTCGACCTTAAACATTCGACCTTAAACATGAAACCTTAAACATGAAACCTTAAACGTGAAAACTTAAACGTTCAACCTTAAATGTGAAACCTTAAACGTGAAACCTTAAACGTGAAACCTTAAACGTGAAACCTTAAACGTGAAACCTTAACCGTGAAACCTTAAACGTTCAACCTTAAACGTTCAACCTTAAACGTTCAACCTTAAACTTTCAACCTTAAACGTTCAACTTTAAACTTTCAACATTAAACGTTCAACCTTATACATTCAACCTTAAACGTTCAACCGTAAACGTTCAACCTTAAACGTTCAACCTTAAACGTTCAACCTTAAACGTTCAACCTTAAACATTCAAACTTAAACATTCAACCTTAAACATTCAACCTTAAACATTCAACCTTAAACATTCAACCTTAAACGTTCAACCTTAAATGTTCAAAATTAAACATGAAACCTTAAACATGAAACCTTAAATGTTCAACCTTAAATGTGAAACCTTAAACGTGAAACCTTAAACGTGAAACCTTAAACGTAAAACCTTAAACGTTCAACCTTTAGCATTCAACCTCAAACGTGAAACCTTAAACGTTCAACCTTAAACATGAAACCTTAAACGTGAAACCTTAAACGTGAAACCATAAACGTTCAACCTTAAACGTTCAACCTTAAACGTTCAACCTTAAATGTTCAACCTTAAACGTTCAACCTTAAACATGAAACCTTAAACGTTAAAACTTAAACGTGAAACCTTAAACGTGAAACCTTAAACGTGAAATCTTAAACGCGAAACCTTAAATGTTCAACCTTAAACGTGAAACCTTAAACGTGAAACCTTAAACGTTCAACTTTAAATGTTCAACCTTAAACGTTCAACTTTAAACATGAAACCTTAAACGTGAAACTTTAAACGTGAAACCTTAAACGTTCAACCTTAAACGTTCAACCTTAAATGTTCAACCTTAAACTTTCAACCTTAAACATTCAACTTTAAACTTTCAACCATAAACATTCAACATTAAACGTTCAACCTTATACGTTCAACCTTAAACGTTCAACCTTAAAAGATCAACCTTAAACGTTCAACCTTAAACGTTCAGCCTTAAACGTTCAACCTTAAACGTTAAACCTTAAACGTTCAACCTTAAACGTTCCACCTTATACATTCAACCTTAAACGTTCAACCTTAAACGTTCAACCTTAAACGTGAAACCTTAAACGTTCAACCTTAAATGTTCCACCTTAAACGTGAAACCTTAAACATGAAACCTTAAACGTGAAACCTTAAACATGAAACCTTAAACGTGAAACCTTAAACGTTCAACCTTAAACGTGATACCTTAAACGTGAAACCTTAAACGTTAAACCTTAAACGTGAAACCTTAAACGTGAAACCTTAAACGTGAAACCTTAAACATGAAACGTTGAACATGAAACCTTAAACATGAAACCTTAAACGTGAAAATTTAAACGTTCAACCTTAAACATTCAACCTTAAACGTGAAACCTTAAACGTTCAACCTTAAATGTTCAATCGAAACATTAAACCTTATACATTCAACCTTAAACATTCTACCTTAAACATTCAACCTTAAATGTTCAACCTTAAACATGAAACCTTAAACGTGAAACCTTAAACGTTCAACCTTAAACGTTCAACCTTAAACGTTCAACCTTAAACGTTCAACCTTAAACGTTCAACCTTAAACGTGAAACCTTAAACGTGAAACCTTAAACGTGAAACCTTAAACGTGAAACCTTAAACGTGAAACCTTAAACGTGAAACCTTAAACGTGAAATCTTAAACGTTCAACCTTAAACGTTCAACCTTAAACGTTCAACCTTAAACGTGAAACCTTAAACGTGAAACCTTAAACGTGAAACCTTAAACGTGAAACCTTAAACGTGAAACCTTAAACGTTCAACCTTAACGTTCAACCTTAAACATTCAACCTTAAACGTTCAACCTTAAACGTGAAACCTTAAACGTGAAACCTTAAACGTCAAACCTTAAACGTCAAACCTTAAACGTGAAACCTTAAACGTGAAACGTTAAACGTCAAACCTTAAACGTTCAACCTTAAACGTTCCACCTTAAACGTTCAACCTTAAACGTTCAACCTTAAACGTTCAACCTTAAACGTTCAACCTTAAACTTTCAACCTTAAACGTTCAACCTTAAACGCTCAACCTTAAACGCTCAACCTTAAACGTTCAACCTTAAACGTGAAACCTTAAACGTGAAACCTTAAACGTGAAACCTTAAACGTGAAACCTTAAACGTGAAACCTTAAACGTGAAACCTTAAACGTGAAACCTTAAACATGAAACGTTCAACCTTAAACGTTCTACCTTAAACGTTCAACCTTAAATGTTCCACCTTAAACGTTCAACCTTAAATGTTCTACCTTAAATGTGAAAAATTAAACATGAAACCTTAAACGTGAAACCTTAAATGTTCAACCTTAAACGTGATACCTTAAACGTGAAACCTTAAACGTTAAACCTTAAACGTGAAACCTTAAACGTGAAACCTTAAACATCAAACCTTAAACGTGAAACCTTAAACGTGAAACCTTAAACGTGAAACCTTAAACGTGAAACCTTAAACGTGAAAATTTAAACGTTCAACCTTAAACGTTCAACCTTAAACGTGAAACCTTAAACGTTCAACCTTAAATGTTCAACCGTAAACGTTAAACCTTATACATTCAACCTTAAACATTCTACCTTAAACATTCAACCTTAAATGTTCAACCTTAAACGTGAAACCTTAAACGTGAAACCTTAAACGTTCAACCTTAAACGTTCAACCTTAAACGTTCAACCTTAAACGTGAAACCTTAAACGTGAAATCTTAAACGTTCAACCTTAAACGTGAAACCTTAAACGTGAAACCTTAAGCGTGAAACCTTAAACGTGAAACCTTAAACGTGAAACCTTAAACATGAAACCTTAAACGTTCAACCTTAAATGTGAAACCTTAAACGATCAACCTTAAACGTTCAACCTTAAACGTTCAACCGTAAACGTTCAACCTTAAACGTGAAACCTTAAACGTGAAACCTTAAACGTGAAACCTTAAACGTGAAACCTTAAACGTGAAACCTTAAACGTGAAACCTTAAACGTGAAACCTTAAACGTGAAACCTTAAACGTGAAACCTTAAACGTGAAACCTTAAACGTGAAACCTTAAACGTGAAACCTTAAACGTGAAACCTTAAACGTGAAACCTTAAACGTGAAACCTTAAACGTGAAACCTTAAACGTGAAACCTTAAACGTGAAACCTTAAACGTTCAACCTTAAACGTGAAACCTTAAACGTTCAACCTTAAACGTTCAACCTTAAACGTTCAAACTTAAACGTTCAACCTTAAACGTTCAACCTTAAACGTTCAACCTTAAACGTTCAACCTTAAACGTTCAACCTTAAACGTTCAACCTTAAACGTTCAACCTTAAACGTTCAACCTTAAACATACAACCTTAAACGTTCAACCTTAAACGTTCAACCTTAAACGTGAAACCTTAAACGTGAAACCTTAAACGTTCAACCTTAAACGTTCAACCTTAAACGTTCAACCTTAAACGTTCAACCTTAAACGTTCAACCTTAAACGTTCAACCTTAAATGTTCAACCTTAAACATTCAACCTTAAACATGAAACCTTAAACGTTAAAACTTAAACGTGAAACCTTAAATGTGAAACCTTAAACGTGAAATCTTAAATGCGAAACCTTAAATGTTCAACCGTAAACGTTAAACCTTATACATTCAACCTTAAACATTCTACCTTAAACATTCAACCTTAAATGTTCAACCTTAAACGTGAAACCTTAAACGTGAAACCTTAAACGTTCAACCTTAAACGTTCAACCTTAAACGTTCAACCTTAAACGTGAAACCTTAAACGTGAAATCTTAAACGTTCAACCTTAAACGTGAAACCTTAAACGTGAAACTTAAGCGTGAAACCTTAAACGTGAAACCTTAAACGTGAAACCTTAAACATGAAACCTTAAACGTTCAACCTTAAATGTGAAACCTTAAACGATCAACCTTAAACGTTCAACCTTAAACGTTCAACCTTAAACGTTCAACCTTAAACGTGAAACCTTAAACGTGAAACCTTAAACGTGAAACCTTAAACGAGAAACCTTAAACGTGAAACCTTAAACGTGAAACCTTAAACGTGAAACCTTAAACGTGAAACCTTAAACGTGAAACCTTAAACGTGAAACCTTAAACGTGAAACCTTAAACGTGAAACCTTAAACGTGAAACCTTAAACGTGAAACCTTAAACGTAAAACCTTAAACGTGAAACCTTAAACGTGAAACCTTAAACGTGAAACCTTAAACGTGAAACCTTAAACGTTCAACCTTAAACGTGAAACCTTAAACGTTCAACCTTAAACGTTCAACCTTAAACGTTCAAACTTAAACGTTCAACCTTAAACGTTCAACCTTAAATGTTCAACCTTAAACGTTCAACCTTAAACGTTCAACCTTAAACGTTCAACCTTAAACGTTCAACCTTAAACGTTCAACCTTAAACTTACAACCTTAAACGTTCAACCTTAAACGTTCAACCTTAAACGTGAAACCTTAAACGTTCAACCTTAAACGTTCAACCTTAAACGTTCAACCTTAAACGTTCAACCTTAAACGTTCAACCTTAAATGTTCAACCTTAAACGTTCAACCTTAAACATGAAACCTTAAACGTTAAAACTTAAACGTGAAACCTTAAATGTGAAACCTTAAACGTGAAATCTTAAATGCAAAACCTTAAATGTTCAACCTTAAACGTGAAACCTTAAACGTGAAACCTTAAACGTGAAACCTTAAACGTTCAACTTTAAATGTTCAACCTTAAACGTTCAACCTTAAACATGAAACCTTAAACGTGAAACCTTAAACGTGAAACTTTAAACGTGAAACCTTAAACGTTCAACCTTAAACGTTCAACCTTAAACGTTCAACCTTAAACTTTCAACCTTAAACGTTCAACTTTAAACTTTCAACCATAAACGTTCAACATTAAACGTTCAACCTTATACGTTCAACCTTAAACGTTCAACCTTAAAAGCTCAACCTTAAACGTTCAACCTTAAACGTTCAACCTTAAACGTTAAACCTTAAACGTTCAACCTTAAACGTTCCACCTTAAACATTCAACCTTAAACGTTCAACCTTAAACGTTCAACCTTAAACGTGAAATCTTAAACGTTCAACCTTAAATGTTCAACCTTAAACGTGAAATATTAAAAGTTAAACCTTAAACGTTCAACCTTAAATGTTCAAACTTAAACGTTCAACCTTAAACGTGAAACCTCAAACGTGAAACCTCAAACGTTCAACATTAAATGTGAAACCTTAAACGTGAAACCTTAAACGTGAAACTTTAAACGTGAAACCTTAAACGTTCCTCCTTAAACGTTCAACCTTAAACGTTCAACCTTAAACATTCGACCTTAAACATTCGACCTTAAACATGAAACCTTAAACATGAAACCTTAAACGTGAAAACTTAAACGTGAAACCTTAAACGTTGAACCTTAAACGTTCCAGCTTAAACGTTCAACCTTATACGTTCAACCTTATACGTCAACCTTAAACAATCAACCTTAAACGTTCAACCTTAAACTTGAAAGCTTAAACGTAAAACCTTAAATGTTCAACCTTAAACGTTCAACCTTATACGTTCAACCTTAAACATTCAACCTTAAACGTTCAACCTTAAACGTGAAAGCTTAAACGTAAAACCTTAAATGTTCAACCATAAACGTTCAACCTTAAACATTCAACCTTAAATGTTCAATCTTAAATGTTCAACCTTAAATGTGAAAGCTTAAACGTAAAACCTTAAATGTTCAACCTTAAACGTTCAACCTTAAATGTTCAACCTTAAACGTTCAACCTTAAACGTTCAACCTTAAACGTTCAACCTTAAACGTTCAACCTTAAACGTTCAACCTTAAACATTCAACCTTAAACGTTCAACCTTAAACGTTCAACCTTAAACGTACCAACCTTAAACGTTCAACCTAAACCTTCAACCTTAAACGTTCAACCTTAAACGTTCAACCTTAAACGTTCAACCTTAAATGTGACACCTTAAACGTGAAACCTTAAACGTGAAACCTTTAACGTGAAACCTTAAACGTTCAACCTTAAACTTTCAACCTTAAACGTTCAACCTTAAACGTTCAACCTTAAACGTTCAACATTAAACATGAAACTTTAAACATGAAACCTTAAACGTTCAACCTTAAATGTTCAACCTTAAATGTTCAACCTTAAATGTTCAACCTTAAATGTTCAACCTTAAACGTTCAACCTTAAACGTTCAACCTTAAATGTTCAACCTTAAACGTTCAACCTTAAACATTCAACCTTAAACGTTCAACCTTAAACTTGAAAGCTTAAACGTAAAACCTTAAATGTTCAACCTTAAACGTTCAACCTTATACGTTCAACCTTAAACATTCAACCTTAAACGTTCAACCTTAAACGTGAAAGCTTAAACGTAAAACCTTAAATGTTCAACCATAAACGTTCAACCTTAAACATTCAACCTTAAATGTTCAATCTTAAATGTTCAAAATTAAATGTGAAAGCTTAAACGTAAAACCTTAAATGTTCAACCTTAAACGTTCAACCTTAAATGTTCAACCTTAAACGTTCAACCTTAAACGTTCAACCTTAAACGTTCAACCTTAAACGTTCAACCTTAAACGTTCAACCTTAAACATTCAACCTTAAACGTTCAACCTTAAACGTTCAACCTTAAACGTACCAACCTTAAACGTTCAACCTAAACCTTCAACCTTAAACGTTCAACCTTAAACGTTCAACCTTAAACGTTCAACCTTAAATGTGACACCTTAAACGTGAAACCTTAAACGTGAAACCTTTAACGTGAAACCTTAAACGTTCAACCTTAAACTTTCAACCTTAAACGTTCAACCTTAAACGTTCAACCTTAAACGTTCAACATTAAACATGAAACTTTAAACATGAAACCTTAAACGTTCAACCTTAAATGTTCAACCTTAAATGTTCAACCTTAAATGTTCAACCTTAAATGTGAAACCTTAAACGTGAAACCTTAAACGTGAAACCTTAAACGTGAAACCTTAAACGTGAAACCTTAAACGTTGAACCTTAAACGTTCCAGCTTAAACGTTCAACCTTATACGTTCAACCTTATACGTCAACCTTAAACAATCAACCTTAAACGTTCAACCTTAAACTTGAAAGCTTAAACGTAAAACCTTAAATGTTCAACCTTAAACGTTCAACCTTATACGTTCAACCTTAAACATTCAACCTTAAACGTTCAACCTTAAACGTGAAAGCTTAAACGTAAAACCTTAAATGTTCAACCATAAACGTTCAACCTTAAACATTCAACCTTAAATGTTCAATCTTAAATGTTCAACCTTAAATGTGAAAGCTTAAACGTAAAACCTTAAATGTTCAACCTTAAACGTTCAACCTTAAATGTTCAACCTTAAACGTTCAACCTTAAACGTTCAACCTTAAACGTTCAACCTTAAACGTTCAACCTTAAACGTTCAACCTTAAACATTCAACCTTAAACGTTCAACCTTAAACGTTCAACCTTAAACGTACCAACCTTAAACGTTCAACCTAAACCTTCAACCTTAAACGTTCAACCTTAAACGTTCAACCTTAAACGTTCAACCTTAAATGTGACACCTTAAACGTGAAACCTTAAACGTGAAACCTTTAACGTGAAACCTTAAACGTTCAACCTTAAACTTTCAACCTTAAACGTTCAACCTTAAACGTTCAACCTTAAATGTTCAACATTAAACATGAAACTTTAAACATGAAACCTTAAACGTTCAACCTTAAATGTTCAACCTTAAATGTTCAACCTTAAATGTTCAACCTTAAATGTTCAACCTTAAACGTTCAACCTTAAACGTTCAACCTTAAATGTTCAACCTTAAACGTTCAACCTTAAACATTCAACCTTAAACGTTCAACCTTAAACGTTCAACATTAAACATGAAACTTTAAACATGAAACCTTAAACGTTCAACCTTAAATGTTCAACCTTAAATGTTCAACCTTAAATGTTCAACCTTAAATGTTCAACCTTAAACGTTCAACCTTAAACGTTCAACCTTAAATGTTCAACCATAAACGTTCAACCTTAAACATTCAACCTTAAATGTTCAATCTTAAATGTTCAACCTTAAATGTGAAAGCTTAAACGTAAAACCTTAAATGTTCAACCTTAAACGTTCAACCTTAAACGTTCAACCTTAAATGTGACACCTTAAACGTGAAACCTTAAACGTGAAACCTTAAACGTGAAACCTTAAACGTGAAACCTTAAACGTTCAACCTTAAACTTTCAACCTTAAATGTTCAACCTTAAACGTTCAACCTTAAACGTTCAACATTAAACATGAAACTTTAAACATGAAACCTTAAACGTTCAAATTTAAATGTTCAACCTTAAATGTTCAACCTTAAATGTTCAACCTTAAATGTTCAACCTTAAATGTTCAACCTTAAACGTTCAACCTTAAACGTTCAACCTTAAATGTTCAACCTTAAACGTTCAACCTTAAACATTCAACCTTAAACGTTCAACCTTAAATGTTAAACCTTAAACGTTCAACCTTAAACGTTCAACCTTAAACATTCAACCTTAAACGTTCAACCATAAACATTCAACCTTAAACATTCAACCTTAAACGTTCAACCTTAAATGTTCAACCTTAAACGTTCAACCTTGAACGTTCAACCTTAAACATTCAACCTTAAATGTTCAACATTAAATGTTCAATCTTAAACGTGAAACCTTAAACATGAAACCTTAAATGTTCAACCTTAAATGTGAGACCTTAAACGTGAAACCTTAAATGTTCAACCTTAAACGTGAAACCTTAAACGTGAAACCTTAAACGTGAACCCTTAAATGTGAAATCTTAAACATTCAACCTTAAACGTTCAACCTTAAACGTTCAACCTTAAACGTTCAACCTTAAACGTTCAACCTTAAACGTTCAACCTTAAATGTTCAACCTTAAACGTTCAACCTTAAACGTTCAACCTTAAACGTTCAACCTTAAATGTTCAACCTTAAACTTTCAACCTTAAACGTTCAACCTTAAACGTTCAACCTTAAACGTTCAACCTTAAACGTTCAACCTTAAACGTTCAACCTTAAACGTTCAACCTTAAACATTCAACCTTAAACGTGAAACCTTAAACGTTCAACCTTAAACGTTAAACCTTAAACGTTAAACCTTAAACGTTAAACCTTAAACGTTAAACCTTAAACGTTCAACCTTAAACGTTCAACCTTAAACGTTCATCCTTAAGCGTGAAACCTTAAATGTTCAACATTAAACGTTCAACCTTAAACGTTCAACCTTAAACGGGAAACCTTAAATGTTCAACCTTAAACATGAAACCTTAAACGTGAAACCTTAAACGTTCAACCTTAAACGTTCAACCTTAAACGTTCAACCTTAAACGTGAAACTTGAAACGTAAAAGCTTAAATGTGAAACCTTAAACATGAAACCTTAAACGTGAAACCTTAAACGTTCAACCTTAAACGTTCAACCTTAAACGTTCAACCTTAAACGTGACACCTTAAACGTGAAACCTTAAAACGTGAAACCTTAAACCTGAAACCTTAAACGTGAAACCTTAAACGTGAAACCTTAAACGTTCAACCTTAAACGTTCAACCTTAAACGTTCAACCTTAAACGTTCAACCTTAAACGTTCAACCTTAAACTTTCAACCTTAAACGTTCAACCTTAAACGCTCAACCTTAAACGTTCAACCTTAAACGTTCAACCTTAAACGTGAAACCTTAAACGTGAAACCTTAAACGTGAAACCTTAAACGTGAAACCTTAAACGTGAAACCTTAAACGTGAAACCTTAAACGTGAAACCTTAAACATGAAACGTTCAACCTTAAACGTTCTACCTTAAACGTTCAACCTTAAATGTTCCATCTTAAACGTTCAACCTTAAATTTTCCACCTTAAATGTGAAACCTTAAACATGAAACCTTAAACGTGAAACCTTAAACGTGAAACCTTATACGTTCAACCTTAAACGTGATACCTTAAACGTGAAACCTTAAACGTTAAACCTTAAATGTGAAACCTTAAACGTGAAACCTTAAACGTGAAACCTTAAACGTGAAACCTTAAACGTGAAACCTTAAACGTGAAACTTTAAACGTGAAACCTTAAACGTGAAACCTTAAACGTGAAAATTTAAACGTTCAACCTTAAACGTTCAACCTTAAACGTGAAACCTTAAAAGTTCAACCTTAAATGTTCAACCGTAAACGTTAAACCTTATACATTCAACCTTAAACATTCTACCTTAAACATTCAACCTTAAATGTTCAACCTTAAACGTGAAACCTTAAACGTTCAACCTTAAATGTTCAACCTTAAACGTGAAACCTTAAACGTGAAACCTTAAACGTGAAACCTTAAACGTGAAATCTTAAACGTTCAACCTTAAACGTGAAACCTTAAACGTGAAACCTTAAACGTGAAACCTTAAACGTGAAACCTTAAACGTGAAACCTTAAACGTGAAACCTTAAACGTGAAACCTTAAACGTGAAACCTTAAACGTGAAACCTTAAATGATCAACCTTAAACGTTCAACCTTAAACGTTCAACCTTAAACGTGAAACCTTAAACGTGAAACCTTAAACGTGAAACCTTAAACGTGAAATCTTAAACGTGAAACCTTAAACGTGAAACCTTAAACGTGAAACCTTAAACGTGAAACCTTAAACTTGAAACCTTAAACGTGAAACCTTAAACGTGAAACCTTAAACGTTCAACCTTAAACGTTCAACCTTAAACGTTCAACCTTAAACGTTCAACCTTAAACGTTCAACCTTATACGTTCAACCTTAAACGTTCAACCTTAAACGTACAACCTTAAACGTTCAACCTTAAACGTGAAACCTTAAACGTGAAACCTTAAACGTTCAACCTTAAACGTTCAACCTTAAACATTTCAACCTTAAACGTTCAACCTTAAACGTGAAACCTTAAACGTTCAACCTTAAACGTGAAACCTTAAACGTGAAACCTTAAACGTTCAACCTTAAAAATTCAACCTTAAACGTTCAACCTTAAACGTTCAACCTTAAACGTTCAACCTTAAATGTTCAACCTTAAACGTTCAACCTTAAACGTTCAACCTTAAACGTTCAACCTTAAACGTTCAACCTTAAACGTTCAACCTTAAATTTTCAACCTTAAACGTTCAACCTTAAACGTTCATCCTTAAACGTTCAACCTTAAACATTCAGCCTTAAACGTTCAATATTAAACGTTCAAAATTAAACGTTCAACCTTAAACGTTCAGCCTTAAACTTTCATCCTTAAACGTGAATCCTTAAATGTTCAACCTTAAACGTGCAACCTTAAACGTGAAATCTTAAACGTGAAACCTTAAACATTCAACCTTAACGTACAACCTTAAACGTGAAACCTTAAACGTGAAACCTTAAACGTGAAACCTTAAACGTGAAACCTTAAACGTGAAACTTTAAACATGAAATCTTAAAAGTGAAACATTAAACGTGAAACCTTAAACGTGAAACCTTAACCGTGAAACCTTAAACGTTCAACCTTAAACTTTCAACCTTAAACGTTCAACTTTAAACTTTCAACATTAAACGTTCAACCTTATACATTCAACCTTAAATGTTCAACCGTAAACGTTCAACCTTAAACGTTCAACCTTAAACGTTCAACCTTAAACGTTCAACCTTACATTCAAACTTAAACATTCAACCTTAAACATTCAACCTTAAACATTCAACCTTAAACGTTCAACCTTAAATGTTCAAAATTAAACATGAAACCTTAAACATGAAACCTTAAATGTTCAACCTTAAATGTGAAACCTTATACGTGAAACCTTAAACGTAAAACCTTAAACGTTCAACCTTTAACATTCAACCTTAAACGTTCAACCTTAAACGTTCAACCTTAAACGTTCAACCTTAAACTTTCAACCTTAAACGTTCAACTTTAAACTTTCAACCATAAACGTTCAACATTAAACGTTCAACCTTATACGTTCAACCTTAAACGTTCAACCTTAAAAGCTCAACCTTAAACGTTCAACCTTAAACGTTCAGCCTTAAACGTTCAACCTTAAACGTTAAACCTTAAACGTTCAACCTTAAACGTTCCACCTTAAACATTCAACCTTAAACGTTCAACCTTAAACGTTCAACCTTAAACGTGAAACCTTAAACGTTCAACCTTAAATGTTCCACCTTAAACGTGAAACCTTAAACATGAAACCTTAAACGTGAAACCTTAAACGTTCAACCTTAAACGTGATAACTTAAACGTGAAACCTTAAACGTTAAACCTTAAACGTGAAACTTTAAACGTGAAACCTTAAACGTGAAACCTTAAACGTGAAACCTTAATTGTGAAACCTTAAACGTGAAACCTTAAACGTGAAACCTTAAACGTGAAACCTTAAACGTGAAAATTTAAACGTTCAACATTAAACGTTCAACCTTAAACGTGAAACCTTAAACGTTCAACCTTAAATGTTCAATCGAAACGTTAAACCTTATACATTCAACCTTAAACATTCTACCTTAAACATTCAACCTTAAATGTTCAACGTGAAACCTTAAACGTGAAACCTTAAACGTTCAACCTTAAATGTTCAACCTTAAACGTGAAACCTTAAACGTGAAACCTTAAACGTGAAACCTTAAACGTGAAACCTTAAACGTGAAACCTTAAACGTGAAATCTTAAACGTTCAACCTTAAACGTGAAAAATTAAACGTGAAACCTTAAACGTGAAACCTTAAACGTGAAACCTTAAACGTGAAACCTTAAACGTGAAACCTTAAACGTGAAACCTTAAACGTGAAACCTTAAACGTGAAACCTTAAACGTGAAACCTTAAACGTGAAACCTTAAACGTGAAATCTTAAACGTTCAACCTTAAACGTGAAAAATTAAACGTGAAACCTTAAACGTGAAACCTTAAACGTGAAACCTTAAACGTGAAACCTTAAACGTGAAACCTTAAACGTGAAACCTTAAACGTGAAACCTTAAACGTTCAACCTTAAATGTTCAACCTTAAACGTGAAATCTTAAACGTTCAACCTTAAACGTGAAAAATTAAACGTGAAACCTTAAACGTGAAACCTTAAACGTGAAACCTTAAACGTGAAACCTTAAACGTGAAATCTTAAACGTTCAACCTTAAACGTGAAACCTTAAACGTGAAACCTTAAACGTGAAACCTTAAACGTGAAACCTTAAACGTGAAACCTTAAACGTGAAACCTTAAACGTGAAACCTTAAACGTGAAACCTTAAACGTGAAACCTTAAACGTGAAACCTTAAACGTTCAACCTTAAATGTTCAACCTTAAACGTGAAATCTTAAACGTTCAACCTTAAACGTGAAAAATTAAACGTGAAACCTTAAACGTGAAACCTTAAACGTGAAACCTTAAACGTGAAACCTTAAACGTGAAACCTTAAACGTGAAATCTTAAACGTTCAACCTTAAACGTGAAACCTTAAACGTGAAACCTTAAACGTGAAACCTTAAACGTGAAACCTTAAACGTGAAACCTTAAACGTGAAACCTTAAACGTGAAACCTTAAACGTGAAACCTTAAACATTCAACCTTAAATGTTCCACCTTAAACGTGAAACCTTAAACATGAAACCTTAAACGTGAAACCTTAAACGTTCAACCTTAAACGTGATAACTTAAACGTGAAACCTTAAACGTTAAACCTTAAACGTGAAACTTTAAACGTGAAAGCTTAAACGTGAAACCTTAAACGTGAAACTTTAAACGTGAAACCTTAAACGTGAAACCTTAAACGTGAAACCTTAAACGTGAAACCTTAAACGTGAAAATTTAAACGTTCAACATTAAACGTTCAACCTTAAACGTGAAACCTTAAACGTTCAACCTTAAATGTTCAATCGAAACGTTAAACCTTATACATTCAACCTTAAACATTCTACCTTAAACATTCAACCTTAAATGTTCAACCTTAAACGTGAAACCTTAAACGTGAAACCTTAAACGTTCAACCTTAAATGTTCAACCTTAAACGTGAAACCTTAAACGTGAAACCTTAAACGTGAAACCTTAAACGTTCAACCTTAAACGTTCCACCTTAAACATTCAACCTTAAACGTTCAACCTTAAACGTTCAACCTTAAACGTGAAACCTTAAACGTTCAACCTTAAATGTTCCACCTTAAACGTGAAACCTTAAACATGAAACCTTAAACGTGAAACCTTAAACGTTCAACCTTAAACGTGATAACTTAAACGTGAAACCTTAAACGTTAAACCTTAAACGTGAAACTTTAAACGTGAAACCTTAAACGTGAAACCTTAAACGTGAAACCTTAATTGTGAAACCTTAAACGTGAAACCTTAAACGTGAAACCTTAAACGTGAAACCTTAAACGTGAAAATTTAAACGTTCAACATTAAACGTTCAACCTTAAACGTGAAACCTTAAACGTTCAACCTTAAATGTTCAATCGAAACGTTAAACCTTATACATTCAACCTTAAACATTCTACCTTAAACATTCAACCTTAAATGTTCAACGTGAAACCTTAAACGTGAAACCTTAAACGTTCAACCTTAAATGTTCAACCTTAAACGTGAAACCTTAAACGTGAAACCTTAAACGTGAAACCTTAAACGTGAAACCTTAAACGTGAAACCTTAAACGTGAAATCTTAAACGTTCAACCTTAAACGTGAAAAATTAAACGTGAAACCTTAAACGTGAAACCTTAAACGTGAAACCTTAAACGTGAAACCTTAAACGTGAAACCTTAAACGTGAAACCTTAAACGTGAAACCTTAAACGTTCAACCTTAAATGTTCAACCTTAAACGTGAAATCTTAAACGTTCAACCTTAAACGTGAAAAATTAAACGTGAAACCTTAAACGTGAAACCTTAAACGTGAAACCTTAAACGTGAAACCTTAAACGTGAAATCTTAAACGTTCAACCTTAAACGTGAAACCTTAAACATGAAACCTTAAACGTGAAACCTTAAACGTGAAACCTTAAACGTGAAACCTTAAACGTGAAACCTTAAACGTGAAACCTTAAACGTTCAACCTTAAATGTTCAACCTTAAACGTGAAATCTTAAACGTTCAACCTTAAACGTGAAAAATTAAACGTGAAACCTTAAACGTGAAACCTTAAACGTGAAACCTTAAACGTGAAACCTTAAACGTGAAATCTTAAACGTTCAACCTTAAACGTGAAACCTTAAACGTGAAACCTTAAACGTGAAACCTTAAACGTGAAACCTTAAACGTGAAACCTTAAACGTGAAACCTTAAACGTGAAACCTTAAACGTGAAACCTTAAACGTTCAACCTTAAATGTTCCACCTTAAACGTGAAACCTTAAACATGAAACCTTAAACGTGAAACCTTAAACGTTCAACCTTAAACGTGATAACTTAAACGTGAAACCTTAAACGTTAAACCTTAAACGTGAAACTTTAAACGTGAAAGCTTAAACGTGAAACCTTAAACGTGAAACTTTAAACGTGAAACCTTAAACGTGAAACCTTAAACGTGAAACCTTAAACGTGAAACCTTAAACGTGAAAATTTAAACGTTCAACATTAAACGTTCAACCTTAAACGTGAAACCTTAAACGTTCAACCTTAAATGTTCAATCGAAACGTTAAACCTTATACATTCAACCTTAAACATTCTACCTTAAACATTCAACCTTAAATGTTCAACCTTAAACGTGAAACCTTAAACGTGAAACCTTAAACGTTCAACCTTAAATGTTCAACCTTAAACGTGAAACCTTAAACGTGAAACCTTAAACGTGAAACCTTAAACGTTCAACCTTAAATGTTCAACCTTAAACGTGAAACCTTAAACGTGAAACCTTAAACGTGAAACCTTAAACGTGAAACCTTAAACGTGAAACCTTAAACGTGAAATCTTAAACGTTCAACCTTAAACGTGAAACCTTAAACGTGAAACCTTAAACGTGAAACCTTAAACGTGAAACCTTAAACGTGAAACCTTAAACGTGAAACCTTAAACGTGAAACCTTAAACGTGAAACCTTAAACGTTCAACCTTAAACGTGAAACCTTAAACGTTCAACCTTAAACGTTCAACCTTAAACGTGAAACCTTAAACGTGAAATCTTAAACGTTCAACCTTAAACGTGAAACCTTAAACGTGAAACCTTAAACGTGAAACCTTAAACATGAAACCTTAAACGTGAAACCTTAAACGTTCAACCTTAAACGTGATAACTTAAACGTGAAACCTTAAACGTTAAACCTTAAACGTGAAACTTTAAACGTGAAACCTTAAACGTGAAACCTTAAACGTGAAACCTTAAACGTGAAACCTTAAACGTGAAACCTTAAACGTGAAACCTTAAACGTGAAACCTTAAACGTTCAACCTTAAATGTTCAACCTTAAACGTGAAACCTTAAACGTGAAATCTTAAACGTTCAACCTTAAACGTGAAACCTTAAACGTGAAACCTTAAACGTGAAACCTTAAACATGAAACCTTAAACGTGAAACCTTAAACGTTCAACCTTAAACGTGATAACTTAAACGTGAAACCTTAAACGTTAAACCTTAAACGTGAAACTTTAAACGTGAAACCTTAAACGTGAAACCTTAAACGTGAAACCTTAAACGTGAAACCTTAAACGTGAAACCTTAAACGTGAAACCTTAAACGTGAAACCTTAAACGTGAAACCTTAAACGTGAAACCTTAAACGTGAAACCTTAAACGTGAAAATTTAAACGTTCAACATTAAACGTTCAACCTTAAACGTGAAACCTTAAATGTTCAACCTTAAATGTTCAATCGAAACGTTAAACCTTATACATTCAACCTTAAACATTCTACCTTAAACATTCAACCTTAAATGTTCAACCTTAAACGTGAAACCTTAAACGTGAAACCTTAAACGTTCAACCTTAAATGTTCAACCTTAAACGTGAAACCTTAAACGTGAAACCTTAAACGTGAAACCTTAAACGTGAAATCTTAAACGTTCAACCTTAAACGTGAAACCTTAAACGTGAAACCTTAAACGTGAAACCTTAAACGTTCAACCTTAAACTTTCAACCTTAAACGTTCAACTTTAAACAATCAACATTAAACGTTCAACCTTATACATTCAACCTTAAATGTTCAACCGTAAACGTTCAACCTTAAACGTTCAACCTTAAACGTTCAACCTTAAACGTTCAACCTTAAACATTCAAACTTAAACATTCAACCTTAAACATTCAACCTTAAACATTCAACCTTAAACGTTCAACCTTAAATGTTCAAAATTAAACATGAAACCTTAAACATGAAACCTTAAATGTTCAACCGTAAATGTGAAACCTTAAAAGTGAAACCTTAAACGTAAAACCTTAAACGTTCAACCTTTAACATTCAACCTCAAACGTGAAACCTTAAACGTTCAACCTTAAACATGAAACCTTAAACGTGAAACCTTAAACGTGAAACCTTAAACTTTCAACCTTAAACATTCAACCTTAAACATTCAACCTTAAACGTTCAACCTTAAATGTTCAACCTTAAACGTTCAACCTTAAACATGAAACCTTAAACGTTAAAACTTAAACGTGAAACCTTAAACGTGAAACCTTAAACGTGAAACCTTAAACGTGAAATCTTAAACGCGAAACCTTAAATGTTCAACCTTAAACGTGAAACCTTAAACGTGAAACCTTAAACGTTCAACCTTAAACGTTCAACCTTAAACGTTCAACCTTAAACGTACAACCTTAAACGTTCAACCTTAAACGTTCAACCTTAAACGTTCAACCTTAAACGTTCAACCTTAAACGTTCAACCTTAAACATTTCAACCTTAAACGTTCAACCTTAAACGTTCAACCTTAAACGTGAAAGCTTAAACATAATACCTTAAACGTTCAACCTTAAACGTTCAACCTTAAACGTTCAACCTTAAACGTTCAATCTTAAACGTTCAACCTTAAACGTTCAACCTTAAACGTTCAACCTTAAACGTTCAACCTTAAACATTCAACCTTAAACATTCAACCTTAAATGTTCAACCTTAAATGTTCAAAAGTAAACATGAAACCTTAAACGTGAAACCTTAAACGTTCAACCTTAAACGTGAAACCTTAAACGTGAAACCTTAAACGTTCAACCTTAAACGTTCAACCTTAAACGTTCAAACTTAAACGTTCCACCTTAAACGTTCAACCTTAAACGTTCAACCTTAAACGTTCAACCTTAAACGTTCAACCTTAAACGTTCAACCTTAAACGTTCAACCTTAAACGTTCAACCTTAAACGTTCAACCTTAAACGTTCAACCTTAAACGTTCAACCTTAAACGTTCAACCTTAAACGTACAACCTTAAACGTTCAACCTTAAACGTTCAACCTTAAACGTTCAACCTTAAACGTGAAACCTTAAACGTTCAACCTTAAACGTTCAACCTTAAACATTTCAACCTTAAACGTTCAACCTTAAACGTTCAACCTTAAACGTGAAACCTTAAACGTGAAACCTTAAACGTTCAACCTTAAACGTTCAACCTTAAACGTTCAAACTTAAACGTTCAACCTTAAACGTTCAACCTTAAACGTTCAACCTTAAAAGTTCAACCTTAAACGTTCAACCTTAAACGTTCAACCTTAAACGTTCAACCTTAAACGTTCAACCTTAAACGTTCAACCTTAAACGTTCAACCTTAAACGTTCAACCTTAAACGTTCAACCTTAAACGTTCAACCTTAAACGTTCAACCTTAAACGTACAACCTTAAACGTTCAACCTTAAACGTTCAACCTTAAACGTGAAAGCTTAAACGTAATACCTTAAACGTTCAACCTTAAACGTTCAACCTTAAACGTGAAACCTTAAACGTGAAATCTTAAACGTTCAACCTTAAACGTGAAACCTTAAACGTGAAACCTTAAACGTGAAACCTTAAACATGAAACCTTAAACGTGAAACCTTAAACGTTCAACCTTAAACGTGATAACTTAAACGTGAAACCTTAAACGTTAAACCTTAAACGTGAAACTTTAAACGTGAAACCTTAAACGTGAAACCTTAAACGTGAAACCTTAAACGTGAAACCTTAAACGTGAAACCTTAAACGTGAAACCTTAAACGTGAAACCTTAAACGTGAAACCTTAAACGTGAAACCTTAAACGTGAAACCTTAAACGTGAAAATTTAAACGTTCAACATTAAACGTTCAACCTTAAACGTGAAACCTTAAATGTTCAACCTTAAATGTTCAATCGAAACGTTAAACCTTATACATTCAACCTTAAACATTCTACCTTAAACATTCAACCTTAAATGTTCAACCTTAAACGTGAAACCTTAAACGTGAAACCTTAAACGTTCAACCTTAAATGTTCAACCTTAAACGTGAAACCTTAAACGTGAAACCTTAAACGTGAAACCTTAAACGTGAAATCTTAAACGTTCAACCTTAAACGTGAAACCTTAAACGTGAAACCTTAAACGTGAAACCTTAAACGTTCAACCTTAAACTTTCAACCTTAAACGTTCAACTTTAAACAATCAACATTAAACGTTCAACCTTATACATTCAACCTTAAATGTTCAACCGTAAACGTTCAACCTTAAACGTTCAACCTTAAACGTTCAACCTTAAACGTTCAACCTTAAACATTCAAACTTAAACATTCAACCTTAAACATTCAACCTTAAACATTCAACCTTAAACGTTCAACCTTAAATGTTCAAAATTAAACATGAAACCTTAAACATGAAACCTTAAATGTTCAACCGTAAATGTGAAACCTTAAAAGTGAAACCTTAAACGTAAAACCTTAAACGTTCAACCTTTAACATTCAACCTCAAACGTGAAACCTTAAACGTTCAACCTTAAACATGAAACCTTAAACGTGAAACCTTAAACGTGAAACCTTAAACTTTCAACCTTAAACATTCAACCTTAAACATTCAACCTTAAACGTTCAACCTTAAATGTTCAACCTTAAACGTTCAACCTTAAACATGAAACCTTAAACGTTAAAACTTAAACGTGAAACCTTAAACGTGAAACCTTAAACGTGAAACCTTAAACGTGAAATCTTAAACGCGAAACCTTAAATGTTCAACCTTAAACGTGAAACCTTAAACGTGAAACCTTAAACGTTCAACCTTAAACGTTCAACCTTAAACGTTCAACCTTAAACGTACAACCTTAAACGTTCAACCTTAAACGTTCAACCTTAAACGTTCAACCTTAAACGTTCAACCTTAAACGTTCAACCTTAAACATTTCAACCTTAAACGTTCAACCTTAAACGTTCAACCTTAAACGTGAAAGCTTAAACATAATACCTTAAACGTTCAACCTTAAACGTTCAACCTTAAACGTTCAACCTTAAACGTTCAATCTTAAACGTTCAACCTTAAACGTTCAACCTTAAACGTTCAACCTTAAACGTTCAACCTTAAACATTCAACCTTAAACATTCAACCTTAAATGTTCAACCTTAAATGTTCAAAAGTAAACATGAAACCTTAAACGTGAAACCTTAAACGTTCAACCTTAAACGTGAAACCTTAAACGTGAAACCTTAAACGTTCAACCTTAAACGTTCAACCTTAAACGTTCAAACTTAAACGTTCCACCTTAAACGTTCAACCTTAAACGTTCAACCTTAAACGTTCAACCTTAAACGTTCAACCTTAAACGTTCAACCTTAAACGTTCAACCTTAAACGTTCAACCTTAAACGTTCAACCTTAAACGTTCAACCTTAAACGTTCAACCTTAAACGTTCAACCTTAAACGTACAACCTTAAACGTTCAACCTTAAACGTTCAACCTTAAACGTTCAACCTTAAACGTGAAACCTTAAACGTTCAACCTTAAACGTTCAACCTTAAACATTTCAACCTTAAACGTTCAACCTTAAACGTTCAACCTTAAACGTGAAACCTTAAACGTGAAACCTTAAACGTTCAACCTTAAACGTTCAACCTTAAACGTTCAAACTTAAACGTTCAACCTTAAACGTTCAACCTTAAACGTTCAACCTTAAAAGTTCAACCTTAAACGTTCAACCTTAAACGTTCAACCTTAAACGTTCAACCTTAAACGTTCAACCTTAAACGTTCAACCTTAAACGTTCAACCTTAAACGTTCAACCTTAAACGTTCAACCTTAAACGTTCAACCTTAAACGTTCAACCTTAAACGTTCAACCTTAAACGTACAACCTTAAACGTTCAACCTTAAACGTTCAACCTTAAACGTGAAAGCTTAAACGTAATACCTTAAACGTTCAACCTTAAACGTTCAACCTTAAACGTTCAACCTTAAATGTTCAATCTGAAATGTTCAACCTTAAACGTTCAACCTTAAACGTTCAACCTTAAACGTTCAACCTTAAACATTCAACCTTAAACATTCAACCTTAAATGTTCAACCTTAAATGTTCAAAAGTAAACATGAAACCTTAAACGTGAAACCTTAAACGTTCAACCTTAAACGTGAAACCTTAAACGTGAAACCTTAAACGTGAAACCTTAAACGTTCAACCTTAAATGTTCAACCTTAAACGGTCAAACTTAAACGTTCAACCTTAAACGTTCAACCTTAAACGTTCAACCTTAAACGTTCAACCTTAAACGTTCAACCTTAAACGTTCAACCTTAAACGTTCAACCTTAAACGTTCAACCTTAAACGTACAACCTTAAACGTTCAACCTTAAATGTTCAACCTTAAACGTGAAACCTTAAACGTTCAACCTTAAACATTTCAACCTTAAACGTTCAACCTTAAACGTTCAACCTTAAACGTGAAAGCTTAAACGTAATACCTTAAACGTTCAACCTTAAACGTTCAACCTTAAACGTTCAACCTTAAACGTTCAACCTTAAACGTTCAATCTTAAACGTTCAACCTTAAACGTTCAACCTTAAACGTTCAACCTTAAACGTTCAACCTTAAACATTCAACCTTAAACATTCAACCTTAAATGTTCAACCTTAAATGTTCAAAAGTAAACATGAAACCTTAAACGTGAAACCTTAAACGTTCAACCTTAAACGTGAAACCTTAAACGTGAAACCTTAAACGTTCAACCTTAAACGTGAAACCTTAAACATGAAACCTTAAACGTTCAACCTTAACGTTCAACCTTAAACGTGAAACCTTAAACGTGAAACCTTAAACGTGAAACCTTAAACGTGAAACCTTAAACGTGAAACCTTAAACGTGAAACCTTAAACATGAAATCTTAAACGTGAAACATTAAACGTGAAACCTTAAACGTGAAACCTTAACCGTGAAACCTTAAACGTTCAACCTTAAACGTTCAACCTTAAACGTTCAACCTTAAACGTTCAACCTTAAACATTCAAACTTAAACATTCAACCTTAAACATTCAACCTTAAACATTCAACCTTAAACGTTCAACCTTAAATGTTCAAAATTAAACATGAAACCTTAAACATGAAACCTTAAATGTTCAACCTTAAACGTGAAACCTTAAACGTGAAACCTTAAACGTAAAACATTAAACGTTCAACCTTTAACATTCAACCTCAAACGTGAAACCTTAAACGTTCAACCTTAAACATGAAACCTTAAACGTGAAACCTTAAACGTGAAACCTTAAACGTTCAACCTTAAACGTTCAACCTTAAACGTTCAACCTTAAACTTTCAACCTTAAACGTTCAACTTTAAACTTTCAACCATAAACGTTCAACATTAAACGTTCAACCTTATACGTTCAACCTTAAACGTTCAACCTTAAAAGCTCAACCTTAAACGTTCAACCTTAAACGTTCAGCCTTAAACGTTCAACCTTAAACATTAAACCTTAAACGTTCAACCTTAAACGTTCCACCTTAAACATTCAACCTTAAACGTTCAACCTTAAACGTTCAACCTTAAACGTTCAACCTTAAACGTGAAACCTTAAACGTTCAACCTTAAACGTTCAACCTTAAACATTTCAACCTTAAACGTTCAACCTTAAACGTTCAACCTTAAACGTGAAAGCTTAAACATAATACCTTAAACGTTCAACCTTAAACGTTCAACCTTAAACGTTCAACCTTAAACGTTCAATCTTAAACGTTCAACCTTAAACGTTCAACCTTAAACGTTCAACCTTAAACGTTCAACCTTAAACATTCAACCTTAAACATTCAACCTTAAATGTTCAACCTTAAATGTTCAAAAGTAAACATGAAACCTTAAACGTGAAACCTTAAACGTTCAACCTTAAACGTGAAACCTTAAACGTGAAACCTTAAACGTTCAACCTTAAATGTTCAACCTTAAACGTTCAACCTTAAACATTCAAACTTAAACGTTCAACCTTAAACGTTCAACCTTAAACGTTCAACCTTAAACGTTCAACCTTAAAAGTTCAACCTTAAACGTTCAACCTTAAACATTCAACCTTAAACGTTCAACCTTAAACGTTCAACCTTAAACGTTCAACCTTAAACGTACAACCTTAAACGTTCAACCTTAAACGTTCAACCTTAAACGTGAAACCTTAAACGTTCAACCTTAAACGTTCAACCTTAAACATTTCAACCTTAAACGTTCAACCTTAAACGTTCAACCATAAACGTGAAAGCTTAAACGTAATTCCTTAAACGTTCAACCTTAAATGTTCAACCTTAAACGTTCAACCTTAAACGTTCAATCTTAAATGTTCAACCTTAAACGTTCAACCTTAAACGTTCAACCTTAAACATTCAACCTTAAACATTCAACCTTAAATGTTCAACCTAAAATGTTCAAAAGAAAACATGAAACCTTAAACGTGAAACCTTAAACGTTCAACCTTAAACGTTCAACCTTAAACGTGAAACCTTAAACGTGAAACCTTAAATGTTCAACCTTAAACGTTCAAACTTAAACGTTCAACCTTAAACGTTCAACCTTAAACGTTCAACCTTAAACGTTCAACCTTAAACGTTCAACCTTAAACGTTCAACCTTAAACGTTCAACCTTAAACGTTCAACCTTAAACATTCAACCTTAAACGTTCAACCTTAAACGTTCAACCTTAAACGTTCAACCTTAAACGTACAACCTTAAACGTTCAACCTTAAACGTTCAACCTTAAACGTGAAACCTTAAACGTTCAACCTTAAATGTTCAACCTTAAACATTTCAACCTTAAACGTTCAACCTTAAACGTTCAACCTTAAACGTTCAACTTTAAACGTTCAACCTTAAATTTTCAACCTTAAACGTTCAACCTTAAACGTTCATCCTTAAACGTTCAACCTTAAACATTCAGCCTTAAACGTTCAATATTAAACGTTCAAAATTAAACGTTCAACCTTAAACGTTCAGCCTTAAACTTTCATCCTTAAACGTGAATCCTTAAATGTTCAACCTTAAACGTGCAACCTTAAACGTGAAATCTTAAACGTGAAACCTTAAACGTTCAACCTTAACGTTCAACCTTAAACGTGAAACCTTAAACGTGAAACCTTAAATGTGAAACCTTAAACGTGAAACCTTAAACGTGAAACTTTAAACATGAAATCTTAAACGTGAAACATTAAACGTGAAACCTTAAACGTGAAACCTTAACCGTGAAACCTTAAACGTGAAACCTTAAACGTGAAACCTTAAACGTTCAACCTTAAACGTTCAACCTTAAACGTTCAACCTTAAACGTTCAACCTTAAACGTTCAACCTTAAACGTTCAACCTTAAACGTTCAACCTTAAACGTTCAACCTTATACATTCAACCTTAAACGTTCAACCTTAAACGTACAACCTTAAACGTTCAACCTTAAACGTTCAACCTTAAACGTGAAACCTTAAACGTTCAACCTTAAACGTTCAACCTTAAACATTTCAACCTTAAACGTTCAACCTTAAACGTGAAACCTTAAACGTTCAACCTTAAACGTGAAACCTTAAACGTGAAACCTTAAACGTGAAACCTTAAATGTTCAATCTTAAAAATTCAACCTTAAACGTTCAACCTTAAACGTTCAACCTTAAACGTTCAACCTTAAATGTTCAACCTTAAACGTTCAACCTTAAACGTTCAACCTTAAACGTTCAACCTTAAACGTTCAACCTTAAACGTTCAACCTTAAATTTTCAACCTTAAACGTTCAACCTTAAACGTTCATCCTTAAACGTTCAACCTTAAACATTCAGCCTTAAACGTTCAATATTAAACGTTCAAAATTAAACGTTCAACCTTAAACGTTCAGCCTTAAACTTTCATCCTTAAACGTGAATCCTTACATGTTCAACCTTAAACGTGCAACCTTAAACGTGAAATCTTAAACGTGAAACCTTAAACGTTCAACCTTAACGTTCAACCTTAAACGTGAAACCTTAAACGTGAAACCTTAAACGTGAAACCTTAAACGTGAAACCTTAAACGTGAAACTTTAAACATGAAATCTTAAACGTGAAACTTTAAACGTGAAACCTTAAACGTGAAACCTTAAACGTGAAACCTTAACCGTGAAACCTTAAACGTTCAACCTTAAACTTTCAACCTTAAACGTTCAACTTTAAACTTTCAACATTAAACGTTCAACCTTATACATTCAACCTTAAATGTTCAACCGTAAACGTTCAACCTTAAACGTTCAACCTTAAACGTTCAACCTTAAACGTTCAACCTTAAACATTCAAACTTAAACATTCAACCTTAAACATTCAACCTTAAACATTCAACCTTAAACGTTCAACCTTAAATGTTCAAAATTAAACATGAAACCTTAAACATGAAACCTTAAATGTTCAACCTTAAATGTGAAACCTTAAACGTGAAACCTTAAACGTAAAACCTTAAACGTTCAACCTTTAACATTCAACCTCAAACGTGAAACCTTAAACGTTCAACCTTAAACATGAAACCTTAAACGTGAAACCTTAAACGTGAAACCTTAAACGTGAAACCTTAAACATTCAACCTTAAACGTTCAACCTTAAACGTTCAACCTTAAACGTTCAACCTTAAACGTTCAACCTTAAATGTTCAACCTTAAACGTTCAACCTTAAACATGAAACCTTAAACGTTAAAACTTAAATGTGAAACCTTAAACGTGAAACCTTAAACTTGAAATCTTAAACGCGAAACCTTAAATGTTCAACCTTAAACGTGAAACCTTAAACGTGAAACCTTAAACGTTCAACTTTAAATGTTCAACCTTAAACATGAAACCTTAAATGTGAAACCTTAAACGTGAAACTTTAAACGTGAAACCTTAAACGTTCAACCTTAAACGTTCAACCTTAAACGTTCAACCTTAAACGTTCAACCTTAAACGTTCAACCTTAAACTTTCAACCTTAAACGTTCAACTTTAAACTTTCAACCATAAACGTTCAACATTAAACGTTCAACCTTATACGTTCAACCTTAAACGTTCAACCTTAAAAGCTCAACCTTAAACGTTCAACCTTAAACGTTCAGCCTAAAACGTTCAACCTTAAACGTTAAACCTTAAACGTTCAACCTTAAACGTTCCACCTTAAACATTCAACCTTAAACGTTCAACCTTAAACGTTCAACCTTAAACGTGAAACCTTAAACGTTCAACCTTAAATGTTCCACCTTAAACGTGAAACCTTAAACATGAAACCTTAAACGTGAAACCTTAAACGTTCAACCTTAAACGTGATAACTTAAACGTGAAACCTTAAACGTTAAACCTTAAACGTGAAACTTTAAACGTGAAACCTTAAACGTGAAACCTTAAACGTGAAACCTTAATTGTGAAACCTTAAACGTGAAACCTTAAACGTGAAACCTTAAACGTGAAACCTTAAACGTGAAAATTTAAACGTTCAACATTAAACGTTCAACCTTAAACGTGAAACCTTAAACGTTCAACCTTAAATGTTCAATCGAAACGTTAAACCTTATACATTCAACCTTAAACATTCTACCTTAAACATTCAACCTTAAATGTTCAACGTGAAACCTTAAACGTGAAACCTTAAACGTTCAACCTTAAATGTTCAACCTTAAACGTGAAACCTTAAACGTGAAACCTTAAACGTGAAACCTTAAACGTGAAACCTTAAACGTGAAACCTTAAACGTGAAATCTTAAACGTTAAACCTTAAACGTGAAAAATTAAACGTGAAACCTTAAACGTGAAACCTTAAACGTGAAACCTTAAACGTGAAACCTTAAACGTGAAACCTTAAACGTGAAACCTTAAACGTGAAACCTTAAACGTGAAACCTTAAACGTGAAACCTTAAACGTGAAACCTTAAACGTTCAACCTTAAATGTTCAACCTTAAACGTGAAATCTTAAACGTTCAACCTTAAACGTGAAAAATTAAACGTAAAACCTTAAACGTGAAACCTTAAACGTGAAACCTTAAACGTGAAACCTTAAACGTGAAATCTTAAACGTTCAACCTTAAACGTGAAACCTTAAACGTGAAACCTTAAACGTGAAACCTTAAACGTGAAACCTTAAACGTGAAACCTTAAACGTGAAACCTTAAACGTGAAACCTTAAACGTGAAACCTTAAACGTTCAACCTTAAATGTTCCACCTTAAACGTGAAACCTTAAACATGAAACCTTAAACGTGAAACCTTAAACGTTCAACCTTAAACGTGATAACTTAAACGTGAAACCTTAAACGTTAAACCTTAAACGTGAAACTTTAAACGTGAAAGCTTAAACGTGAAACCTTAAACGTGAAACTTTAAACGTGAAACCTTAAACGTGAAACCTTAAACGTGAAACCTTAAACGTGAAACCTTAAACGTGAAAATTTAAACGTTCAACATTAAACGTTCAACCTTAAACGTGAAACCTTAAACGTTCAACCTTAAATGTTCAATCGAAACATTAAACCTTATACATTCAACCTTAAACATTCTACCTTAAACATTCAACCTTAAATGTTCAACCTTAAACGTGAAACCTTAAACGTGAAACCTTAAACGTTCAACCTTAAATGTTCAACCTTAAACGTGAAACCTTAAACGTGAAACCTTAAACGTGAAACCTTAAACGTTCAACCTTAAATGTTCAACCTTAAACGTGAAACCTTAAACGTGAAACCTTAAACGTGAAACCTTAAACGTGAAATCTTAAACGTTCAACCTTAAACGTTCAACCTTAAATGTGAAACCTTAAACGTGAAACCTTAAACGTGAAACCTTAAACGTGAAACCTTAAACGTGAAACCTTAAACGTGAAACCTTAAACGTGAAACCTTAAACGTTCAACCTTAAATGTTCAACCTTAAACGTGAAACCTTAAACGTGAAACCTTAAACGTGAAACCTTAAACGTGAAACCTTAAACGTGAAACCTTAAACGTGAAACCTTAAACGTGAAATCTTAAACGTTCAACCTTAAACGTCAAACCTTAAACGTGAAACCTTAAACGTGAAACCTTAAACATGAAACCTTAAACGTGAAACCTTAAACGTGAAACCTTAAACGTTAAACCTTAAACGTGATAACTTAAACGTGAAACCTTAAACGTTAAACCTTAAACGTGAAACTTTAAACGTGAAACCTTAAACGTGAAACCTTAAACGTGAAACCTTAAACGTGAAACCTTAAACGTGAAACCTTAAACGTGAAACCTTAAACGTGAAACCTTAAACGTGAAAATTTAAACGTTCAACATTAAACGTTCAACCTTAAACGTGAAACCTTAAATGTTCAACCTTAAATGTTCAATCGAAATGTTAAACCTTATACATTCAACCTTAAACATTCTACCTTAAACATTCAACCTTAAATGTTCAACCTTAAACGTGAAACCTTAAACGTGAAACCTTAAACGTTCAACCTTAAATGTTCAACCTTAAACGTGAAACCTTAAACGTGAAACCTTAAACGTGAAACCTTAAACGTGAAACCTTAAACGTGAAATCTTAAACGTTCAACCTTAAACGTGAAACCTTAAACGTGAAACCTTAAACGTGAAACCTTAAACGTTCAACCTTAAACTTTCAACCTTAAACGTTCAACTTTAAACAATCAACATTAAACGTTCAACCTTATACATTCAACCTTAAATGTTCAACCGTAAACGTTCAACCTTAAACGTTCAACCTTAAACGTTCAACCTTAAACATTCAAACTTAAACATTCAACCTTAAACATTCAACCTTAAACATTCAACCTTAAACGTTCAACCTTAAATGTTCAAAATTAATCATGAAACCTTAAACATGAAACCTTAAATGTTCAACCGTAAATGTGAAACCTTAAAAGTGAAACCTTGAACGTAAAACCTTAAACGTTCAACCTTTAACATTCAACCTCAAACGTGAAACCTTAAACGTTCAACCTTAAACATGAAACCTTAAACGTGAAACCTTAAACGTGAAACCTTAAACTTTCAACCTTAAACATTCAACCTTAAACATTCAACCTTAAACGTTCAACCTTAAATGTTCAACCTTAAACGTTCAACCTTAAACATGAAACCTTAAACGTTAAAACTTAAACGTGAAACCTTAAACGTGAAACCTTAAACGTGAAACCTTAAACGTGAAACCTTAAACGTGAAACCTTAAACGTGAAACCTTAAACGTGAAAATTTAAACGTTCAACATTAAACGTTCAACCTTAAACGTGAAACCTTAAATGTTCAACCTTAAATGTTCAATCGAAACGTTAAACCTTATACATTCAACCTTAAACATTCTACCTTAAACATTCAACCTTAAATGTTCAACCTTAAACGTGAAACCTTAAACGTGAAACCTTAAACGTTCAACCTTAAATGTTCAACCTTAAACGTGAAACCTTAAACGTGAAACCTTAAACGTGAAACCTTAAACGTGAAACCTTAAACGTGAAATCTTAAACGTTCAACCTTAAACGTGAAACCTTAAACGTGAAACCTTAAACGTGAAACCTTAAACGTGAAACCTTAAATGTTCAACCTTAAACTTTCAACCTTAAACGTTCAACTTTAAACAATCAACATTAAACGTTCAACCTTATACATTCAACCTTAAATGTTCAACCGTAAACGTTCAACCTTAAACGTTCAACCTTAAACGTTCAACCTTAAACGTTCAACCTTAAACGTTAAACCTTAAACATTCAAACTTAAACATTCAACCTTAAACATTCAACCTTAAACATTCAACCTTAAACGTTCAACCTTAAATGTTCAAAATTAAACATGAAACCTTAAACATGAAACCTTAAATGTTCAACCGTAAATGTGAAACCTTAAAAGTGAAACCTTAAACGTAAAACCTTAAACGTTCAACCTTTAACATTCAACCTCAAACGTGAAACCTTAAACGTTCAACCTTAAACATGAAACCTTAAACGTGAAACCTTAAACGTGAAACCTTAAACTTTCAACCTTAAACATTCAACCTTAAACATTCAACCTTAAACGTTCAACCTTAAATGTTCAACCTTAAACGTTCAACCTTAAACATGAAACCTTAAACGTTAAAACTTAAACGTGAAACCTTAAACGTGAAACCTTAAACGTGAAACCTTAAACGTGAAATCTTAAACGCGAAACCTTAAATGTTCAACCTTAAACGTGAAACCTTAAACGTGAAACCTTAAACGTTCAACCTTAAACGTTCAACCTTAAACGTTCAACCTTAAACGTACAACCTTAAACGTTCAACCTTAAACGTTCAACCTTAAACGTTCAACCTTAAACGTTCAAATTTAAACGTTCAACCTTAAACATTTCAACCTTAAACGTTCAACCTTAAACGTTCAACCTTAAACGTGAAAGCTTAAACATAATACCTTAAACGTTCAACATTAAACGTTCAACCTTAAACGTTCAACCTTAAACGTTCAATCTTAAACGTTCAACCTTAAACGTTCAACCTTAAACGTTCAACCTTAAACGTTCAACCTTAAACATTCAACCTTAAACATTCAACCTTAAATGTTCAACCTTAAATGTTAAAAAGTAAACATGAAACCTTAAACGTGAAACCTTAAACGTTCAACCTTAAACGTGAAACCTTAAACGTTCAACCTTAAACGTTCAACCTTAAATGTTCAAACTTAAACGTTCAACCTTAAACGTTCAACCTTAAACGTTCAACCTTAAACGTTCAACCTTAAACGTTCAACCTTAAACGTTCAACCTTAAACGTTCAACCTTAAACGTTCAACCTTAAACGTTCAACCTTAAACGTTCAACCTTAAACGTACAACCTTAAACGTTCAACCTTAAACGTTCAACCTTAAACGTTCAACCTTAAACGTGAAACCTTAAACGTTCAACCTTAAACATTCAACCTTAAACATTTCAACCTTAAACGTTCAACCTTAAACGTTCAACCTTAAACGTGAAACCTTAAACGTGAAAAATTAAACGTTCAACCTTAAACGTTCAACCTTAAACGTTCAAACTTAAACGTTCAACCTTAAACGTTCAACCTTAAACGTTCAACCTTAAACGTTCAACCTTAAACGTTCAACCTTAAACGTTCAACCTTAAACGTTCAACCTTAAACGTTCAACCTTAAACGTTCAACCTTAAACGTTCAACCTTAAACGTTCAACCTTAAACGTTCAACCTTAAACGTTCAACCTTAAACGTACAACCTTAAACGTTCAACCTTAAACGTTCAACCTTAAACGTGAAAGCTTAAACGTAATACCTTAAACGTTCAACCTTAAACGTTCAACCTTAAACGTTCAACCTTAAACGTTCAACCTTAAATGTTCAATCTGAAATGTTCAACCTTAAACGTTCAACCTTAAACGTTCAACCTTAAACGTTCAACCTTAAACATTCAACCTTAAACATTCAACCTTAAATGTTCAACCTTAAATGTTCAAAAGTAAACATGAAACCTTAAACGTGAAACCTTAAACGTTCAACCTTAAACGTGAAACCTTAAACGTGAAACCTTAAACGTGAAACCTTAAACGTTCAACCTTAAATGTTCAACCTTAAACGGTCAAACTTAAACGTTCAACCTTAAACGTTCAACCTTAAACGTTCAACCTTAAACGTTCAACCTTAAACGTTCAACCTTAAACGTTCAACCTTAAACGTTCAACCTTAAACGTTCAACCTTAAACGTTCAACCTTAAACGTTCAACCTTAAACGTACAACCTTAAACGTTCAACCTTAAATGTTCAACCTTAAACGTGAAACCTTAAACGTTCAACCTTAAACATTTCAACCTTAAACGTTCAACCTTAAACGTTCAACCTTAAACGTTCAACCTTAAACGTGAAAGCTTAAACATAATACCTTAAACGTTCAACCTTAAACGTTCAACCTTAAACGTTCAACCTTAAACGTTCAACCTTAAACGTTCAATCTTAAACGTTCAACCTTAAACGTTCAACCTTAAACGTTCAACCTTAAACGTTCAACCTTAAACATTCAACCTTAAACATTCAACCTTAAATGTTCAACCTTAAATGTTCAAAAGTAAACATGAAACCTTAAACGTGAAACCTTAAACGTTCAACCTTAAACGTGAAACCTTAAACGTGAAACCTTAAACGTTCAACCTTAAACGTGAAACCTTAAACATGAAACCTTAAACGTTCAACCTTAACGTTCAACCTTAAACGTGAAACCTTAAACGTGAAACCTTAAACGTGAAACCTTAAACGTGAAACCTTAAACGTGAAACCTTAAACATGAAATCTTAAACGTGAAACATTAAACGTGAAACCTTAAACGTGAAACCTTAACCGTGAAACCTTAAACGTTCAACCTTAAACGTTCAACCTTAAACGTTCAACCTTAAACGTTCAACCTTAAACATTCAAACTTAAACATTCAACCTTAAACATTCAACCTTAAACATTCAACCTTAAACGTTCAACCTTAAACGTTCAACCTTAAACGTTCAACCTTAAACGTACAACCTTAAACGTTCAACCTTAAACGTTCAACCTTAAACGTGAAACCTTAAACGTTCAACCTTAAACGTTCAACCTTAAACATTTCAACCTTAAACGTTCAACCTTAAACGTTCAACCATAAACGTGAAAGCTTAAACGTAATTCCTTAAACGTTCAACCCTTAAATGTTCAACCTTAAACGTTCAACCTTAAACGTTCAATCTTAAATGTTCAACCTTAAACGTTCAACCTTAAACGTTCAACCTTAAACGTTCAACCTTAAACATTCAACCTTAAACATTCAACCTTAAATGTTCAACCTAAAATGTTCAAAAGAAAACATGAAACCTTAAACGTGAAACCTTAAACGTTCAACCTTAAACGTTCAACCTTAAACGTGAAACCTTAAACGTGAAACCTTAAATGTTCAACCTTAAACGTTCAAACTTAAACGTTCAACCTTAAACGTTCAACCTTAAACGTTCAAACCTTAAACGTTCAACCTTAAACGTTCAACCTTAAACGTTCAACCTTAAACGTTCAACCTTAAACGTTCAACCTTAAACATTCAACCTTAAACGTTCAACCTTAAACGTTCAAACCTTAAACGTTCAACCTTAAACGTACAACCTTAAACGTTCAACCTTAAACGTTCAACCTTAAACGTGAAACCTTAAACGTTCAACCTTAAACGTTCAACCTTAAACATTTCAACCTTAAACGTTCAACCTTAAACGTTCAACCTTAAACGTGAAAGCTTAAACGTAATACCTTAAACGTTCAACCTTAAACGTTCAACCTTAAACGTTCAACCTTAAACGTTCAATCTTAAACGTTCAACCTTAAACGTTCAACCTTAAACGTTCAACCTTAAACGTTCAACCTTAAACATTCAACCTTAAACATTCAACCTTAAATGTTCAACCTTAAATGTTCAAAAGTAAACATGAAACCTTAAACGTTCAACCTTAAACGTTCAACCTTAAACGTGAAACCTTAAACGTGAAACCTTAAACGTTCAACCTTAAACGTGAAACCTTAAACATGAAACCTTAAACATTCAACCTTAACGTTCAACCTTAAACGTGAAACCTTAAACGTGAAACCTTAAACGTGAAACCTTAAACGTGAAACCTTAAACGTGAAACCTTAAACATGAAATCTTAAACGTGAAACATTAAACGTGAAACCTTAAACGTGAAACCTTAACCGTGAAACCTTAAACGTTCAACCTTAAACGTTCAACCTTAAACGTTCAACCTTAAACTTTCAACCTTAAACGTTCAACTTTAAACTTTCAACATTAAACGTTCAACCTTATACATTCAACCTTAAATGTTCAACCGTAAACGTTCAACCTTAAACGTTCAACCTTAAACGTTCAACCTTAAACGTTCAACCTTAAACGTTCAACCTTAAACATTCAAACTTAAACATTCAACCTTAAACATTCAACCTTAAACATTCAACCTTAAACGTTCAACCTTAAATGTTCAAAATTAAACATGAAACCTTAAACATGAAACCTTAAATGTTCAACCTTAAACGTGAACCTTAAACGTGAAACCTTAAACGTGAAACCTTAAACGTGAAACCTTAAACGTGAAACCTTAAACGTAAAACATTAAACGTTCAACCTTTAACATTCAACCTCAAACGTGAAACCTTAAACGTTCAACCTTAAACGTGAAACCTTAAATGTGAAACCTTAAACGTGAAACCTTAAACGTTCAACCTTAAACGTTCAACCTTAAACGTTCAACCTTAAACGTTCAACCTTAAACGTTCAACCTTAAACGTTCAACCTTAAACGTTCAACCTTAAACGTTCAACCTTAAACGTTCAACCTTAAACGTTCAACCTTAAACGTTCAATCTTAAACGTTCAATCTTAAACGTTCAACCTTAAACGTTCAACCTTAAACGTTCAACCTTAAACATTCAACCTTAAACATTCAACCTTAAATGTTCAACCTTAAATGTTCAAAAGTAAACATGAAACCTTAAACGTGAAACCTTAAACGTTCAACCTTAAACGTGAAACCTTAAACGTGAAACCTTAAACGTTCAACCTTAAACGTGAAACCTTAAACATGAAACCTTAAACGTTCAACCTTAACGTTCAACCTTAAACGTGAAACCTTAAACGTGAAACCTTAAACATGAAACCTTAAACGTGAAACCTTAAACGTGAAACCTTAAACGTGAAACCTTAAACATGAAATCTTAAACGTGAAACATTAAACGTGAAACCTTAAACGTGAAACCTTAACCGTGAAACCTTAAACGTTCAACCTTAAACGTTCAACCTTAAACGTTCAACCTTAAACTTTCAACCTTAAACGTTCAACTTTAAACTTTCAACATTAAACGTTCAACCTTATACATTCAACCTTAAATGTTCAACCGTAAACGTTCAACCTTAAACGTTCAACCTTAAACGTTCAACCTTAAACATTCAAACTTAAACATTCAACCTTAAACATTCAACCTTAAACATTCAACCTTAAACGTTCAACCTTAAATGTTCAAAATTAAACATGAAACCTTAAACATGAAACCTTAAATGTTCAACCTTAAACGTGAAACCTTAAACGTGAAACCTTAAACGTGAAACCTTAAACGTAAAACATTAAACGTTCAACCTTTAACATTCAACCTCAAACGTGAAACCTTAAACGTTCAACCTTAAACATGAAACCTTAAACGTGAAACCTTAAACGTTCAACCTTAAACGTTCAACCTTAAACGTTCAACCTTAAATGTTCAACCTTAAACGTTCAACCTTAAACATGAAACCTTAAACGTTAAAACTTAAACGTGAAACCTTAAACGTGAAACCTTAAACGTGAAATCTTAAACGCGAAACCTTAAATGTTCAACCTTAAACGTGAAACCTTAAAAATGAAACCTTAAACGTTCAACTTTAAATGTTCAACCTTAAACGTTCAACCTTAAACATGAAACCTTAAATGTGAAACCTTAAACGTTCAACCTTAAACGTTCAACCTTAAACGTTCAAACTTAAACGTTCAACCTTAAACGTTCAACCTTAAACGTTCAACCTTAAACGTTCAACCTTAAACGTTCAACCTTAAACGTTCAACCTTAAACGTTCAACCTTAAACGTTCAACCTTAAACGTTCAACCTTAAACATTCAACCTTAAACGTTCAACCTTAAACTTTCAACCTTAAACGTTCAACTTTAAACTTTCAACCATAAACGTTCAACATTAAACGTTCAACCTTATACGTTCAACCTTAAACGTTCAACCTTAAAAGCTCAACCTTAAACGTTCAACCTTAAACGTTCAGTCCTTAAACGTTCAACCTTAAACATTAAACCTTAAACGTTCAACCTTAAACGTTCCACCTTAAACATTCAACCTTAAATGTTCAACCTTAAACGTGAAACCTTAAACGTTCAACCTTAAATGTTCAACCTTAAACGTGAAATATTAAAAGTTAAACCTTAAACGTTCAACCTTAAATGTTCAAACTTAAACGTTCAACCTTAAACGTGAAACCTCAAACGTTCAACATTAAATGTGAAACCTTAAACGTGAAACCTTAAACGTGAAACCTAAAACGTAAAACCTTAAACGTGAAACTTTAAACGTGAAACCTTAAACGTTCAACCTTAAACAATCCACCTTAAACGTTCAACCTTAAACGTACAACCTTAAACATTCGACCTTAAACGTGAAACCTTAAACATTCAACCTTAAACATGAAACCTTAAACGTGAAACCTTAAACGTTCAACCTTAAATGTGAAACCTTAAACGTGAAACCTTAAACGTGAAACCTTAAACGCGAAACCTTAAACGTTGAACCTTAAACGTTCCAGCTTAAACGTTCAACCTTATACGTTCAACCTTATACGTCAACCTTAAACATTCAACCTTAAACGTTCAACCTTAAACGTGAAACCTTAAACGTAAAACCTTAAATGTTCAACCTTAAACGTTCAACCTTATACGTTCAACCTTAAACATTCAACCTTAAACGTTCAACCTTAAACGTGAAAGCTTAAACATAAAACCTTAAATGTTCAACCTTAAACGTTCAACCTTAAATGTTCAACCTTAAACGTTCAACCTTAAACATGAAACCTTAAACGTTAAAACTTAAACGTGAAACCTTAAACGTGAAACCTTAAACGTGAAATCTTAAACGCGAAACCTTAAATGTTCAACCTTAAACGTGAAACCTTAAAAATGAAACCTTAAACGTTCAACTTTAAATGTTCAACCTTAAACGTTCAACCTTAAACATGAAACCTTAAATGTGAAACCTTAAAAGTTCAACCTTAAACGTTCAACCTTAAACGTTCAAACTTAAACGTTCAACCTTAAACGTTCAACCTTAAACGTTCAACCTTAAACGTTCAACCTTAAACGTTCAACCTTAAACGTTCAACCTTAAACGTTCAACCTTAAACGTTCAACCTTAAACATTCAACCTTAAACGTTCAACCTTAAACTTTCAACCTTAAACGTTCAACTTTAAACTTTCAACCATAAACGTTCAACATTAAACGTTCAACCTTATACGTTCAACCTTAAACGTTCAACCTTAAAAGCTCAACCTTAAACGTTCAACCTTAAACGTTCAGTCCTTAAACGTTCAACCTTAAACATTAAACCTTAAACGTTCAACCTTAAACGTTCCACCTTAAACATTCAACCTTAAATGTTCAACCTTAAACGTGAAACCTTAAACGTTCAACCTTAAATGTTCAACCTTAAACGTGAAATATTAAAAGTTAAACCTTAAACGTTCAACCTTAAATGTTCAAACTTAAACGTTCAACCTTAAACGTGAAACCTCAAACGTTCAACATTAAATGTGAAACCTTAAACGTGAAACCTTAAACGTGAAACCTAAAACGTAAAACCTTAAACGTGAAACTTTAAACGTGAAACCTTAAACGTTCAACCTTAAACGATCCACCTTAAACGTTCAACCTTAAACGTACAACCTTAAACATTCGACCTTAAACGTGAAACCTTAAACATTCAACCTTAAACATGAAACCTTAAACGTGAAACCTTAAACGTTCAACCTTAAATGTGAAACCTTAAACGTGAAACCTTAAACGTGAAACCTTAAATGTGAAACCTTAAACGCGAAACCTTAAACGTTGAACCTTAAACGTTCCAGCTTAAACGTTCAACCTTATACGTTCAACCTTATACGTCAACCTTAAACATTCAACCTTAAACGTTCAACCTTAAACGTGAAACCTTAAACGTAAAACCTTAAACGTAAAACCTTAAATGTTCAACCTTAAACGTTCAACCTTATACGTTCAACCTTAAACATTCAACCTTAAACGTTCAACCTTAAACGTGAAAGCTTAAACATAAAACCTTAAATGTTCAACCTTAAACGTTCAACCTTAAATGTTCAACCTTAAACGTTCAACCTTAAACTTTCAACCTTAAACGTTCAACTTTAAACTTTCAACATTAAACGTTCAACCTTATACATTCAACCTTAAATGTTCAACCGTAAACGTTCAACCTTAAACGTTCAACCTTAAACGTTCAACCTTAAACGTTCAACCTTAAACATTCAAGCTTAAACATTCAACCTTAAACATTCAACCTTAAACATTCAACCTTAAACGTTCAACCTTAAATGTTCAAAATTAAACATGAAACCTTAAACATGAAACCTTAAATGTTCAACCATAAATGTGAAACCTTAAACGTGAAACCTTAAACGTAAAACCTTAAACGTTCAACCTTTAGCATTCAACCTCAAACGTGAAACCTTAAACGTTCAACCTTAAACATGAAACCTTAAACGTGAAACCTTAAACGTTCAACCTTAAACGTTCAACCTTAAACGTTCAACCTTAAATGTTCAACCTTAAACGTTCAACCTTAAACATGAAACCTTAAACGTTAAAACTTAAACGTGAAACCTTAAACGTGAAACCTTAAACGTGAAATCTTAAACGCGAAACCTTAAATGTTCAACCTTAAACGTGAAACCTTAAACGTGAAACCTTAAACGTTCAACCTTAAACGTTCAACCTTAAACGTTCAACCTTAAACGTTCAACCTTAAACGTGAAACCTTAAACGTAAAACCTTAAATGTTCAACCTTAAACGTTCAACCTTATACGTTCAACCTTAAACATTCAACCTTAAACGTTCAACCTTAAACGTGAAAGCTTAAACATAAAACCTTAAATGTTCAACCTAAAACGTTCAACCTTAAATGTTCAACCTTAAACGTTCAACCTTAAACATGAAACCTTAAACGTTAAAACTTAAACGTGAAACCTTAAACGTGAAACCTTAAACGTGAAATCTTAAACGCGAAACCTTAAATGTTCAACCTTAAACGTGAAACCTTAAAAATGAAACCTTAAACGTTCAACTTTAAATGTTCAACCTTAAACGTTCAACCTTAAACATGAAACCTTAAATGTGAAACCTTAAACGTTCAACCTTAAACGTTCAACCTTAAACGTTCAAACTTAAACGTTCAACCTTAAACGTTCAACCTTAAACGTTCAACCTTAAACGTTCAACCTTAAACGTTCAACCTTAAACGTTCAACCTTAAACGTTCAACCTTAAACGTTCAACCTTAAACGTTCAACCTTAAACATTCAACCTTAAACGTTCAACCTTAAACTTTCAACCTTAAACGTTCAACTTTAAACTTTCAACCATAAACGTTCAACATTAAACGTTCAACCTTATACGTTCAACCTTAAACGTTCAACCTTAAAAGCTCAACCTTAAACGTTCAACCTTAAACGTTCAGTCCTTAAACGTTCAACCTTAAACATTAAACCTTAAACGTTCAACCTTAAACGTTCCACCTTAAACATTCAACCTTAAATGTTCAACCTTAAACGTGAAACCTTAAACGTTCAACCTTAAATGTTCAACCTTAAACGTGAAATATTAAAAGTTAAACCTTAAACGTTCAACCTTAAATGTTCAAACTTAAACGTTCAACCTTAAACGTGAAACCTCAAACGTTCAACATTAAATGTGAAACCTTAAACGTGAAACCTTAAACGTGAAACCTAAAACGTAAAACCTTAAACGTGAAACTTTAAACGTGAAACCTTAAACGTTCAACCTTAAACGATCCACCTTAAACGTTCAACCTTAAACGTACAACCTTAAACATTCGACCTTAAACGTGAAACCTTAAACATTCAACCTTAAACATGAAACCTTAAACGTGAAACCTTAAACGTTCAACCTTAAATGTGAAACCTTAAACGTGAAACCTTAAATGTGAAACCTTAAACGCGAAACCTTAAACGTTGAACCTTAAACGTTCCAGCTTAAACGTTCAACCTTATACGTTCAACCTTATACGTCAACCTTAAACATTCAACCTTAAACGTTCAACCTTAAACGTGAAACCTTAAACGTAAAACCTTAAATGTTCAACCTTAAACGTTCAACCTTATACGTTCAACCTTAAACATTCAACCTTAAACGTTCAACCTTAAACGTGAAAGCTTAAACATAAAACCTTAAATGTTCAACCTTAAACGTTCAACCTTAAATGTTCAACCTTAAACGTTCAACCTTAAACTTTCAACCTTAAACGTTCAACTTTAAACTTTCAACATTAAACGTTCAACCTTATACATTCAACCTTAAATGTTCAACCGTAAACGTTCAACCTTAAACGTTCAACCTTAAACGTTCAACCTTAAACGTTCAACCTTAAACATTCAAGCTTAAACATTCAACCTTAAACATTCAACCTTAAACATTCAACCTTAAACGTTCAACCTTAAATGTTCAAAATTAAACATGAAACCTTAAACATGAAACCTTAAATGTTCAACCGTAAATGTGAAACCTTAAACGTGAAACCTTAAACGTAAAACCTTAAACGTTCAACCTTTAGCATTCAACCTCAAACGTGAAACCTTAAACGTTCAACCTTAAACATGAAACCTTAAACGTGAAACCTTAAACGTTCAACCTTAAACGTTCAACCTTAAACGTTCAACCTTAAATGTTCAACCTTAAACGTTCAACCTTAAACATGAAACCTTAAACGTTAAAACTTAAACGTGAAACCTTAAACGTGAAACCTTAAACGTGAAATCTTAAACGCGAAACCTTAAATGTTCAACCTTAAACGTGAAACCTTAAACGTGAAACCTTAAACGTTCAACCTTAAACGTTCAACCTTAAACGTTCAACCTTAGACGTTCAACCTTAAACGTACAACCTTAAACGTTCAACCTTAAACGTTCAACCTTAAACGTGAAACCTTAAACGTTCAACCTTAAACGTTCAACCTTAAACATTTCAACCTTAAACGTTCAACCTTAAACGTTCAACCTTAAACGTGAAAGCTTAAACGTAATACCTTAAACGTAATACCTTAAACGTTCAACCTTAAACGTTCAACCTTAAACATTCAACCTTAAACGTTCAATCTTAAACGTTCAACCTTAAACGTTCAACATTAAACGTTCAACCTTAAACGTTCAACCTTAAACATTCAACCTTAAACATTCAACCTTAAATGTTCAACCTTAAATGTTCAAAAGTAAACATGAAACCTTAAACGTGAAACCTTAAACGTTCAACCTTAAACGTGAAACCTTAAACGTGAAACCTTAAACGTGAAACCTTAAACGTTCAACCTTAAACGTTCAACCTTAAACGTTCAAACTTAAACGTTCAACCTTAAACGTTCAACCTTAAATGTTCAACCTTAAACGTTCAACCTTAAACGTTCAACCTTAAACGTTCAACCTTAAACGTTCAACCTTAAACGTTCAACCTTAAACGTTCAACCTTAAACGTTCAACCTTAAACGTTCAACCTTAAACGTTCAACCTTAAACGTACAACCTTAAACGTTCAACCTTAAACATGAAACCTTAAACGTGAAACCTTAAACGTTCAACCTTAAACGTTCAACCTTAAACATTTCAACCTTAAACGTTCAACCTTAAACGTACAACCTTAAACGTTCAACCTTAAACGTGAAACCTTAAACGTGAAACCTTAAACGTTCAACCTTAAACGTTCAACCTTAAACATTTCAACCTTAAACGTTCAACCTTAAACGTTCAACCTTAAACGTGAAAGCTTAAACGTAATACCTTAAACGTTCAACCTTAAACGTTCAACCTTAAACGTTCAATCTTAAACGTTCAACCTTAAACGTTCAACCTTAAACGTTCAACCTTAAACGTTCAACCTTAAACGTTCAACCTTAAACATTCAACCTTAAACATTCAACCTTAAATGTTCAACCTTAAATGTTCAAAAGTAAACATGAAACCTTAAACGTGAAACCTTAAACGTTCAACCTTAAACGTGAAACCTTAAACGTGAAACCTTAAACGTGAAACCTTAAACGTTCAACCTTAAACGTTCAACCTTAAACGTTCAACCTTAAATGTTCAACCTTAAACGTTCAACCTTAAACGTTCAACCTTAAACGTTCAACCTTAAATGTTCAACCTTAAACGTTCAACCTTAAACATTCAACCTTAAACGTTCAACCTTAAACGTACAACCTTAAACATTCAACCTTAAACGTTCAACCTTAAACGTGAAACCTTAAACGTTCAACCTTAAACGTTCAACCTTAAACATTTCAACCTTAAACGTTCAACCTTAAACGTTCAACCTTAAACGTGAAAGCTTAAACGTAATACCTTAAACGTTCAACCTTAAACGTTCAACCTTAAACGTTCAACCTTAAACGTTCAACCTTAAACGTTCAATCTTAAACGTTCAACCTTAAACGTTCAACCTTAAACGTTCAACCTTAAACGTTCAACCTTAAACATTCAACCTTAAACATTCAACCTTAAATGTTCAACCTTAAATGCTCAAAAGTAAACATGAAACCTTAAACGTGAAACCTTAAACGTTCAACCTTAAACGTTCAACCTTAAACATTCGACCTTAAACGTGAAACCTTAAACATTCAACCTTAAACATGAAACCTTAAACGTGAAACCTTAAATGCGAAACCTTAAACGTTGAACCTTAAACGTTCCAGCTTAAACGTTCAACCTTATACGTTCAACCTTATACGTCAACCTTAAACATTCAACCTTAAACGTTCCAGCTTAAACGTTCAACCTTATACGTTCAACCTTATACGTCAACCTTAAACATTCAACCTTAAACGTTCAACCTTAAACGTGAAAGCTTAAACGTAAAACCTTAAATGTTCAACCTTAAACGTTCAACCTTATACGTTCAACCTTAAACATTCAACCTTAAACGTTCAACCTTAAACGTGAAAGCTTAAACGTAAAACCTTAAATGTTCAACCTTAAACGTTCAACCTTAAACGTTCAACCTTAAACGTTCAAACTTAAACGTTCAACCTTAAACGTTCAACCTTAAACGTTCAACCTTAAACGTTCAACCTTAAACGTTCAACCTTAAACGTTCAACCTTAAACGTACAACCTTAAACGTTCAACCTTAAACGTGAAACCTCAAACGTGAAACCTTAAACGTTCAACCTTAAACGTTCAACCTTAAACATTTCAACCTTAAACGTTCAACCTTAAACGTTCAACCTTAAACGTGAAAGCTTAAACGTAATACCTTAAACGTTCAACCTTAAACGTTCAACCTTAAACGTTCAATCTTAAACGTTCAACCTTAAACGTTCAACCTTAAACGTTCAACCTTAAACGTTCAACCTTAAACGTTCAACCTTAAACATGAAACCTTAAACGTTCAACCTTAAACGTTCAAACTTAAACGTTCAACCTTAAACGTTCAACCTTAAACGTTCAACCTTAAACGTTCAACCTTAAACGTTCAACCTTAAACGTTCAACCTTAAACGTACAACCTTAAACATTCAACCTTAAATGTTCAACCTTAAATGTTCAAAAGTAAACATGAAACCTTAAACGTGAAACCTTAAACGTTCAACCTTAAACGTGAAACCTTAAACATTCAACCTTAAACATGAAACCTTAAACGTGAAACCTTAAACGTTCAACCTTAAATGTGAAACCTTAAACGTGAAACCTTAAACGTGAAACCTTAAACGCGAAACCTTAAACGTTGAACCTTAAACGTTCCAGCTTAAACGTTCAACCTTAAACGTTCAACTTTAAACTTTCAACATTAAACGTTCAACCTTATACATTCAATCTTAAATGTTCAACCGTAAACGTTCAACCTTAAACGTTCAACCTTAAAAGTTCAACCTTAAACGTTCAACCTTAAACATTCAAGCTTAAACATTCAACCTTAAATGTTCAACCTTAAACGTTCAACCTTAAACGTTCAACCTTAAACATTCAACCTTAAACGTTCAACCTTAAACGTTCAACCTTAAACGTTCAACCTTAAACGTTCAACCTTAAACGTTCAACCTTAAACGTTCAACCTTAAACGTTCAACCTTAAACGTTCAACCTTAAACGTACAACCTTAAACGTTCAACCTTAAACGTGAAACCTTAAACGTGAAACCTTAAACGTTCAACCTTAAACGTTCAACCTTAAACATTTCAACCTTAAACGTTCAACCTTAAACGTTCAACCTTAAACGTGAAAGCTTAAACGTAATACCTTAAACGTTCAACCTTAAACGTTCAACCTTAAACGTTCAACCTTAAACGTTCAATCTTAAACGTTCAACCTTAAACGTTCAACCTTAAACGTTCAACCTTAAACGTTCAACCTTAAACGTTCAACCTTAAACATTCAACCTTAAACATTCAACCTTAAATGTTCAACCTTAAATGTTCAAAAGTAAACATGAAACCTTAAACATGAAACCTTAAACGTTCAACCTTAAACGTGAAACCTTAAACGTGAAACCTTAAACGTTCAACCTTAAACGTGAAACCTTAAACATGAAACCTTAAACGTTCAACCTTAACGTTCAACCTTAAACGTGAAACCTTAAACGTGAAACCTTAAACGTGAAACCTTAAACGTGAAACCTTAAACGTGAAACCTTAAACGTGAAACCTTAAACATGAAATCTTAAACGTGAAACATTAAACGTGAAACCTTAAACGTGAAACCTTAACCGTGAAACCTTAAACGTTCAACCTTAAACGTTCAACCTTAAACGTTCAACCTTAAACTTTCAACCTTAAACGTTCAACTTTAAACTTTCAACATTAAACGTTCAACCTTATACATTCAACCTTAAATGTTCAACCGTAAACGTTCAACCTTAAACGTTCAACCTTAAACGTTCAACCTTAAACGTTCAACCTTAAACATTCAAACTTAAACATTCAACCTTAAACATTCAACCTTAAATGTTCAACCGTAAATGTGAAACCTTAAACGTGAAACCTTAAACGTAAAACCTTAAACGTTCAACCTTTAACATTCAACCTCAAACGTGAAACCTTAAACGTTCAACCTTAAACATGAAACCTTAAACGTGAAACCTTAAACGTGAAACCTTAAACGTTCAACCTTAAACGTTCAACCTTAAACGTTCAACCTTAAATGTTCAACCTTAAACGTTCAACCTTAAACGTTCAACCTTAAACATGAAACCTTAAACGTTAAAACTTAAACGTGAAACCTTAAACGTGAAACCTTAAACGTGAAATCTTAAACGCGAAACCTTAAATGTTCAACCTTAAATGTGAAACCTTAAACGTGAAACCTTAAACGTTCAACTTTAAATGTTCAACCTTAAACGTTCAACCTTTAACATGAAACCTTAAACGTGAAACCTTAAAAGTGAAACTTTAAACGTGAAACCTTAAACTTTCAACCTTAAACGTTCAACCTTAAACGTTCAACCTTAAACTTTCAACCTTAAACGTTCAACTTTAAACTTTCAACCATAAACGTTCAACATTAAACGTTCAACCTTATACGTTCAACCTTAAACGTTCAACCTTAAAAGCTCAACCTTAAACGTTCAACCTTAAACGTTCAGCCTTAATAGTTCAACCTTAAACGTTAAACCTTAAACGTTCAACCTTAAACGTTCCACCTTAAACATTCAACCTTAAACGTTCAACCTTAAACGTTCAACCTTAAACGTGAAACCTTAAACGTTCAACCTTAAATGTTCAACCTTAAACGTGAAATATTAAAAGTTAAACCTTAAACGTTCAACCTTAAATGTTCAAACTTAAACGTTCAACCTTAAACGTGAAACCTCAAACGTTCAACATTAAATGTGAAACCTTAAACGTGAAACCTTAAATGTGAAACCTTAAACGTAAAACCTTAAACGTGAAACTTTAAACGTGAAACCTTAAACGTTCAACATTAAACGTTCCACCTTAAACGTTCAACCTTAAACGTTCAACCTTAAACATTCGACCTTAAACGTGAAACCTTAAACATTCAACCTTAAACATGAAACCTTAAACGTGAAACCTTAAACGTTCAACCTTAAATGTGAAACCTTAAACGTGAAACCTTAAACGCGAAACCTTAAACGTTGAACCTTAAACGTTCCAGCTTAAACGTTCAACCTTATACGTTCAACCTTATACGTCGACCTTAAACATTCAACCTTAAACGTTCAAAATTAAACGTGAAAGCTTAAACGTAAAACCTTCAATGTTCAACCTTAAACGTTCAACCTTATACGTTCAACCTTAAACATTCAACCTTAAACGTTCAACCTTAAACGTGAAAGCTTAAACGTAAAACCTTAAATGTTCAACCTTAAACGTTCAACCTTAAACATTCAACCTTAAATGTTCAATCTTAAATGTTCAACCTTAAATGTGAAAGCTTAAACGTAAAACCTTAAATGTTCAACATTAAACGTTCAACCTTAAATGTTCAACCTTAAACGTTCAACCTTAAACGTTCAACCTTAAACGTTCAACCTTAAACATTCAACCTTAAACGTTCAACCTTAAACGTTCAACCTTAAACGTACCAACCTTAAACGTTCAACCTAAACCTTCAACCTTAAACGTTCAACCTTAAACGTTCAACCTTAAATGTGACACCTTAAACGTGAAACCTTAAACGTGAAACCTTAAACGTGAAACCTTAAACGTGAAACCTTAAACGTTCAACCTTAAAATTTCAACCTTAAACGTTCAACCTTAAACGTTCAACCTTAAATGTTCAACATTAAACATGAAACTTTAAACATGAAACCTTAAACGTTCAACCTTAAATGTTCAACCTTAAATGTTCAACCTTAAATGTTCAACCTTAAACGTTCAACCTTAAACATTCAACCTTAAATGTTCAACCTTAAACGTTCAACCTTAAACATTCAACCTTAAACGTTCAACCTTAAATGTTAAACCTTAAACGTTCAACCTTAAACGTTCCACCTTAAACGTGAAACCTTATACGTTCAACCATAAATGTTCAACCTTAAACGTTCAACAATAAACGTTCAACCTTAAACGGGAAACATTAAACGTGAAACCTTAAACGTGAAACCTTAAACGTTCAAACTTAAACGTTCAACCTTAAACATTCAACCTTAAACATTCAACCTTAAACGTGAAACCTTAAACATTCAACCTTAAACATGAAACATTAAACGTGAAACCTTAAATGTTCAACCTTAAATGTTCAACCTTATACGTTCAACCTTAAATGTTCAACCTTATACGTTGAACCTTAAACGTTCAACCTTAAACGTTCAACCTTATACGTTCAACCTTATACGTTCAACCTTAAACATTCAACCTTATACGTTCAACCTTAAACGTTCAACCTTAAACGTTCAACCTTAAACATTCAACCTTAAACGTTCAACCATAAACATTCAACCTTAAACGTTCAACCTTAAACGTTCAACCTTAAACATTCAACCTTAAACGTTCAACCTTAAACGTTCAACCTTAAACATTCAACCTTAAATGTTCAACATTAAATGTTCAATCTTAAACGTGAAACCTTAAACATGAAACCTTAAATGTTCAACCTTAAATGTGAAACCTTAAACGTGAAACCTTAAATGTTCAACCTTAAACGTGAAACCTTAAACTTGAAACCTTAAACGTGAACCCTTAAATGTGAAATCTTAAACGTTCAACCTTAAACGTTCAACCTTAAACGTTCAACCTTAAACGTTCAACCTTAAACATTCAACCTTAAATGTTCAACATTAAACGTTCAACTTTAAACGTTCAACCTTAAACGTTAAACCTTAATTATAAAACCTTAAACGTGAAACCTTAAATGTTCAACCTTAAACGTTCAACCTTAAACGTTCAACCTTAAATGTTCAACCTTAAACGTTCAACCTTAAACGTTCAACCTTAAACATGAAACCTTAAACGTTAAAACTTAAACGTGAAACCTTAAACGTGAAACCTTAAACGTGAAATCTTAAACGCGAAACCTTAAATGTTCAACCTTAAATGTGAAACCTTAAACGTGAAACCTTAAACGTTCAACTTTAAATGTTCAACCTTAAACGTTCAACCTTTAACATGAAACCTTAAACGTGAAACCTTAAAAGTGAAACTTTAAACGTGAAACCTTAAACTTTCAACCTTAAACGTTCAACCTTAAACGTTCAACCTTAAACTTTCAACCTTAAACGTTCAACTTTAAACTTTCAACCATAAACGTTCAACATTAAACGTTCAACCTTATACGTTCAACCTTAAACGTTCAACCTTAAAAGCTCAACCTTAAACGTTCAACCTTAAACGTTCAGCCTTAATAGTACAACCGTAAACGTTAAACCTTAAACGTTCAACCTTAAACGTTCCACCTTAAACATTCAACCTTAAACGTTCAACCTTAAACGTTCAACCTTAAACGTGAAACCTTAAACGTTCAACCTTAAATGTTCAACCTTAAACGTGAAATATTAAAAGTTAAACCTTAAACGTTCAACCTTAAATGTTCAAACTTAAACGTTCAACCTTAAACGTGAAACCTCAAACGTTCAACATTAAATGTGAAACCTTAAACGTGAAACCTTAAATGTGAAACCTTAAACGTAAAACCTTAAACGTGAAACTTTAAACGTGAAACCTTAAACGTTCAACATTAAACGTTCCACCTTAAACGTTCAACCTTAAACGTTCAACCTTAAACATTCGACCTTAAACGTGAAACCTTAAACATTCAACCTTAAACATGAAACCTTAAACGTGAAACCTTAAACGTTCAACCTTAAATGTGAAACCTTAAACGTGAAACCTTAAACGCGAAACCTTAAATGTTGAACCTTAAACGTTCCAGCTTAAACGTTCAACCTTATACGTTCAACCTTATACGTCGACCTTAAACATTCAACCTTAAACGTTCAAAATTAAACGTGAAAGCTTAAACGTAAAACCTTCAATGTTCAACCTTAAACGTTCAACCTTATACGTTCAACCTTAAACATTCAACCTTAAACGTTCAACCTTAAACGTGAAAGCTTAAACGTAAAACCTTAAATGTTCAACCTTAAACGTTCAACCTTAAACATTCAACCTTAAATGTTCAATCTTAAATGTTCAACCTTAAATGTGAAAGCTTAAACGTAAAACCTTAAATGTTCAACATTAAACGTTCAACCTTAAATGTTCAACCTTAAACGTTCAATCTTAAACGTTCAACCTTAAACGTTCAACCTTAAACGTTCAACCTTAAACATTCAACCTTAAACGTTCAACCTTAAACGTTCAACCTTAAACGTACCAACCTTAAACGTTCAACCTAAACCTTCAACCTTAAACGTTCAACCTTAAACGTTCAACCTTAAATGTGACACCTTAAACGTGAAACCTTAAACGTGAAACCTTAAACGTGAAACCTTAAACGTGAAACCTTAAACGTTCAACCTTAAAATTTCAACCTTAAACGTTCAACCTTAAACGTTCAACCTTAAATGTTCAACATTAAACATGAAACTTTAAACATGAAACCTTAAACGTTCAACCTTAAATGTTCAACCTTAAATGTTCAACCTTAAATGTTCAACCTTAAACGTTCAACCTTAAACATTCAACCTTAAATGTTCAACCTTAAACGTTCAACCTTAAACATTCAACCTTAAACGTTCAACCTTAAATGTTAAACCTTAAACGTTCAACCTTAAACGTTCCACCTTAAACGTGAAACCTTATACGTTCAACCATAAATGTTCAACCTTAAACGTTCAACAATAAACGTTCAACCTTAAACGGGAAACATTAAACGTGAAACCTTAAACGTGAAACCTTAAACGTTCAAACTTAAACGTTCAACCTTAAACATTCAACCTTAAACATTCAACCTTAAACGTGAAACCTTAAACATTCAACCTTAAACATGAAACATTAAACGTGAAACCTTAAATGTTCAACCTTAAATGTTCAACCTTATACGTTCAACCTTAAATGTTCAACCTTATACGTTGAACCTTAAACGTTCAACCTTAAACGTTCAACCTTATACGTTCAACCTTATACGTTCAACCTTAAACATTCAACCTTATACGTTCAACCTTAAACGTTCAACCTTAAACATTCAACCTTAAACGTTCAACCATAAACATTCAACCTTAAACGTTCAACCTTAAACGTTCAACCTTAAACATTCAACCTTAAACGTTCAACCTTAAACGTTCAACCTTAAACATTCAACCTTAAATGTTCAACATTAAATGTTCAATCTTAAACGTGAAACCTTAAACATGAAACCTTAAATGTTCAACCTTAAATGTGAAACCTTAAACGTGAAACCTTAAATGTTCAACCTTAAACGTGAAACCTTAAACTTGAAACCTTAAACGTGAACCCTTAAATGTGAAATCTTAAACGTTCAACCTTAAACGTTCAACCTTAAACGTTCAACCTTAAACGTTCAACCTTAAACATTCAACCTTAAATGTTCAACATTAAACGTTCAACTTTAAACGTTCAACCTTAAACGTTAAACCTTAATTATAAAACCTTAAACGTGAAACCTTAAATGTTCAACCTTAAACTTGAAACCTTAAACGTGAAACCTTAAACGTGAAACCTTAAACGTGAAACCTTAAACTTGAAACCTTAAACGTGAAACCTTAAACATGAAACCTTAAACGTTCAACCTTAAACGTTCAACCTTAAACGTGAAACCTTAAACGTGAAACCTTAAACGTTCAACTTTAAACTTGAAACCTTAAACGTGAAACCTTAAACGTGAAACCTTAAACGTGAAACCTTAAACGTGAAACCTTAAACGTTCAACCTTAAACGTTCAACCTTAAACGTGAAACCTTAAACGTGAAACCTTAAACGTGAAACCTTAAACGTGAAACCTTAAAGGTGAAACCTTAAACGTGAAACCTTAAAAGTGAAACCTTAAACATGAAACGTTCAACCTTAAACGTTCTACCTTAAACGTTCAACCTTAAATGTTTCATCTTAAACGTTCAACCTTAAATGTTCCACCTTAAATGTGAAACCTTAAACATGAAACCTTAAACGTGAAACCTTAAACGTGAAACCTTAAACGTTCAACCTTAAACGTGATACCTTAAACGTGAAACCTTAAACGTTAAACCTTAAATGTGAAACCTTAAACGTGAAACCTTAAACATGAAACCTTAAACGTGAAACCTTAAACGTGAAACCTTAAACGTGAAACCTTAAACGTGAAACCTTAAACGTGAAAATTTAAACGTTCAACCTTAAACGTGAAACCTTAAACGTGAAACCTTAAACGTGAAACCTTAAACGTGAAACCTTAAACGTGAAACCTTAAACGTGAAACCTTAAACGTGAAACCTTAAACGTGAAACCTTAAACGTGAAACCTTAAACGTGAAACCTTAAAAGTTCAACCTTAAATGTTCAACCGTAAACGTTAAACCTTATACATTCAACCTTAAACATTCTACCTTAAACATTCAACCTTAAATGTTCAACCTTAAACGTGAAACCTTAAACGTTCAAACTTAAACGTGAAACCTTAAACGTGAAACCTTAAATGTGAAACCTTAAACGTGAAACCTTAAACGTGAAACCTTAAACGTGAAATCTTAAACGTGAAACCTTAAACGTGAAACCTTAAACGTGAAACCTTAAACGTAAAACCTTAAACGTGAAACCTTAAACGTGAAACCTTAAACGTGAAACCTTAAACGTGAAACCTTAAACGTGAAAGCTTAAACGTAATACCTTAAACGTTCAACCTTAAACGTTCAACCTTAAACGTTCAACCTTAAACGTTCAACCTTAAACGTTCAACCTTAAACGTTCAACCTTAAACGTTCAACCTTAAACGTTCAATCTTAAACGTTCAACCTTAAACGTTCAACCTTAAACGTTCAACCTTAAACGTTCAACCTTAAACATTCAACCTTAAACATTCAACCTTAAATGTTCAACCTTAAATGTTCAAAAGTAAACATGAAACCTTAAACGTGAAACCTTAAACGTTCAACCTTAAACGTGAAACCTTAAACGTTCAACCTTAAACGTTCAACCTTAAACATTCGACCTTAAACGTGAAACCTTAAACATTCAACCTTAAACATGAAACCTTAAACGTGAAACCTTAAACGTTCAACCTTAAATGTGAAACCTTAAACGTGAAACCTTAAACGTGAAACCTTAAACGCGAAACCTTAAACGTTGAACCTTAAACGTTCCAGCTTAAACGTTCAACCTTATACGTTCAACCTTATACGTCAACCTTAAACATTCAACCTTAAACGTTCAACCTTAAACGTGAAAGCTTAAACGTAAAACCTTAAATGTTCAACCTTAAACGTTCAACCTTATACGTTCAACCTTAAACATTCAACCTTAAACGTTCAACCTTAAACGTGAAAGCTTAAACGTAAAACCTTAAATGTTCAACCTTAAACGTTCAACTTTAAACTTTCAACATTAAACGTTCAACCTTATACATTCAATCTTAAATGTTCAACCGTAAACGTTAAACCTTAAACGTTCAACCTTAAACGTTCAACCTTAAACGTTCAACCTTAAACATTCAAGCTTAAACATTCAACCTTAAACATTCAACCTTAAACGTTCAACCTTAAACGTTCAACCTTAAACGTTCAACCTTAAACGTTCAACCTTAAACGTTCAACCTTAAACGTTCAACCTTAAACGTTCAACCTTAAACGTTCAACCTTAAACGTTCAACCTTAAACGTTCAACCTTAAACGTTCAACCTTAAACGTTCAACCTTAAACGTTCAACCTTAAACGTTCAACCTTAAATGTTCAACCTTAAACATTCAACCTTAAACGTTCAACCTTAAACATACAACCTTAAACGTTCAACCTTAAACGTTCAACCTTAAACGTGAAACCTTAAACGTTCAACCTTAAACGTTCAACCTTAAACATTTCAACCTTAAACGTTCAACCTTAAACGTTCAACCTTAAACGTGAAAGCTTAAACGTAATACCTTAAACGTTCAACCTTAAACGTTCAACCTTAAACGTTCAACCTTAAACGTTCAACCTTAAACGTTCAACCTTAAACGTTCAACCTTAAACGTTCAACCTTAAACGTTCAACCTTAAACGTTCAACCTTAAACGTTCAACCTTAAACGTTCAACCTTAAACGTTCAACCTTAAACATTCAACCTTAAATGTTCAACCTTAAATGCTCAAAAGTAAACATGAAACCTTAAACGTGAAACCTTAAGCGTTCAACCTTAAACGTGAAACCTTAAACGTTCAACCTTAAACGTTCAACCTTAAACATTCAACCTTAAACGTGAAACCTTAAACATTCGACCTTAAACATGAAACCTTAAACGTGAAACCTTAAACGTTCAACCTTAAACGTGAAACCTTAAACGTGAAACCTTAAACGCGAAACCTTAAACGTTGAACCTTAAACGTTCCAGCTTAAACGTTCAACCTTAAACGTTCAACTTTAAACTTTCAACATTAAACGTTCAACCTTATACATTCAATCTTAAATGTTCAACAGTAAACGTTCAACCTTAAACGTTCAACCTTAAAAGTTCAACCTTAAACGTTCAACCTTAAACATTCAAGCTTAAACGTTCAACCTTAAACGTTCAACCTTAAACGTTCAACCTTAAACGTTCAACCTTAAACGTTCAACCTTAAACGTTCAACCTTAAACGTTCAACCTTAAACGTTCAACCTTAAACGTTCAACCTTAAACGTTCAACCTTAAACGTTCAACCTTAAACGTTCAACCTTAAACGTTCAACCTTAAACGTTCAACCTTAAACGTTCAACCTTAAACGTACAACCTTAAACGTTCAACCTTAAACGTTCAACCTTAAACGTGAAACCTTAAACGTTCAACCTTAAACGTTCAACCTTAAACATTTCAACCTTAAACGTTCAACCTTAAACGTTCAACCTTAAACGTGAAAGCTTAAACGTAATACCTTAAACGTTCAACCTTAAACGTTCAACCTTAAACGTTCAACCTTAAACGTTCAATCTTAAATGTTCAACCTTAAACGTTCAACCTTAAACGTTCAACCTTAAACGTTCAACCTTAAACATTCAACCTTAAACATTCAACCTTAAATGTTCAACCTTAAATGTTCAAAAGTAAACATGAAACCTTAAACGTGAAACCTTAAACGTTCAACCTTAAACGTGAAACCTTAAACGTGAAACCTTAAACGTGAAACCTTAAACGTGAAACCTTAAACATGAAACCTTAAACGTTCAACCTTAACGTTCAACCTTAAACGTGAAACCTTAAACGTGAAACCTTAAACGTGAAACCTTAAACGTGAAACCTTAAACGTGAAACCTTAAACGTGAAACCTTAAACGTGAAACCTCAAACGTGAAACCTTAAACATGAAATCTTAAACGTGAAACATTAAACGTGAAACCTTAAACGTGAAACCTTAACCGTGAAACCTTAAACGTTCAACCTTAAACGTTCAACCTTAAACGTTCAACCTTAAACTTTCAACCTTAAACGTTCAACTTTAAACTTTCAACATTAAACGTTCAACCTTATACATTCAACCTTAAATGTTCAACCGTAAACGTTCAACCTTAAACGTTCAACCTTAAACGTTCAACCTTAAACGTTCAACCTTAAACGTTCAACCTTAAACATTCAAACTTAAACATTCAACCTTAAACATTCAACCTTAAATGTTCAACCGTAAATGTGAAACCTTAAATGTGAAACCTTAAACGTAAAACCTTAAACGTTCAACCTTTAACATTCAACCTCAAACGTGAAACCTTAAACGTTCAACCTTAAACATGAAACCTTAAACGTGAAACCTTAAACGTGAAACCTTAAACGTTCAACCTTAAACGTTCAACCTTAAACGTTCAACCTTAAATGTTCAACCTTAAACGTTCAACCTTAAACATGAAACCTTAAACGTTAAAACTTAAACGTGAAACCTTAAACGTGAAACCTTAAACGTGAAATCTTAAACGCGAAACCTTAAATGTTCAACCTTAAACGTGAAACCTTAAACGTGAAACCTTAAACGTGAAACCTTAAACGTTCAACTTTAAATGTTCAACCTTAAACGTTCAACCTTAAACATGAAACCTTAAACGTGAAACCTTAAAAGTGAAACTTTAAACGTGAAACCTTAAACGTTCAACCTTAAACGTTCAACCTTAAACGTTCAACCTTAAACTTTCAACCTTAAACGTTCAACTTTAAACTTTCAACCATAAACGTTCAACATTAAACGTTCAACCTTATACGTTCAACCTTAAACGTTCAACCTTAAAAGCTCAACCTTAAACGTTCAACCTTAAACGTTCAGCCTTAATAGTTCAACCTTAAACGTTAAACCTTAAACGTTCAACCTTAAACGTTCAACCTTAAACGTTCCACCTTAAACATTCAACCTTAAACGTTCAACCTTAAACGTTCAACCTTAAACGTGAAACCTTAAACGTGAAACCTTAAACGTTCAACCTTAAATGTTCAACCTTAAACGTGAAATATTAAAAGTTAAACCTTAAACGTTCAACCTTAAATGTTCAAACTTAAACGTTCAACCTTAAACGTGAAACCTCAAACGTTCAACATTAAATGTGAAACCTTAAACGTGAAACCTTAAACGTGAAACCTTAAACGTAAAACCTTAAACGTGAAACTTTAAACGTGAAACCTTAAACGTTCAACATTAAACGTTCCACCTTAAACGTTCAACCTTAAACGTTCAACCTTAAACATTCGACCTTAAACGTGAAACCTTAAACATTCAACCTTAAACATGAAACCTTAAACGTGAAACCTTAAACGTTCAACCTTAAATGTGAAACCTTAAACGTGAAACCTTAAACGTGAAACCTTAAACGCGAAACCTTAAACGTTGAACCTTAAACGTTCCAGCTTAAACGTTCAACCTTATACGTTCAACCTTATACGTCGACCTTAAACATTCAACCTTAAACGTTCAAAATTAAACGTGAAAGCTTAAACGTAAAACCTTCAATGTTCAACCTTAAACGTTCAACCTTATACGTTCAACCTTAAACATTCAACCTTAAACGTTCAACCTTAAACGTGAAAGCTTAAACGTAAAACCTTAAATGTTCAACCTTAAACGTTCAACCTTAAACATTCAACCTTAAATGTTCAATCTTAAATGTTCAACCTTAAATGTGAAAGCTTAAACGTAAAACCTTAAATGTTCAACATTAAACGTTCAACCTTAAATGTTCAACCTTAAACGTTCAATCTTAAACGTTCAACCTTAAACGTTCAACCTTAAACGTTCAACCTTAAACGTTCAAACTTAAACATTCAACCTTAAACGTTCAACCTTAAACGTTCAACCTTAAACGTACCAACCTTAAACGTTCAACCTAAACCTTCAACCTTAAACGTTCAACCTTAAACGTTCAACCTTAAATGTGACACCTTAAACGTGAAACCTTAAACGTGAAACCTTAAACGTGAAACCTTAAACGTGAAACCTTAAACGTTCAACCTTAAAATTTCAACCTTAAACGTTCAACCTTAAACGTTCAACCTTAAACGTTCAACATTAAACATGAAACTTTAAACATGAAACCTTAAACGTTCAACCTTAAATGTTCAACCTTAAATGTTCAACCTTAAACGTTCAACCTTAAACATTCAACCTTAAATGTTCAACCTTAAACGTTCAACATTAAACATTCAACCTTAAACGTTCAACCTTAAATGTTAAACCTTAAACGTTCAACCTTAAACGTTCCACCTTAAACGTGAAACCTTATACGTTCAACCATAAATGTTCAACCTTAAACGTTCAACCATAAACGTTCAACCTTAAACCGGAAACATTAAACGTGAAACCTTAAACGTGAAACCTTAAACGTTCAAACTTAAACGTTCAACCTTAAACATTCAACCTTAAACATTCAACCTTAAACGTGAAACCTTAAACATTCAACCTTAAACATGAAACATTAAACGTGAAACCTTAAATGTTCAACCTTAAATGTTCAACCTTATACGTTCAACCTTAAATGTTCAACCTTATACGTTGAACCTTAAACGTTCAACCTTAAACGTTCAACCTTATACGTTCAACCTTATACGTTCAACCTTAAACATTCAACCTTATACGTTCAACCTTAAACGTTCAACCTTAAACGTTCAACCTTAAACATTCAACCTTAAACGTTCAACCATAAACATTCAACCTTAAACGTTCAACCTTAAACGTTCAACCTTAAACATTCAACCTTAAACGTTCAACCTTAAACGTTCAACCTTAAACATTCAACCTTAAATGTTCAACATTAAATGTTCAATCTTAAACGTGAAACCTTAAACATGAAACCTTAAATGTTCAACCTTAAATGTGAAACCTTAAACGTGAAACCTTAAATGTTCAACCTTAAACGTGAAACCTTAAACTTGAAACCTTAAACGTGAACCCTTAAATGTGAAATCTTAAATGTTCAACCTTAAACGTTCAACCTTAAACGTTCAACCTTAAACGTTCAACCTTAAACATTCAACCTTAAATGTTCAACATTAAACGTTCAACTTTAAACGTTCAACCTTAAACGTTAAACCTTAAACATAAAACCTTAAACGTGAAACCTTAAATGTTCAACCTTAAACTTGAAACCTTAAACGTGAAACCTTAAACGTGAAACCTTAAACGTGAAACCTTAAACTTGAAACCTTAAACGTGAAACCTTAAACGTGAAACCTTAAACGTTCAACCTTAAACGTTCAACCTTAAACGTTCAACCTTAAACGTGAAACCTTAAACGTGAAACCTTAAACGTTCAACCTTAAACTTGAAACCTTAAACGTGAAACCTTATACGTGAAACCTTAAACGTGAAACCTTAAACGTGAAACCTTAAACGTTCAACCTTAAACGTTCAACCTTAAACATGAAACCTTAAACGTGAAACCTTAAACGTGAAACCTTAAAAGTGAAACCTTAAACATGAAACGTTCAACCTTAAACGTTCTACCTTAAACGTTCAACCTTAAATGTTTCATCTTAAACGTTCAACCTTAAATGTTCCACCTTAAATGTGAAACCTTAAACATGAAACCTTAAACGTGAAACCTTAAACGTGAAACCTTAAACGTTCAACCTTAAACGTGATACCTTAAACGTGAAACCTTAAATGTTAAACCTTAAACGTGAAACCTTAAACGTGAAACCTTAAACGTGAAACCTTAAACGTGAAACCTTAAACGTGAAACCTTAAACGTGAAACCTTAAACGTGAAACCTTAAACGTGAAACCTTAAACGTGAAAATTTAAACGTTCAACCTTAAACGTGAAACCTTAAACGTGAAACCTTAAACGTGAAACCTTAAACGTGAAACCTTAAACGTGAAACCTTAAACGTGAAACCTTAAACGTGAAACCTTAAAAGTTCAACCTTAAATGTTCAACCGTAAACGTTAAACCTTATACATTCAACCTTAAACATTCTACCTTAAACATTCAACCTTAAATGTTCAACCTTAAACGTGAAACCTTAAACGTTCAAACTTAAACGTGAAACCTTAAACGTGAAACCTTAAACGTGAAACCTTAAACGTGAAACCTTAAACGTGAAATCTTAAACGTGAAACCTTAAACGTGAAACCTTAAACGTGAAACCTTAAACGTGAAACCTTAAACGTGAAACCTTAAACGTGAAACCTTAAACGTGAAACCTTAAACGTGAAACCTTAAACGTGAAACCTTAAACGTGAAACCTTAAACGTGAAACCTTAAACGTGAAACCTTAAACGTGAAAGCTTAAACGTAATACCTTAAACGTTCAACCTTAAACGTTCAACCTTAAACGTTCAACCTTAAACGTTCAACCTTAAACGTTCAACCTTAAACGTTCAATCTTAAACGTTCAACCTTAAACGTTCAACCTTAAACGTTCAACCTTAAACGTTCAACCTTAAACATTCAACCTTAAACATTCAACCTTAAATGTTCAACCTTAAATGTTCAAAAGTAAACATGAAACCTTAAACGTGAAACCTTAAACGTTCAACCTTAAACGTGAAACCTTAAACGTTCAACCTTAAACGTTCAACCTTAAACATTCGACCTTAAACGTGAAACCTTAAACATTCAACCTTAAACATGAAACCTTAAACGTGAAACCTTAAACGTTCAACCTTAAATGTGAAACCTTAAACGTGAAACCTTAAACGTGAAACCTTAAACGCGAAACCTTAAACGTTGAACCTTAAACGTTCCAGCTTAAACGTTCAACCTTATACGTTCAACCTTATACGTCAACCTTAAACATTCAACCTTAAACGTTCAACCTTAAACGTGAAAGCTTAAACGTAAAACCTTAAATGTTCAACCTTAAACGTTCAACCTTATACGTTCAACCTTAAACATTCAACCTTAAACGTTCAACCTTAAACGTGAAAGCTTAAACGTAAAACCTTAAATGTTCAACCTTAAACGTTCAACTTTAAACTTTCAACATTAAACGTTCAACCTTATACATTCAATCTTAAATGTTCAACCGTAAACGTTCAACCTTAAACGTTCAACCTTAAACGTTCAACCTTAAACGTTCAACCTTAAACGTTCAAGCTTAAACATTCAACCTTAAACATTCAACCTTAAACATTCAACCTTAAACGTTCAACCTTAAACGTTCAACCTTAAACGTTCAACCTTAAATGTTCAACCTTAAACGTTCAACCTTAAACGTTCAACCTTAAACGTTCAACCTTAAACGTTCAACCTTAAACGTTCAACCTTAAACGTTCAACCTTAAACGTACAACCTTAAACGTTCAACCTTAAGCATTCAACCTTAAACGTGAAACCTTAAACGTTCAACCTTAAACGTTCAACCTTAAACATTTCAACCTTAAACGTTCAACCTTAAACGTTCAACCTTAAACGTGAAAGCTTAAACGTAATACCTTAAACGTTCAACCTTAAACGTTCAACCTTAAATGTGAAACCTTAAACGTGAAACCTTAAACGTGAAACCTTAAACGCGAAACCTTAAACGTTGAACCTTAAACGTTCCAGCTTAAACGTTCAACCTTATACGTTCAACCTTATACATCAACTTTAAACATTCAACCTTAAACGTTCAAAATTAAACGTGAAAGCTTAAACGTTAAACCTTCAATGTTCAACCTTAAACGTTCAACCTTATACGTTCAAATTTAAACATTCAACCTTAAACGTTCAACCTTAAACGTGAAAGCTTAAACGTAAAACCTTAAATGTTCAACCTTAAACGTTCAACCTTAAACATTCAACCTTAAATGTTCAATCTTAAATGTTCAACCTTAAATGTGAAAGCTTAAACGTAAAACCTTAAATGTTCAACATTAAACGTTCAACCTTAAATGTTCAACCTTAAACGTTCAATCTTAAACGTTCAACCTTAAACGTTCAACCTTAAACGTTCAACCTTAAACGTTCAACCTTAAACGTTCAACCTTAAACGTTCAACCTTAAACGTTCAACCTTAAACGTTCAACCTTAAACGTACCAACCTTAAACGTTCAACCTAAACCTTCAACCTTAAACGTTCAACCTTAAATGTGACACCTTAAACGTGAAACCTTAAACGTGAAACCTTAAACGTGAAACCTTAAACGTTCAACCTTAAACTTTCAACCTTAAACGTTCAACCTTAAACGTTCAACCTTAAACGTTCAACATTAAACATGAAACTTTAAACATGAAACCTTAAACGTTCAACCTTAAATGTTCAACCTTAAATGTTCAACCTTAAATGTTCAACCTTAAACGTTCAACCTTAAACATTCAACCTTAAATGTTCAACCTTAAACGTTCAACCTTAAACATTCAACCTTAAACGTTCAACCTTAAATGTTAAACCTTAAACGTTCAACCTTAAACGTTCCACCTTAAACGTGAAACCTTATACGTTCAACCATAAATGTTCAACCTTAAACGTTCAACCATAAACGTTCAACCTTAAACGGGAAACATTAAACGTGAAACCTTAAACGTGAAACCTTAAACGTTCAAACTTAAACGTTCAACCTTAAACATTCAACCTTAAACATTCAACCTTAAACATTCAACCTTAAACGTGAAACCTTAAACATTCAACCTTAAACATGAAACATTAAACGTGAAACCTTAAATGTTCAACCTTAAATGTTCAACCTTATACGTTCAACCTTAAATGTTCAACCTTATACGTTGAACCTTAAACGTTCAACCTTAAACGTTCAACCTTATACGTTCAACCTTATACGTTCAACCTTAAACATTCAACCTTATACGTTCAACCTTAAACGTTCAACCTTAAACGTTCAACCTTAAACATTCAACCTTAAACGTTCAACCATAAACATTCAACCTTAAACGTTCAACCTTAAACGTTCAACCTTAAACATTCAACCTTAAACGTTCAACCTTAAACGTTCAACCTTAAACATTCAACCTTAAATGTTCAACATTAAATGTTCAATCTTAAACGTGAAACCTTAAACATGAAACCTTAAATGTTCAACCTTAAATGTGAAACCTTAAACGTGAAACCTTAAATGTTCAACCTTAAACGTGAAACCTTAAACTTGAAACCTTAAACGTGAACCCTTAAATGTGAAATCTTAAACGTTCAACCTTAAACGTTCAACCTTAAACGTTCAACCTTAAACGTTCAACCTTAAACATTCAACCTTAAATGTTCAACATTAAACGTTCAACTTTAAACGTTCAACCTTAAACGTTAAACCTTAAACATAAAACCTTAAACGTGAAACCTTAAATGTTCAACCTTAAACTTGAAACCTTAAACGTGAAACCTTAAACGTGAAACCTTAAACGTGAAACCTTAAACTTCAAACCTTAAACGTGAAACCTTAAACGTGAAACCTTAAACGTTCAACCTTAAACGTTCAACCTTAAACGTTCAACCTTAAACGTGAAACCTTAAACGTGAAACCTTAAACGTTCAACCTTAAACTTGAAACCTTAAACGTGAAAACTTAAACGTGAAACCTTAAACGTGAAACCTTAAACGTGAAACCTTAAACGTGAAACCTTAAACGTGAAACCTTAAAAGTGAAACCTTAAACATGAAACGTTCAACCTTAAACGTTCTACCTTAAACGTTCAACCTTAAATGTTTCATCTTAAACGTTCAACCTTAAATGTTCCACCTTAAATGTGAAACCTTAAACATGAAACCTTAAACGTGAAACCTTAAACGTGAAACCTTAAACGTTCAACCTTAAACGTGATACCTTAAACGTGAAACCTTAAACGTTAAACCTTAAACGTGAAACCTTAAACGTGAAACCTTAAACGTGAAACCTTAAACGTGAAACCTTAAACGTGAAACCTTAAACGTGAAACCTTAAACGTGAAACCTTAAACGTGAAAATTTAAACGTTCAACCTTAAACGTGAAACCTTAAACGTGAAACCTTAAACGTGAAACCTTAAACGTGAAACCTTAAACGTGAAACCTTAAACGTGAAACCTTAAACGTGAAACCTTAAACGTGAAACCTTAAACGTGAAACCTTAAAAGTTCAACCTTAAATGTTCAACCGTAAACGTTAAACCTTATACATTCAACCTTAAACATTCTACCTTAAACATTCAACCTTAAATGTTCAACCTTAAACGTGAAACCTTAAACGTTCAAACTTAAACGTGAAACCTTAAACGTGAAACCTTAAACGTGAAACCTTAAACGTGAAACCTTAAACGTGAAACCTTAAACGTGAAACCTTAAACGTGAAACCTTAAACGTGAAACCTTAAACGTGAAACCTTAAACGTGAAACCTTAAACGTGAAACCTTAAACGTGAAACCTTAAACGTGAAACCTTAAACGTGAAACCTTAAACGTGAAACCTTAAACGTGAAACCTTAAACGTGAAACCTTAAACGTGAAACCTTAAACGTGAAACCTTAAACGTGAAACCTTAAACGTGAAAGCTTAAACGTAATACCTTAAACGTTCAACCTTAAACGTTCAACCTTAAACGTTCAACCTTAAACGTTCAACCTTAAACGTTCAACCTTAAACGTTCAATCTTAAACGTTCAACCTTAAACGTTCAACCTTAAACGTTCAACCTTAAACGTTCAACCTTAAACATTCAACCTTAAACATTCAACCTTAAATGTTCAACCTTAAATGTTCAAAAGTAAACATGAAACCTTAAACGTGAAACCTTAAACGTTCAACCTTAAACGTGAAACCTTAAACGTTCAACCTTAAACGTCCAACCTTAAACATTCGACCTTAAACGTGAAACCTTAAACATTCAACCTTAAACATGAAACCTTAAACGTGAAACCTTAAACGTTCAACCTTAAATGTGAAACCTTAAACGTGAAACCTTAAACGTGAAACCTTAAACGCGAAACCTTAAACGTTGAACCTTAAACGTTCCAGCTTAAACGTTCAACCTTATACGTTCAACCTTATACGTCAACCTTAAACATTCAACCTTAAACGTTCAACCTTAAACGTGAAAGCTTAAACGTAAAACCTTAAATGTTCAACCTTAAACGTTCAACCTTATACGTTCAACCTTAAACATTCAACCTTAAACGTTCAACCTTAAACGTGAAAGCTTAAACGTAAAACCTTAAATGTTCAACCTTAAACGTTCAACTTTAAACTTTCAACATTAAACGTTCAACCTTATACATTCAATCTTAAATGTTCAACCGTAAACGTTCAACCTTAAACGTTCAACCTTAAACGTTCAACCTTAAACGTTCAACCTTAAACATTCAAGCTTAAACATTCAACCTTAAACATTCAACCTTAAACATTCAACATTAAACGTTCAACCTTAAACGTTCAACCTTAAACGTTCAACCTTAAACGTTCAACCTTAAATGTTCAACCTTAAACGTTCAACCTTAAACGTTCAACCTTAAACGTTCAACCTTAAACGTTCAACCTTAAACGTTCAACCTTAAACGTTCAACCTTAAACGTACAACCTTAAACGTTCAACCTTAAACATTCAACCTTAAACGTGAAACCTTAAACGTTCAACCTTAAACGTTCAACCTTAAACATTTCAACCTTAAACGTTCAACCTTACACGTTCAACCTTAAACGTGAAAGCTTAAACGTAATACCTTAAACGTTCAACCTTAAACGTTCAACCTTAAATGTGAAACCTTAAACGTGAAACCTTAAACGTGAAACCTTAAACGCGAAACCTTAAACGTTGAACCTTAAACGTTCCAGCTTAAACGTTCAACCTTATACGTTCAACCTTATACGTCAACTTTAAACATTCAACCTTAAACGTTCAAAATTAATCGTGAAAGCTTAAACGTTAAACCTTCAATGTTCAACCTTAAACATTCAACCTTATACGTTCAAATTTAAACATTCAACCTTAAACGTTCAACCTTAAACGTGAAAGCTTAAACGTAAAACCTTAAATGTTCAACCTTAAACGTTCAACCTTAAACATTCAACCTTAAATGTTCAATCTTAAATGTTCAACCTTAAATGTGAAAGCTTAAACGTAAAACCTTAAATGTTCAACATTAAACGTTCAACCTTAAATGTTCAACCTTAAACGTTCAATCTTAAACGTTCAACCTTAAACGTTCAACCTTAAACGTTCAACCTTAAACGTTCAACCTTAAACGTTCAACCTTAAACGTTCAACCTTAAACGTTCAACCTTAAACGTACCAACCTTAAACGTTCAACCTAAACCTTCAACCTTAAACGTTCAACCTTAAACGTTCAACCTTAAATGTGACACCTTAAACGTGAAACCTTAAACGTGAAACCTTAAACGTGAAACCTTAAACGTTCAACCTTAAACTTTCAACCTTAAACGTTCAACCTTAAACGTTCAACCTTAAACGTTCAACATTAAACATGAAACTTTAAACATGAAACCTTAAACGTTCAACCTTAAATGTTCAACCTTAAATGTTCAACCTTAAATGTTCAACCTTAAACGTTCAACCTTAAACATTCAACCTTAAATGTTCAACCTTAAACGTTCAACCTTAAACATTCAACCTTAAACGTTCAACCTTAAATGTTAAACCTTAAACGTTCAACCTTAAACGTTCCACCTTAAACGTGAAACCTTATACGTTCAACCATAAATGTTCAACCTTAAACGTTCAACCATAAACGTTCAACCTTAAACGGGAAACATTAAACGTGAAACCTTAAACGTGAAACCTTAAACGTTCAAACTTAAACGTTCAACCTTAAACATTCAACCTTAAACATTCAACCTTAAACGTGAAACCTTAAACATTCAACCTTAAACATGAAACATTAAACGTGAAACCTTAAATGTTCAACCTTAAATGTTCAACCTTATACGTTCAACCTTAAATGTTCAACCTTATACGTTGAACCTTAAACGTTCAACCTTAAACGTTCAACCTTATACGTTCAACCTTATACGTTCAACCTTAAAAATTCAACCTTATACGTTCAACCTTAAACGTTCAACCTTAAACGTTCAACCTTAAACATTCAACCTTAAACGTTCAACCATAAACATTCAACCTTAAATGTTCAACCTTAAACGTTCAACCTTAAACATTCAACCTTAAACGTTCAACCTTAAACGTTCAACCTTAAACATTCAACCTTAAATGTTCAACATTAAATGTTCAATCTTAAACGTGAAACCTTAAACATGAAACCTTAAATGTTCAACCTTAAATGTGAAACCTTAAACGTGAAACCTTAAATGTTCAACCTTAAACGTGAAACCTTAAACTTGAAACCTTAAACGTGAACCCTTAAATGTGAAATCTTAAACGTTCAACCTTAAACGTTCAACCTTAAACGTTCAACCTTAAACGTTCAACCTTAAACGTTCAACCTTAAACATTCAACCTTAAATGTTCAACATTAAACGTTCAACTTTAAACGTTCAACCTTAAACGTTCAACCTTAAACTTGAAACCTTAAACGTGAAACCTTAAACATGAAACCTTAAACGTTCAACCTTAAACGTTCAACCTTAAACGTTCAACCTTAAACGTTCAACCTTAAACGTGAAACCTTAAACGTGAAACCATAAACGTGAAACCTTAAACGTGAAACCTTAAACGTGAAACCTTAAAAGTGAAACCTTAAACATGAAACGTTCAACCTTAAACGTTCTACCTTAAACGTTCAACCTTAAATGTTTCATCTTAAACGTTCAACCTTAAATGTTCCACCTTAAATGTGAAACCTTAAACATGAAACCTTAAACGTGAAACCTTAAACGTGAAACCTTAAACGTTCAACCTTAAACGTGATACCTTAAACGTGAAACCTTAAACGTTAAACCTTAAACGTGAAACCTTAAACGTGAAACCTTAAACGTGAAACCTTAAACGTGAAACCTTAAACGTGAAACCTTAAACGTGAAAATTTAAACGTTCAACCTTAAACGTGAAACCTTAAACGTGAAACCTTAAACGTGAAACCTTAAACGTGAAACCTTAAACGTGAAACCTTAAACGTGAAACCTTAAACGTGAAACCTTAAACGTGAAACCTTAAACGTGAAACCTTAAACGTGAAACCTTAAAAGTTCAACCTTAAATGTTCAACCGTAAACGTTAAACCTTATACATTCAACCTTAAACATTCTACCTTAAACATTCAACCTTAAATGTTCAACCTTAAACGTGAAACCTTAAACGTTCAAACTTAAACGTGAAACCTTAAACGTGAAACCTTAAACGTGAAACCTTAAACGTGAAACCTTAAACGTGAAACCTTAAACGTGAAACCTTAAACGTGAAACCTTAAACGTGAAACCTTAAACGTGAAACCTTAAACGTGAAACCTTAAACGTGAAACCTTAAACGTGAAACCTTAAACGTGAAACCTTAAACGTGAAAGCTTAAACGTAATACTTTAAACGTTCAACCTTAAACGTTCAACCTTAAACGTTCAACCTTAAAAGTTCAACCTTAAACGTTCAATCTTAAACGTTCAACCTTAAACGTTCAACCTTAAACGTTCAACCTTAAACGTTCAACCTTAAACATTCAACCTTAAACATTCAACCTTAAATGTTCAACCTTAAATGTTCAAAAGTAAACATGAAACCTTAAACGTGAAACCTTAAACGTTCAACCTTAAACGTGAAACCTTAAACGTTCAACCTTAAACGTTCAACCTTAAACATTCTACCTTAAACGTGAAACCTTAAACATTCAACCTTAAACATGAAACCTTAAACGTGAAACCTTAAACGTTCAACCTTAAATGTGAAACCTTAAACGTGAAACCTTAAACATGAAACCTTAAACGTGAAACCTTAAACGTTGAACCTTAAACGTTCCAGCTTAAACGTTCAACCTTATACGTTCAACCTTATACGTCAACCTTAAACATTCAACCTTAAACGTTCAACCTTAAACGTGAAAGCTTAAACGTAAAACCTTAAATGTTCAACCTTAAACGTTCAACCTTATACGTTCAACCTTAAACATTCAACCTTAAACGTTCAACCTTAAACGTGAAAGCTTAAACGTAAAACCTTAAATGTTCAACCTTAAACGTTCAACCTTATACGTTCAACCTTAAACATTCAACCTTAAACTTTCAACCTTAAACGTTCAACTTTAAACTTTCAACATTAAACGTTCAACCTTATACATTCAATCTTAAATGTTCAACCGTAAACGTTCAACCTTAAACATTCAACCTTAAACGTTCAACCTTAAACGTTCAACCTTAAACATTCAAGCTTAAACATTCAACCTTAAACATTCAACCTTAAACATTCAACCTTAAACGTTCAACCTTAAACGTTCAACCTTAAACGTTCAACCTTAAATGTTCAACCTTAAACGTTCAACCTTAAACGTTCAACCTTAAACGTTCAACCTTAAACGTTCAACCTTAAACGTTCAACCTTAAACGTTCAACCTTAAACGTACAACCTTAAACGTTCAACCTTAAACGTTCAACCTTAAACGTTCAACCTTAAACGTGAAACCTTAAATGTTCAACCTTAAACGTTCAACCTTAAACATTTCAACCTTAAACGTTCAACCTTAAACGTGAAAGCTTAAACGTAATACCTTAAACGTTCAACCTTAAACGTTCAACCTTAAACGTTCAACCTTAAACGTTCAACCTTAAACGTTCAATCTTAAACGTTCAACCTTAAACGTTCAACCTTAAACGTTCAACCTTAAACGTTCAACCTTAAACGTTCAACCTTAAACATTCAACCTTAAATGTTCAACCTTAAATGTTCAAAAGTAAACATGAAACCTTAAACGTGAAACCTTAAACGTTCAACCTTAAATGTGAAACCTTAAACGTTCAACCTTAAACGTGAAACCTTAAACATGAAACCTTAAACGTTCAACCTTAACGTTCAACCTTAAACGTGAAACCTTAAACGTGAAACCTTAAACGTGAAACCTTAAACGTGAAACCTTAAACGTGAAATCTTAAACGTGAAACATTAAACGTGAAACCTTAAACGTGAAACCTTAACCGTGAAACCTTAAACGTTCAACCTTAAACGTTCAACCTTAAACTTTCAATCTTAAACGTTCAACTTTAAACTTTCAACATTAAACGTTCAACCTTATACATTCAACCTTAAATGTTCAACCGTAAACGTTCAACCTTAAACGTTCAACCTTAAATGTTCAACCTTAAACGTTCAACCTTAAACATTCAAACTTAAACATTCAACCTTAAACATTCAACCTTAAACATTCAACCTTAAACGTTCAACCTTAAATGTTCAAAATTAAACATGAAACCTTAAACATGAAACCTTAAATGTTCAACCGTAAATGTGAAACCTTAAACGTGAAACCTTAAACGTAAAACCTTAAACGTTCAACCTTTAACATTCAACCTCAAACGTGAAACCTTAAACGTTCAACCTTAAACATGAAACCTTAAACGTGAAACCTTAAACGTGAAACCTTAAACGTTCAACCTTAAATGTTCAACCTTAAACGTTCAACCTTAAACGTTCAACCTTAAATGTTCAACCTTAAACGTTCAACCTTAAACATGAAACCTTAAACGTTAAAACTTAAACGTGAAACCTTAAACGTGAAACCTTAAACGTGAAATCTTAAACGCGAAACCTTAAATGTTCAACCTTAAACGTGAAACCTTAAACGTGAAACCTTAAACGTGAAACCTTAAACGTTCAACTTTAAATGTTCAACCTTAAACGTGAAACCTTAAACATGAAACCTTAAACGTGAAACCTTAAAAGTGAAACTTTAAACGTGAAACCTTAAACGTTCAACCTTAAACGTTCAACCTTAAACGTTCAACCTTAAACTTTCAACCTTAAACGTTCAACTTTAAACTTTCAACCATAAACGTTCAACATTAAACGTTCAACCTTATACGTTCAACCTTAAACGTTCAACCTTAAAAGCTCAACCTTAAACGTTCAACCTTAAACGTTCAGCCTTAATAGTTCAACCTTAAACGTTAAACCTTAAACGTTCAACCTTAAACGTTCAACCTTAAACGTTCAACCTTAAACGTTCAACCTTAAACGTTCAAAATTAAACGTTCAACCTTAAACGTGAAACCTTAAACGTTCAACCTTAAATGTTCAACCTTAAACGTGAAATATTAAAAGTTAAACCTTAAACGTTCAACCTTAAATGTTCAAACTTAAACGTTCAACCTTAAACGTGAAACCTCAAACGTTCAACATTAAATGTGAAACCTTAAACGTGAAACCTTAAACGTGAAACCTTAAACGTAAAACCTTAAACGTGAAACTTTAAACGTGAAACCTTAAACGTTCAACCTTAAACGTTCCACCTTAAACGTTCAACCTTAAACGTTCAACCTTAAACATTCGACCTTAAACGTGAAACCTTAAACATTCAACCTTAAACATGAAACCTTAAACGTGAAACCTTAAACGTTCAACCTTAAATGTGAAACCTTAAACGTGAAACCTTAAACGTGAAACCTTAAACGCGAAACCTTAAACGTTGAACCTTAAACGTTCCAGCTTAAACGTTCAACCTTATACGTTCAACCTTATACGTCAACCTTAAACATTCAACCTTAAACGTTCAAAATTAAACGTGAAAGCTTAAACGTAAAACCTTCAATGTTCAACCTTAAACGTTCAACCTTATACGTTCAACCTTAAACATTCAACCTTAAACGTTCAACCTTAAACGTGAAAGCTTAAACGTAAAACCTTAAATGTTCAACCTTAAACGTTCAACCTTAAACATTCAACCTTAAATGTTCAATCTTAAATGTTCAACCTTAAATGTGAAAGCTTAAACGTAAAACCTTAAATGTTCAACATTAAACGTTCAACCTTAAATGTTCAACCTTAAACGTTCAATCTTAAACGTTCAACCTTAAACGTTCAACCTTAAACGTTCAACCTTAAACGTTCAACCTTATACGTTCAACCTTAAACATTCAACCTTAAACGTTCAACCTTAAACATGAAAGCTTAAACGTAAAACCTTAAATGTTCAACCTTAAACGTTCAACCTTAAACATTCAACCTTAAATGTTCAATCTTAAATGTTCAACCTTAAATGTGAAAGCTTAAACGTAAAACCTTAAATGTTCAACATTAAACGTTCAACCTTAAATGTTCAACCTTAAACGTTCAATCTTAAACGTTCAACCTTAAACGTTCAACCTTAAACGTTCAACCTTAAACGTTCAACCTTAAACATTCAACCTTAAACGTTCAACCTTAAACGTTCAACCTTAAACGTACCAACCTTAAACGTTCAACCTAAACCTTCAACCTTAAACGTTCAACCTTAAACGTTCAACCTTAAATGTGACACCTTAAACGTGAAACCTTAAACGTGAAACCTTAAACGTGAAACCTTAAACGTTCAACCTTAAACTTTCAACCTTAAACGTTCAACCTTAAACGTTCAACCTTAAACGTTCAACATTAAACATGAAACTTTAAACATGAAACCTTAAACGTTCAACCTTAAATGTTCAACCTTAAATGTTCAACCTTAAATGTTCAACCTTAAACGTTCAACCTTAAACGTTCAACCTTAAATGTTCAACCTTAAACGTTCAACCTTAAACATTCAACCTTAAACGTTCAACCTTAAATGTTAAACCTTAAACGTTCAACCTTAAACGTTCCACCTTAAACGTGAAACCTTATACGTTCAACCATAAATGTTCAACCTTAAACGTTCAACCATGTACGTTCAACCTTAAACGGGAAACATTAAACGTGAAACCTTAAACGTGAAACCTTAAACGTTCAAACTTAAACGTTCAACCTTAAACATTCAACCTTAAACATTCAACCTTAAACGTGAAACCTTAAACATTCAACCTTAATCATGAAACATTAAATGTGAAACCTTAAATGTTCAACCTTAAATGTTCAACCTTATACGTTCAACCTTATACGTTCAACCTTAAACATTCAACCTTATACGTTCAACCTTAAACGTTCAACCTTAAACGTTCAACCTTAAACGTTCAACCTTAAACATTCAACCTTAAACGTTCAACCTTAAACGTTCAACCTTAAACATTCAACCTTAAATGTTCAACATTAAATGTTCAATCTTAAACGTGAAACCTTAAACATGAAACCTTAAATGTTCAACCTTAAATGTGAAACCTTAAACGTGAAACCTTAAATGTTCAACCTTAAACGTGAAACCTTAAACTTGAAACCTTAAACGTGAACCCTTAAATGTGAAATCTTAAACGTTCAACCTTAAACGTTCAACCTTAAACGTTCAACCTTAAACGTTCAACCTTAAACATTCAGCCTTAAACGTTCAATATTAAACGTTCAAAATTAAACGTTCAACCTTAAACGTTCAACCTTAAACTTTCATCCTTAAACGTGAAACCTTAAATGTTCAACCTTAAACGTGCAACCTTAAACGTGAAATCTTAAACGTGAAACCTTAAACGTTCAACCTTAAATGTTCAACCTTAAACGTTCAACCTTAAACGTGAAACCTTAAACATGAAACCTTAAACGTGAAACCTTAAACGTTCAACCTTAAACTTGAAACCTTAAACGTGAAACCTTAAACGTGAAACCTTAAACGTGAAACCTTAAACTTGAAACCTTAAACGTGAAACCTTAAACGTTCAACCTTAAACGTTCAACCTTAAACGTTCAACCTTAAACGTTCAACCTTAAACGTGAAACCTTAAACGTGAAACCTTAAACGTGAAACCTTAAACGTGAAACCTTAAAAGTGAAACCTTAAACGTGAAACCTTAAAAGTGAAACCTTAAACTTGAAACGTTCAACCTTAAACGTTCTACCTTAAACGTTCAACCTTAAATGTTCAACCTTAAATGTTTCATCTTAAACGGTCAACCTTAAATGTTCCACCTTAAATGTGAAACCTTAAACATGAAACCTTAAACGTGAAACCTTAAACGTGAAACCTTAAACGTGAAACCTTAAACGTGATACCTTAAACGTGAAACCTTAAACGTTAAACCTTAAACGTGAAACCTTAAACGTGAAACCTTAAACATGAAACCTTAAACGTGAAACCTTAAACGTTAAACCTTAAATGTGAAACCTTAAACGTGAAACCTTAAACGTGAAAATTTAAACGTTCAACCTTAAACGTGAAACCTTAAACGTGAAACCTTAAACGTGAAACCTTAAACGTGAAACCTTAAACGTGAAACCTTAAACGTGAAACCTTAAACGTGAAACCTTAAAAGTTCAACCTTAAATGTTCAACCGTAAACGTTAAACCTTATACATTCAACCTTAAACATTCTACCTTAAACATTCAACCTTAAACGTGAAAAATTAAACGTTCAAACTTAAACGTGAAACCTTAAACGTCAAACCTTAAACGTGAAACCTTAAACGTGAAACCTTAAACGTGAAACCTTAAACGTGAAACCTTAAACGTGAAACCTTAAACGTGAAATCTTAAACGTGAAACCTTAAACGTGAAACCTTAAACGTGAAACCTTAAACGTGAAACCTTAAACGTGAAACCTTAAACGTGAAACCTTAAACGTGAAACCTTAAACGTGAAACCTTAAACGTGAAACCTTAAACGTGAAACCTTAAACGTGAAACCTTAAACGTGAAACCTTAAACGTGAAACCTTAAACGTGAAACCTTAAACGTGAAACCTTAAACGTGAAACCTTAAACGTGAAACCTTAAACGATCAACCTTAAACGTTCAACCTTAAACGTGAAACCTTAAACGTGAAACCTTAAACGTGAAACCTTAAACGTGAAACCTTAAACGTGAAACCTTAAACGTGAAACCTTAAACGTGAAACCTTAAACGTGAAACCTTAAACGTGAAACCTTAAACGTGAAACCTTAAACGTGAAACCTTAAACGTGAAACCTTAAACGTGAAACCTTAAACGTGAAACCTTAAACGTGAAACCTTAAACGTGAAACCTTAAACGTTAAACCTTAAACGTTCAACCTTAAACGTTCAACCTTAAACGTGAAACCTTAAACGTTCAACCTTAAACGTTCAACCTTAAACGTTCAACCTTAAACGTTCAACCTTAAACGTTCAACCTTAAACGTTCAACCTTAAACGTTCAACCTTAAACGTTCAACCTTAAACGTTCAACCTTAAACGTTCAACCTTAAACGTTCAACCTTATACGTTCAACCTTAAACGTTCAACCTTAAACGTACAACCTTAAACGTTCAACCTTAAACGTGAAACCTTAAACGTGAAACCTTAAACGTTAAACCTTAAACGTTCAACCTTAAACATTTCAACCTTAAACGTTCAACCTTAAACGTGAAACCTTAAACGTTCAACCTTAAACGTGAAACCTTAAACGTGAAACCTTAAACGTGAAATCTTAAACGTTCTACCTTAAAAGTTCAACCTTAAACGTTCAACCTTAAACGTTCAACCTTAAACGTTCAACCTTAAACGTTCAACCTTAAACGTTCAACCTTAAACGTTCAACCTTAAACGTTCAACCTTAAACGTTCAACCTTAAACGTTCAACCTTAAACGTTCAACCTTAAACGTTCAACCTTAAACATTCAACCTTAAACGTTCAACCTTAAACGTTCAACCTTAAACGTACCAACCTTAAACGTTCAACCTAAACCTTCAACCTTAAACGTTCAACCTTAAACGTTCAACCTTAAATGTGACACCTTAAACGTGAAACCTTAAACGTGAAACCTTAAACGTGAAACCTTAAACGTTCAACCTTAAACTTTCAACCTTAAACGTTCAACCTTAAACGTTCAACCTTAAACGTTCAACATTAAACATGAAACTTTAAACATGAAACCTTAAACGTTCAACCTTAAATGTTCAACCTTAAATGTTCAACCTTAAATGTTCAACCTTAAATGTTCAACCTTAAACGTTCAACCTTAAACGTTCAACCTTAAATGTTCAACCTTAAACGTTCAACCTTAAACATTCAACCTTAAACGTTCAACCTTATACGTTCAACCATAAATGTTCAACCTTAAACGTTCAACCATAAACGTTCAACCTTAAACGGGAAACATTAAACGTGAAACCTTAAACGTGAAACCTTAAACGTTCAAACTTAAACGTTCAACCTTAAACATTCAACCTTAAACATTCAACCTTAAACGTGAAACCTTAAACATTCAACCTTAAACATGAAACATTAAACGTGAAACCTTAAATGTTCAACCTTAAATGTTCAACCTTATACGTTCAACCTTAAATGTTCAACCTTATACGTTGAACCTTAAACGTTCAACCTTAAACGTTCAACCTTATACGTTCAACCTTATACGTTCAACCTTAAACATTCAACCTTATACGTTCAACCTTAAACGTTCAACCTTAAACGTTCAACCTTAAACGTTCAACCTTAAACATTCAATCTTAAACGTTCAACCTTAAACGTTCAACCTTAAACATTCAACCTTAAATGTTCAACATTAAATGTTCAATCTTAAACGTGAAACCTTAAACATGAAACCTTAAATGTTCAACCTTAAATGTGAAACCTTAAACGTGAAACCTTAAATGTTCAACCTTAAACGTGAAACCTTAAACTTGAAACCTTAAACGTGAACCCTTAAATGTGAAATCTTAAACGTTCAACCTTAAACGTTCAACCTTAAACGTTCAACCTTAAACATTCAGCCTTAAACGTTCAATATTAAACGTTCAAAATTAAATGTTCAACCTTAAACGTTCAACCTTAAACTTTCATCCTTAAACGTGAAACCTTAAATGTTCAACCTTAAACGTGCAACCTTAAACGTGAAATCTTAAACGTGAAACCTTAAACGTTCAACCTTAAATGTTCAACCTTAAACGTTCAACCTTAAATGTTAAACCTTAAACGTTCAACCTTAAACGTTCCACCTTAAACGTGAAACCTTATACGTTCAACCATAAATGTTCAACCTTAAATGTTCAACCATAAACGTTCAACCTTAAACGGGAAACATTAAACGTGAAACCTTAAACGTGAAACCTTAAACGTTCAAACTTAAACGTTCAACCTTAAACATTCAACCTTAAACATTCAACCTTAAACGTGAAACCTTAAACATTCAACCTTAAACATGAAACATTAAACGTGAAACCTTAAATGTTCAACCTTAAATGTTCAACCTTATACGTTCAACCTTAAATGTTCAACCTTATACGTTGAACCTTAAACGTTCAACCTTAAACGTTCAACCTTATACGTTCAACCTTATACGTTCAACCTTAAACATTCAACCTTATACGTTCAACCTTAAACGTTCAACCTTAAACGTTCAACCTTAAACGTTCAACCTTAAACATTCAATCTTAAACGTTCAACCTTAAACGTTCAACCTTAAACATTCAACCTTAAATGTTCAACATTAAATGTTCAATCTTAAACGTGAAACCTTAAACATGAAACCTTAAATGTTCAACCTTAAATGTGAAACCTTAAACGTGAAACCTTAAATGTTCAACCTTAAACGTGAAACCTTAAACTTGAAACCTTAAACGTGAACCCTTAAATGTGAAATCTTAAACGTTCAACCTTAAACGTTCAACCTTAAACGTTCAACCTTAAACATTCAGCCTTAAACGTTCAATATTAAACGTTCAAAATTAAACGTTCAACCTTAAACGTTCAACCTTAAACTTTCATCCTTAAACGTGAAACCTTAAATGTTCAACCTTAAACGTGCAACCTTAAACGTGAAATCTTAAACGTGAAACCTTAAACGTTCAACCTTAAATGTTCAACCTTAAACGTTCAACCTTAAACGTTCAACCTTAAACGTGAAACCTTAAACATGAAACCTTAAACGTGAAACCTTAAACGTTCAACCTTAAACTTGAAACCTTAAACGTGAAACCTTAAACGTGAAACCTTAAACGTGAAACCTTAAACTTGAAACCTTAAACGTGAAACCTTAAACGTGAAACCTTAAACGTTCAACCTTAAACGTTCAACCTTAAACGTTCAACCTTAAACGTTCAACCTTAAACGTGAAACCTTAAACGTGAAACCTTAAACGTGAAACCTTAAAAGTGAAACCTTAAACGTGAAACCTAAAAAGTGAAACCATAAACTTGAAACGTTCAACCTTAAACGTTCTACCTTAAACGTGAAACCTTAAACATGAAACCTTAAACGTGAAACCTTAAACGTTCAACCTTAAACTTGAAACCTTAAACGTGAAACCTTAAACGTGAAACCTTAAACGTGAAACCTTAAACTTGAAACCTTAAACGTGAAACCTTAAACGTTCAACCTTAAACGTTCAACCTTAAACGTGAAACCTTAAACATGAAACCTTAAACGTGAAACCTTAAACGTTCAACCTTAAACTTGAAACCTTAAACGTGAAACCTTAAACGTGAAACCTTAAACGTGAAACCTTAAACTTGAAACCTTAAACGTGAAACCTTAAACGTGAAACCTTAAACGTTCAACCTTAAACGTTCAACCTTAAACGTTCAACCTTAAACGTTCAACCTTAAACGTGAAACCTTAAACGTGAAACCTTAAACGTGAAACCTTAAAAGTGAAACCTTAAACGTGAAACCTAAAAAGTGAAACCATAAACTTGAAACGTTCAACCTTAAACGTTCTACCTTAAACGTTCAACCTTAAATGTTTCATCTTAAACGTTCAACCTTAAATGTTCCACCTTAAATGTGAAACCTTAAACATGAAACCTTAAACGTGAAACCTTAAACGTGAAACCTTAAACGTTCAACCTTAAACGTGATACCTTAAACGTGAAACCTTAAACGTTAAACCTTAAACGTGAAACCTTAAACGTGAAACCTTAAACATGAAACCTTAAACGTGAAACCTTAAATGTGAAACCTTAAACGTGAAATGTTAAACGTGAAAATTTAAACGTTCAACCTTAAACGTGAAACCTTAAACGTGAAACCTTAAACGTTCAACCTTAAACGTGAAACCTTAAACGTTCAACCTTAAACGTTCAACCTTATACGTTCAACCTTAAATGTTCAACCTTATACGTTGAACCTTAAACGTTCAACCTTAAACGTTCAACCTTATACGTTCAACCTTATACGTTCAACCTTAAACATTCAACCTTATACGTTCAACCTTAAACGTTCAACCTTAAACGTTCAACCTTAAACGTTCAACCTTAAACATTCAATCTTAAACGTTCAACCTTAAACGTTCAACCTTAAACATTCAACCTTAAATGTTCAACATTAAATGTTCAATCTTAAACGTGAAACCTTAAACATGAAACCTTAAATGTTCAACCTTAAATGTGAAACCTTAAACGTGAAACCTTAAATGTTCAACCTTAAACGTGAAACCTTAAACTTGAAACCTTAAACGTGAACCCTTAAATGTGAAATCTTAAACGTTCAACCTTAAACGTTCAACCTTAAACGTTCAACCTTAAACATTCAGCCTTAAACGTTCAATATTAAACGTTCAAAATTAAACGTCCAACCTTAAACTTTCATCCTTAAACGTGAAACCTTAAATGTTCAACCTTAAACGTGCAACCTTAAACGTGAAATCTTAAACGTGAAACCTTAAACGTTCAACCTTAAATGTTCAACCTTAAACGTTCAACCTTAAACGTTCAACCTTAAACGTGAAACCTTAAACATGAAACCTTAAACGTGAAACCTTAAACGTTCAACCTTAAACTTGAAACCTTAAACGTGAAACCTTAAACGTGAAACCTTAAACGTGAAACCTTAAACTTGAAACCTTAAACGTGAAACCTTAAACGTGAAACCTTAAACGTTCAACCTTAAACGTTCAACCTTAAACGTTCAACCTTAAACGTTCAACCTTAAACGTGAAACCTTAAACGTGAAACCTTAAACGTGAAACCTTAAACGTGAAACCTTAAAAGTGAAACCTTAAACGTGAAACCTAAAAAGTGAAACCATAAACTTGAAACGTTCAACCTTAAACGTTCTACCTTAAACGTTCAACCTTAAATGTTTCATCTTAAATGTTCAACCTTAAATGTTCCACCTTAAATGTGAAACCTTAAACATGAAACCTTAAACGTGAAACCTTAAACGTGAAACCTTAAACGTTCAACCTTAAACGTGATACCTTAAACGTGAAACCTTAAACGTTAAACCTTAAACGTGAAACCTTAAACGTGAAACCTTAAACATGAAACCTTAAACGTGAAACCTTAAACGTGAAACCTTAAATGTGAAACCTTAAACGTGAAATGTTAAACGTGAAAATTTAAACGTTCAACCTTAAACGTGAAACCTTAAACTTGAAACCTTAAACGTTCAACCTTAAACATGAAACCTTAAACGTTCAACCTTAAACGTTCAACCTTAAACGTTCAACCTTAAACGTTCAACCTTAAACGTTCAACCTTAAACGTTCAACCTTAAACGTTCAACCTTAAACGTTCAACCTTAAACGTTCAACCTTAAACGTTCAACCTTATACGTTCAACCTTAAACGTTCAACCTTAAACGTACAACCTTAAACGTTCAACCTTAAACGTGAAACCTTAAACGTGAAACCTTAAACGTGAAACCTTAAACGTTAAACCTTAAACGTTCAACCTTAAACATTTCAACCTTAAACGTTCAACCTTAAACGTGAAACCTTAAACGTTCAACCTTAAACGTGAAACCTTAAACGTGAAACCTTAAACGTGAAATCTTAAACGTTCAACCTTAAAAGTTCAACCTTAAACGTTCAACCTTAAACGTTCAACCTTAAACGTTCAACCTTAAACGTTCAACCTTAAACGTTCAACCTTAAACGTTCAACCTTAAACGTTCAACCTTAAACGTTCAACCTTAAACGTTCAACCTTAAATGTTCAACCTTAAACGTTCAACCTTAAACGTTCATCCTTAAACGTTCAACCTTAAACATTCAGCCTTAAATGTTCAATATTAAACGTTCAAAATTAAACGTTCAACCTTAAACGTTCAACCTTAAACTTTCATCCTTAAACGTGAAACCTTAAATGTTCAACCTTAAACGTGCAACCTTAAACGTGAAATCTTAAACGTGAAACCTTAAACGTTCAACCTTAAATGTTCAACCTTAAACGTTCAACCTTAAACGTGAAACCTTAAACATGAAACCTTAAACGTGAAACCTTAAACGTTCAACCTTGAACGTGAAACCTTAAACGTTCAACCTTATACGTGAAACCTTAAACTTCAACTTCAACTTTAAATTCAACTTCAATTTAAAATTCGACTTTAACTTCAACTTCAACTTCAACTTCAACTTCAACTTCAAATTCAACTTCAAGTACAATGTCAACTACAATGTCAACTTCAACTTTAACTTCAACTTTAATTTCAACTTTAACTTCAACTTTAACTTCAACTTTAATTTTAACTTTAACTTCAACTTTAACTTCAACTTTAACTTCAACTTTAACTTCAACTTTAACTTCAACTTTATCTTCAACTTTAACTTCAACTTTAACTTCAACTTTAACTTCAACTTTAACTTCATCTTTAACTTCAACTTTAGCTTCAACTTTAGCTTCAACTTTAGCTTCAACTTTAGCTTCAACTTTAACTTCAACTTTAACTTCAAATTCAACTTTAACTTCAAATTCAACTTCAACTACAACTACAACTTCAACTTCAATTTTAACTTCAACTTCAACTTGAATTTCAAATTTAACTTCAACTTCAACTTCAACTTCAACCTCAATTTCAACTTCAACTTCAATATCAACTTCAACTTCAATTTAAATTAAACTTCACTTCAACTTTTACTTTAATTTCAACTTTAACTTCAACGTCAACTTTAACTTCAACTTCAATTTCAAAATGAACTTCAACTTTAACTTCAATTTTAACTTCAATTTCAACTACAACTTCAATTTTAAATTTAACTTCAACTTCAAGTTCAAGTTCAAGTTCAACTTCTACTTTAACTTCAACTTCAACTTCAACTTCAACTTTAACTTCAACTTCAACTTCGAATTCAACTTCAAATTCAACTTCAAATTCAACTTCAAATTCAACTTTAACTTTAACTTGAACTTCAACTTCAAGTTCAAGTTCAAGTTCAACTTCAAATTCAACTTCAATTTCAACTTTAACTTCAACTTCAATTTCAAGTTCAACTTCAATTTCAACTTTAACTTCAACTTCAATTTCAACTTCAACTTCAGTTTCAATTTCAACTTCAACTTTAACTTCAACTTTAACTTCAAATTCAACTTCAACTACAACTTCAACTTCAAGTTCAAATTCAACTTCAACTTCAAATTCAACTTCAACTACAATGTCAACTACAATGTCAACTTCAACTTTAACTTCAACTTCAACTTCGAATTCAACTTCAAATTCAACTTCAAATTCAACTTCAAATTCAACTTTAACTTTAACTTGAACTTCAACTTCAAGTTCAAGTTCAAGTTCAACTTCAAATTCAACTTCAATTTCAACTTCAACTTCAACCTCAATTTCAACTTCAACTTCAATATCAACTTCAACTTCAATTTAAATTCAAATTTCACTTCAACTTTTACTTTAATTTCAACTTTAACTTCAACTTTAACTTCAACTTTAACTTCAACTTTAACTTCAACTTTAACTTCAACTTTAACTTCAACTTTAACTTCAACTTTAACTTCAACTTTAACTTCAACTTTAACTTCAACTTTAACTTCAACTTTAACTTCAACTTTAACTTCAACTTTAACTTCAACTTTAACTTCAACTTTAACTTCAACTTTAACTTCAACTTTAACTTCAACTTTAACTTCAACTTTAACTTCAACTTTAACTTCAACTTTAACTTCAACTTTAACTTCAACTTTAACTTCAACTTTAACTTCAACTTTAACTTCAACTTTAACTTCAACTTTAACTTCAACTTTAACTTCAACTTTAACTTCAACTTTAACTTCAACTTTAACTTCAACTTTAACTTCAACTTTAACTTCAACTTCAACTTCAACTTCAACTTTAACTTCAACTTTATCTTTAACTTCAACTTTAACTTCAACTTTAACTTCAACTTTAACTTCAACTTTAACTTCAACTTTAACTTCAACTTTAACTTCAACTTTAACTTCAACTTTAACTTCAACTTTAACTTCAACTTTAACTTCAACTTTAACTTCAACTTTAACTTCAACTTTAACTTCAACTTTAACTTCAACTTTAACTTCAACTTTAACTTCAACTTTAACTTCAACTTTAACTTCAACTTTAACTTCAACTTTAACTTCAACTTTAACTTCAACTTTAACTTCAACTTTAACTTCAACTTTAACTTCAACTTTAACTTCAACTTTAACTTCAACTTTAACTTCAACTTTAACTTCAACTTTAACTTCAACTTTAACTTCAACTTTAACTTCAACTTTAACTTCAACTTTAACTTCAACTTTAACTTCAACTTTAACTTCAACTTTAACTTCAACTTTAACTTCAACTTTAACTTCAACTTTAACTTCAACTTTAACTTCAACTTTAACTTCAACTTTAACTTCAACTTTAACTTCAACTTTAACTTCAACTTTAACTTCAACTTTAACTTCAACTTTAACTTCAACTTTAACTTCAACTTTAACTTCAACTTTAACTTCAACTTTAACTTCAACTTTAACTTCAACTTTAACTTCAACTTTAACTTCAACTTTAACTTCAACTTTAACTTCAACTTTAACTTCAACTTTAACTTCAACTTTAACTTCAACTTTAACTTCAACTTTAACTTCAACTTTAACTTCAACTTTAACTTCAACTTTAACTTCAACTTTAACTTCAACTTTAACTTCAACTTTAACTTCAACTTTAACTTCAACTTTAACTTCAACTTTAACTTCAACTTTAACTTCAACTTTAACTTCAACTTTAACTTCAACTTTAACTTCAACTTTAACTTCAACTTTAACTTCAACTTTAACTTCAACTTTAACTTCAACTTTAACTTCAACTTTAACTTCAACTTTAACTTCAACTTTAACTTCAACCTCAATTTCAACTTCAACTTCAATATCAACTTCAACTTCAATTTAAATTCAAATTTCACTTCAACTTTTACTTTAATTTTAACATTAACTTCAACTTTAACTTCAACTTTAACTTCAAATTCAACTTCAACTAAAACTTCAAATTCAAGTTCAAATTCAACTTCAACTTCAAACTCAACTTCAACTACAATGTCAACTTCAACTTTAACTTCAACTTTAATTTCAACTTTAACTTCAACTTTAACTTTAACTTTAACTTCAACTTTAAATTCAACTTTAACTTCAACTTTAACTTCAACTTTAACTTCAACTTTAACTTCAACTTTAACTTCAACTTTAACTTCAACTTTAACTTCAACTTTAACTTCAACTTTAACTTCAACTTTAACTTCAACTTTAACTTCAACTTTAACTTCAACTTTAACTTCAACTTTAACTTCAACTTTAACTTCAACTTTAACTTCAACTTTAACTTCAACTTTAACTTCAACTTTAACTTCAACTTTAACTTCAACTTTAACTTCAACTTTAACTTCAACTTTAACTTCAACTTTAACTTCAACTTTAACTTCAACTTTAACTTCAACTTTAACTTCAACTTTAACTTCAACTTTAACTTCAACTTTAACTTCAACTTTAACTTCAACTTTAACTTCAACTTTAACTTCAACTTTAACTTCAACTTTAACTTCAACTTTAACTTCAACTTTAACTTCAACTTTAACTTCAACTTTAACTTCAACTTTAACTTCAACTTTAACTTCAACTTTAACTTCAACTTTAACTTCAACTTTAACTTCAACTTTAACTTCAACTTTAACTTCAACTTTAACTTCAACTTTAACTTCAACTTTAACTTCAACTTTAACTTCAACTTTAACTTCAACTTTAACTTCAACTTTAACTTCAACTTTAACTTCAACTTTAACTTCAACTTTAACTTCAACTTTAACTTCAACTTTAACTTCAACTTTAACTTCAACTTTAACTTCAACTTTAACTTCAACTTTAACTTCAACTTTAACTTCAACTTTAACTTCAACTTTAACTTCAACTTTAACTTCAACTTTAACTTCAACTTTAACTTCAACTTTAACTTCAACTTTAACTTCAACTTTAACTTCAACTTTAACTTCAACTTTAACTTCAACTTTAACTTCAACTTTAACTTCAACTTTAACTTCAACTTTAACTTCAACTTTAACTTCAACTTTAACTTCAACTTTAACTTCAACTTTAACTTCAACTTTAACTTCAACTTTAACTTCAACTTTAACTTCAACTTTAACTTCAACTTTAACTTCAACTTTAACTTCAACTTTAACTTCAACTTTAACTTCAACTTTAACTTCAACTTTAACTTCAACTTTAACTTCAACTTTAACTTCAACTTTAACTTCAACTTTAACTTCAACTTTAACTTCAACTTTAACTTCAACTTTAACTTCAACTTTAACTTCAACTTTAACTTCAACTTTAACTTCAACTTTAACTTCAACTTTAACTTCAACTTTAACTTCAACTTTAACTTCAACTTTAACTTCAACTTTAACTTCAACTTTAACTTCAACTTTAACTTCAACTTTAACTTCAACTTTAACTTCAACTTTAACTTCAACTTTAACTTCAACTTTAACTTCAACTTTAACTTCAACTTTAACTTCAACTTTAACTTCAACTTTAACTTCAACTTTAACTTCAACTTTAACTTCAACTTTAACTTCAACTTTAACTTCAACTTTAACTTCAACTTTAACTTCAACTTTAACTTCAACTTTAACTTCAACTTTAACTTCAACTTTAACTTCAACTTTAACTTCAACTTTAACTTCAACTTTAACTTCAACTTTAACTTCAACTTTAACTTCAACTTTAACTTCAACTTTAACTTCAACTTTAACTTCAACTTTAACTTCAACTTTAACTTCAACTTTAACTTCAACTTTAACTTCAACTTTAACTTCAACTTTAACTTCAACTTTAACTTCAACTTTAACTTCAACTTTAACTTCAACTTTAACTTCAACTTTAACTTCAACTTTAACTTCAACTTTAACTTCAACTTTAACTTCAACTTTAACTTCAACTTTAACTTCAACTTTAACTTCAACTTTAACTTCAACTTTAACTTCAACTTTAACTTCAACTTTAACTTCAACTTTAACTTCAACTTTAACTTCAACTTTAACTTCAACTTTAACTTCAACTTTAACTTCAACTTTAACTTCAACTTTAACTTCAACTTTAACTTCAACTTTAACTTCAACTTTAACTTCAACTTTAACTTCAACTTTAACTTCAACTTTAACTTCAACTTTAACTTCAACTTTAACTTCAACTTTAACTTCAACTTTAACTTCAACTTTAACTTCAACTTTAACTTCAACTTTAACTTCAACTTTAACTTCAACTTTAACTTCAACTTTAACTTCAACTTTAACTTCAACTTTAACTTCAACTTTAACTTCAACTTTAACTTCAACTTTAACTTCAACTTTAACTTCAACTTTAACTTCAACTTTAACTTCAACTTTAACTTCAACTTTAACTTCAACTTTAACTTCAACTTTAACTTCAACTTTAACTTCAACTTTAACTTCAACTTTAACTTCAACTTTAACTTCAACTTTAACTTCAACTTTAACTTCAACTTTAACTTCAACTTTAACTTCAACTTTAACTTCAACTTTAACTTCAACTTTAACTTCAACTTTAACTTCAACTTTAACTTCAACTTTAACTTCAACTTTAACTTCAACTTTAACTTCAACTTTAACTTCAACTTTAACTTCAACTTTAACTTCAACTTTAACTTCAACTTTAACTTCAACTTTAACTTCAACTTTAACTTCAACTTTAACTTCAACTTTAACTTCAACTTTAACTTCAACTTTAACTTCAACTTTAACTTCAACTTTAACTTCAACTTTAACTTCAACTTTAACTTCAACTTTAACTTCAACTTTAACTTCAACTTTAACTTCAACTTTAACTTCAACTTTAACTTCAACTTTAACTTCAACTTTAACTTCAACTTTAACTTCAACTTTAACTTCAACTTTAACTTCAACTTTAACTTCAACTTTAACTTCAACTTTAACTTCAACTTTAACTTCAACCTCAATTTCAACTTCAACTTCAATATCAACTTCAACTTCAATTTAAATTCAAATTTCACTTCAACTTTTACTTTAATTTTAACATTAACTTCAACTTTAACTTCAACTTTAACTTCAAATTCAACTTCAACTAAAACTTCAAATTCAAGTTCAAATTCAACTTCAACTTCAAACTCAACTTCAACTACAATGTCAACTTCAACTTTAACTTCAACTTTAATTTCAACTTTAACTTCAACTTTAACTTTAACTTTAACTTCAACTTTAAATTCAACTTTAACTTCAACTTTAACTTCAACTTTAACTTCAACTTTAACTTCAACTTTAACTTCAACTTTAACTTCAACTTTAACTTCAACTTTAACTTCAACTTTAACTTCAACTTTAACTTCAACTTTAACTTCAACTTTAACTTCAACTTTAACTTCAACTTTAACTTCAACTTTAACTTCAACTTTAACTTCAACTTTAACTTCAACTTTAACTTCAACTTTAACTTCAACTTTAACTTCAACTTTAACTTCAACTTTAACTTCAACTTTAACTTCAACTTTAACTTCAACTTTAACTTCAACTTTAACTTCAACTTTAACTTCAACTTTAACTTCAACTTTAACTTCAACTTTAACTTCAACTTTAACTTCAACTTTAACTTCAACTTTAACTTCAACTTTAACTTCAACTTTAACTTCAACTTTAACTTCAACTTTAACTTCAACTTTAACTTCAACTTTAACTTCAACTTTAACTTCAACTTTAACTTCAACTTTAACTTCAACTTTAACTTCAACTTTAACTTCAACTTTAACTTCAACTTTAACTTCAACTTTAACTTCAACTTTAACTTCAACTTTAACTTCAACTTTAACTTCAACTTTAACTTCAACTTTAACTTCAACTTTAACTTCAACTTTAACTTCAACTTTAACTTCAACTTTAACTTCAACTTTAACTTCAACTTTAACTTCAACTTTAACTTCAACTTTAACTTCAACTTTAACTTCAACTTTAACTTCAACTTTAACTTCAACTTTAACTTCAACTTTAACTTCAACTTTAACTTCAACTTTAACTTCAACTTTAACTTCAACTTTAACTTCAACTTTAACTTCAACTTTAACTTCAACTTTAACTTCAACTTTAACTTCAACTTTAACTTCAACTTTAACTTCAACTTTAACTTCAACTTTAACTTCAACTTTAACTTCAACTTTAACTTCAACTTTAACTTCAACTTTAACTTCAACTTTAACTTCAACTTTAACTTCAACTTTAACTTCAACTTTAACTTCAACTTTAACTTCAACTTTAACTTCAACTTTAACTTCAACTTTAACTTCAACTTTAACTTCAACTTTAACTTCAACTTTAACTTCAACTTTAACTTCAACTTTAACTTCAACTTTAACTTCAACTTTAACTTCAACTTTAACTTCAACTTTAACTTCAACTTTAACTTCAACTTTAACTTCAACTTTAACTTCAACTTTAACTTCAACTTTAACTTCAACTTTAACTTCAACTTTAACTTCAACTTTAACTTCAACTTTAACTTCAACTTTAACTTCAACTTTAACTTCAACTTTAACTTCAACTTTAACTTCAACTTTAACTTCAACTTTAACTTCAACTTTAACTTACTTCAACTTTAACTTCAACTTTAACTTCAACTTTAACTTCAACTTTAACTTCAACTTTAACTTCAACTTTAACTTCAACTTTAACTTCAACTTTAACTTCAACTTTAACTTCAACTTTAACTTCAACTTTAACTTCAACTTTAACTTCAACTTTAACTTCAACTTTAACTTCAACTTTAACTTCAACTTTAACTTCAACTTTAACTTCAACTTTAACTTCAACTTTAACTTCAACTTTAACTTCAACTTTAACTTCAACTTTAACTTCAACTTTAACTTCAACTTTAACTTCAACTTTAACTTCAACTTTAACTTCAACTTTAACTTCAACTTTAACTTCAACTTTAACTTCAACTTTAACTTCAACTTTAACTTCAACTTTAACTTCAACTTTAACTTCAACTTTAACTTCAACTTTAACTTCAACTTTAACTTCAACTTTAACTTCAACTTTAACTTCAACTTTAACTTCAACTTTAACTTCAACTTTAACTTCAACTTTAACTTCAACTTTAACTTCAACTTTAACTTCAACTTTAACTTCAACTTTAACTTCAACTTTAACTTCAACTTTAACTTCAACTTTAACTTCAACTTTAACTTCAACTTTAACTTCAACTTTAACTTCAACTTTAACTTCAACTTTAACTTCAACTTTAACTTCAACTTTAACTTCAACTTTAACTTCAACTTTAACTTCAACTTTAACTTCAACTTTAACTTCAACTTTAACTTCAACTTTAACTTCAACTTTAACTTCAACTTTAACTTCAACTTTAACTTCAACTTTAACTTCAACTTTAACTTCAACTTTAACTTCAACTTTAACTTCAACTTTAACTTCAACTTTAACTTCAACTTTAACTTCAACTTTAACTTCAACTTTAACTTCAACTTTAACTTCAACTTTAACTTCAACTTTAACTTCAACTTTAACTTCAACTTTAACTTCAACTTTAACTTCAACTTTAACTTCAACTTTAACTTCAACTTTAACTTCAACTTTAACTTCAACTTTAACTTCAACTTTAACTTCAACTTTAACTTCAACTTTAACTTCAACTTTAACTTCAACTTTAACTTCAACTTTAACTTCAACTTTAACTTCAACTTTAACTTCAACTTTAACTTCAACTTTAACTTCAACTTTAACTTCAACTTTAACTTCAACTTTAACTTCAACTTTAACTTCAACTTTAACTTCAACTTTAACTTCAACTTTAACTTCAACTTTAACTTCAACTTTAACTTCAACTTTAACTTCAACTTTAACTTCAACTTTAACTTCAACTTTAACTTCAACTTTAACTTCAACTTTAACTTCAACTTTAACTTCAACTTTAACTTCAACTTTAACTTCAACTTTAACTTCAACTTTAACTTCAACTTTAACTTCAACTTTAACTTCAACTTTAACTTCAACTTTAACTTCAACTTTAACTTCAACTTTAACTTCAACTTTAACTTCAACTTTAACTTCAACTTTAACTTCAACTTTAACTTCAACTTTAACTTCAACTTTAACTTCAACTTTAACTTCAACTTTAACTTCAACTTTAACTTCAACTTTAACTTCAACTTTAACTTCAACTTTAACTTCAACTTTAACTTCAACTTTAACTTCAACTTTAACTTCAACTTTAACTTCAACTTTAACTTCAACTTTAACTTCAACTTTAACTTCAACTTTAACTTCAACTTTAACTTCAACTTTAACTTCAACTTTAACTTCAACTTTAACTTCAACTTTAACTTCAACTTTAACTTCAACTTTAACTTCAACTTTAACTTCAACTTTAACTTCAACTTTAACTTCAACTTTAACTTCAACTTTAACTTCAACTTTAACTTCAACTTTAACTTCAACTTTAACTTCAACTTTAACTTCAACTTTAACTTCAACTTTAACTTCAACTTTAACTTCAACTTTAACTTCAACTTTAACTTCAACTTTAACTTCAACTTTAACTTCAACTTTAACTTCAACTTTAACTTCAACTTTAACTTCAACTTTAACTTCAACTTTAACTTCAACTTTAACTTCAACTTTAACTTCAACTTTAACTTCAACTTTAACTTCAACTTTAACTTCAACTTTAACTTCAACTTTAACTTCAACTTTAACTTCAACTTTAACTTCAACTTTAACTTCAACTTTAACTTCAACTTTAACTTCAACTTTAACTTCAACTTTAACTTCAACTTTAACTTCAACTTTAACTTCAACTTTAACTTCAACTTTAACTTCAACTTTAACTTCAACTTTAACTTCAACTTTAACTTCAACTTTAACTTCAACTTTAACTTCAACTTTAACTTCAACTTTAACTTCAACTTTAACTTCAACTTTAACTTCAACTTTAACTTCAACTTCAACTTTAACTTCAACTTTAACTTCAACTTTAACTTCAACTTTAACTTCAACTTTAACTTCAACTTTAACTTCAACTTTAACTTCAACTTTAACTTCAACTTTAACTTCAACTTTAACTTCAACTTTAACTTCAACTTTAACTTCAACTTTAACTTCAACTTTAACTTCAACTTTAACTTCAACTTTAACTTCAACTTTAACTTCAACTTTAACTTCAACTTTAACTTCAACTTTAACTTCAACTTTAACTTCAACTTTAACTTCAACTTTAACTTCAACTTTAACTTCAACTTTAACTTCAACTTTAACTTCAACTTTAACTTCAACTTTAACTTCAACTTTAACTTCAACTTTAACTTCAACTTTAACTTCAACTTTAACTTCAACTTTAACTTCAACTTTAACTTCAACTTTAACTTCAACTTTAACTTCAACTTTAACTTCAACTTTAACTTCAACTTTAACTTCAACTTTAACTTCAACTTTAACTTCAACTTTAACTTCAACTTTAACTTCAACTTTAACTTCAACTTTAACTTCAACTTTAACTTCAACTTTAACTTCAACTTTAACTTCAACTTTAACTTCAACTTTAACTTCAACTTTAACTTCAACTTTAACTTCAACTTTAACTTCAACTTTAACTTCAACTTTAACTTCAACTTAAATCACTTTAACTTCAACTTTAACTTCAACTTTAACTTCAACTTTAACTTCAACTTTAACTTCAACTTTAACTTCAACTTTAACTTCAACTTTAACTTCAACTTTAACTTCAACTTAACTCAACTTTAACTTCAACTTTAACTTCAACTTTAACTTCAACTTTAACTTCAACTTTAACTTCAACTTTAACTTCAACTTCAACTTCAACTTAACTTCAACTTCAACTTCAACTTCAACTTCAACTTCAACTTCAACTTCAACTTCAACTTCAACTTCAACTTCAACTTCAACTTCAACTTCAACTTCAACTTCAACTTCAACTTCAACTTCAACTTCAACTTCAACTTCAACTTCAACTTCAACTTCAACTTCAACTTCAACTTCAACTTCAACTTCAACTTCAACTTCAACTTCAACTTCAACTTCAACTTCAACTTCAACTTCAACTTCAACTTCAACTTCAACTTCAACTTCAACTTCAACTTCAACTTCAACTTCAACTTCAACTTCAACTTCAACTTCAACTTCAACTTCAACTTCAACTTCAACTTCAACTTCAACTTCAACTTCAACTTCAACTTCAACTTCAACTTCAACTTCAACTTCAACTTCAACTTCAACTTCAACTTCAACTTCAACTTCAACTTTAACTTCAACTTTAACTTCAACTTTAACTTCAACTTTAACTTCAACTTTAACTTCAACTTTAACTTCAACTTTAACTTCAACTTTAACTTCAACTTTAACTTCAACTTCAACTTCAACTTCAACTTCAACTTCAACTTCAACTTCAACTTCAACTTCAACTTCAACTTCAACTTCAACTTCAACTTCAACTTCAACTTTAACTTCAACTTTAACTTCAACTTTAACTTCAACTTTAACTTCAACTTTAACTTCAACTTTAACTTCAACTTTAACTTCAACTTTAACTTCAACTTTAACTTCAACTTTAACTTCAACTTTAACTTCAACTTTAACTTCAACTTTAACTTCAACTTTAACTTCAACTTAACTTCAACTTTAACTTCAACTTTAACTTCAACTTTAACTTCAACTTTAACTTCAACTTTAACTTCAACTTTAACTTCAACTTTAACTTCAACTTTAACTTCAACTTTAACTTCAACTTTAACTTCAACTTTAACTTCAACTTTAACTTCACTTTAACTTCAACTTTAACTTCAACTTTAACTTCAACTTCAACTTCAACTTTAACTTCAACTTTAACTTCAACTTTAACTTCAACTTTAACTTCAACTTTAACTTCAACTTTAACTTCAACTTTAACTTCAACTTTAACTTCAACTTTAACTTCAACTTTAACATCAACTTTAACTTCAACTTTAACTTCAACTTCAACTTCAACTTCAACTTCAACTTCAACTTCAACTTCAACTTCAACTTCACTTCAACTTCAACTTCAACTTCAACTTCAACTTTAACTTCAACTTTAACTTCAACTTTAACTTCAACTTTAACTTCAACTTTAACTTCAACTTTAACTTCAACTTTAACTTCAACTTTAACTTCAACTTTAACTTCAACTTTAACTTCAACTTCAACTTCAACTTCAACTTCAACTTCAACTTCAACTTCAACTTCAACTTCAACTTCAACTTCAACTTCAACTTCACTTCAACTTCAACTTCAACTTCAACTTCAACTTCAACTTCAACTTCAACTTCAACTTCAACTTCAACTTTAACTTCAACTTTAACTTCAACTTTAACTTCAACTTTAACTTCAACTTTAACTTCAACTTTAACTTCAACTTTAACTTCAACTTTAATTTCAACTTTAACTTCAATTTTACTTCAACTTTAACTTCAACTTTAACTTCAACTTTAACTTCAACTTTAACTTCAACTTTAACTTCAACTTTAACTTCAACTTTAACTTCAACTTTAACTTCAACTTTAACTTCAACTTTAACTTCAACTTTAACTTCAACTTTAACTTCAACTTTAACTTCAACTTTAACTTTAACTTTAACTTCAACTTTAACTTCAACTTTAACTTCAACTTTAACTTCAACTTTAACTTCAACTTTAACTTCAACTTTAACTTCAACTTTAACTTCAACTTTAACTTCAACTTTAACTTCAACTTTAACTTCAACTTTAACTTTAACTTTAACTTCAACTTTAACTTCAACTTTAACTTCAACTTTAACTTCAACTTTAACTTCAACTTTAACTTCAACTTTAACTTCAACTTTAACTTCAACTTTAACTTCAACTTTAACTTCTACTTTAACTTCAACTTTAACTTCAACTTTAACTTCAACTTCAACCTCAATTTCAACTTCAACTTCAACTTCAATATCAACTTCAACTTCAATTTAAATTCAAATTTCACTTCAACTTTTACTTTAATTTCAACTTTAACTTCAACTTCAACTTTAACTTCAACTTTAACTTCAACTTTAACTTCAACTTCAACTTCAACTTCAACTTCAACTTCAACTTCAACTTCAACTTCAACTTCAACTTCAACTTCAACTTCAACTTCAACTTCAACTTCAACTTCAACTTCAACTTCAACTTTAACTTCAACTTCAACTTCAACTTCAACTTCAACTTCAACTTCAACTTCAACTTCAACTTCAACTTCAACTTCAACTTCAACTTCAACTTCAACTTCAACTTCAACTTCAACTTCAACTTCAACTTCAACTTCAACTTCAACTTCAACTTCAACTTCAACTTCAACTTCAACTTCAACTTCAACCTCAATTTCAACTTCAACTTCAACTTCAATATCAACTTCAACTTCAATTTAAATTCAAATTTCACTTCAACTTTTACTTTAATTTCAACTTTAACTTCAACTTCAACTTCAACTTCAACTTCAACTTTAATTTCAACTTCAACTTCAACTTCAACTTCAACTTCAATTTTAAATTTAACTTCAAGTTCAACTTCAAATTTAACTTCAACTTCAATTTCAACTTCAACTTCAATTTCAACTTTAACTTTAACTTCAAATTCAACTTTAAATTCAACTTCAAATTCTACTTCAAATTCAACTTCAAATTCTACTTCAAATTCAACTTCAACTCTAAAATCAACTTCAATTTCAACTTCAACTACAACTTCAATTTCAACTTTAACTTTAACTTCAATTCAAATCCAATTTCAACTTCAACTTCAACTTCAACTTCAATTTTAAATTTAACTTCAAGTTCAAGTTCAACTTCTACTTTAACTTCAATTTCAATTTCAACTTCAACTTCAATTTCAACTTTAACTTCAACTTCAACTTCAACTTCAACTTCAACTTCAAATTCAACTTCAACTTCAACTTCAACTTTAACTTTAACTTCAACTTCAACTTCAACTTCAAATTCAAATTCAACTTTGTGGCAACCTGGTCTGCTCCAATTTTAAGTTTTTTGGAGCAGACGAATTTCCCTATGGTGGTCTGCCTGACAGCTACAGTAGGCTGTTGGGACGGACGCCATTTTGGTGTCAGCAGACCTCTCACCATGAAGTCTATGGGTGAGAGGTCAGAAGTGACCTCTGTCCCCTCCAGGTGGAGTTGCCTGGAGGTTTCCTGTGGCCTAGTCAACCACAGGATCTGGGCAGTTGGGGGTAGGACTTGAAAGTGACTAGACCTGTGGGTGGAGGTCAAGTGGACCTCCACTGTCCAGCTACTGGATCATCTCTTTTGCTGTGCCACTGTGCCTTGGCCATTAGGCCTTGTTTTGTATATTTACGGGGGCTTGGCTGGTAGAAGATTACCAGCCAAGTTGTGTTAATACTCACTGCCATCGTATTCATCTTTTATTATCATCGTAAATGTGATTAAATACACTTTCATCACTTACCTTGTGTCGTGTCTTTTCTTTGGGGAGTACCGCGAGGGTGGTGGGATTACCGGTTGGGGAATCTCCCCCGCCCTTCAACGACTTGTTTCGGCCGGTCCTCGTGTCGGCTCGCGGTAGAACCGGTGTTCTACCGCGATATTCTCGGCGTGGCGGCGTGGTTTTTCGTCGTGTCCGTCGTGGGTGGCTCCAGGAGCCGGCACAACCCTAGGAGCACCGTGTGGGAGACGGCTACGGGTACGGTCCCGTCCCCATAAGGAGCCGGTAGCGGTAAGTTTACGTCTGTTTTTTGGGGTGAACTTACTGGGGTATTGTAATGGTCCGGCGGGACGTTACAATTGGTGGAGGCGCCGGGTACTTGTACCCCGCCTCTCGCACGGTGATTTACCGTGAATTCGACCGTTCAGTCGGTCGAATCACCATGCGGTGCAAGTACGCCACTGGGCGCGGACTTTGGTCCGTGGGACAGCGGCAGAAACCACCGTTTCACCGTCGATTTACCATTGCTCACCATGGGGAACGGACTTTGGTCTGTTGTACCGTGGTGAACGGTAAATCTACCGTCGGTAACCGTATTTTTACCGTTGACATACCGTGGGGAACGGACTCCGGTCTGTTGCACCGCAGTTAACGGTAAATTTACCGTCGAATTACCGTGGGGCCCGGACTACGGTCTGTGGTACTGTGGTTTTCGGTGGTGTACGGTATTTTACCGCAAGTACACCGTTGTGTACGGACTTGCGTCCGTTGATCCGCGGTAGAAAGTGGTAAAAGGTTGTTTACCGTGAAGTACACCGTGGGAAACGGACTCTTGTCCGTTAGACCGCGGTAGAAACCGGTAAAGGTAAACTCTGACCGTTCCTTACCGTGGGACACGGACTTTTGTCCGTGATACCGCGGTTTCGCACGGTTCCATCCGTTCGTAACGGTATTTTACGGACTTTTGTCCGTGAGTTTACCGTTTTCGACGGTGGAAACCCGAGATCTGGTGGCTTTGTCCAGATTTTACCGTTCATTTACGGTGAAAAATGGAGCCAGCCCCAAAAGTACCGACGAAGGTCGGGAACTTGGAGCAGATGCGGGGTTGGAGTTACGCGGCCGCGTAGTCGACCGTCTCTTTTGGGAGGCGGAAGGCGGGGATCCTCTGGAAACAGAGGGACCCAGCGGTAGCGTAGACGGGGATCTCCCGGAGGAATGGGTCACGGTGCGGAAACGCCGCCGTGACATCCGACCGGGGAAATACCCGTTGGAAGACAGTGGGTCCGATGGAGATCTCACCGGGAAGAACGAGCGGCCACGGCCGCTTGTCCAAGTTTCCACCGTCGCCCGTCCGGTTGGACGTGGCGATCAGCCCCGTAGGGACATGGTGGAAATCCCGGACGAGACTGCACGTGAGGGCCGGGCCTTTTTGGCCGGGCTATCCGAGCAGCAACTCGTTGAGATTGCCTACGGGATAGACGTCCTTCGGTTGGAAGGCCGACTGTCCCAGTCAACGGTTGAGCCGAGGGTGGCACCTCGGTTTTTAATGTCGCCCGTGCGGGAAGGCGCACGAGGAGAGGAACCACCGGTACTTCCCCGGTTGGTACCTCCGTGGGTAGCACCCAGGCCATCTCCTCGGGGACTTGGCCGGGGAGCTCCTGCTGTGCCCGGACAGAAGCCGAGGGTTCAGATGATGATCCCCTCGGAAGCTGGGTCCGTGTCTGACGTTTCGGGGAACCGCAGCAGGCCGCCTCGCAGGGTTAGCGCCGCTGCTTGGACGCCCGCTCCAGCGGTTCCAGCAAAGGTTCAGGCGTTCGGGTTCTTTAACCCAGTCCACGTTTTTGCACGTTACGACGGCAGAGAGGACTTGACGCCTTTTCTCCGCAAGTTCGAAGCGAAAGCCCGAGCTCAGCGCTGGACGGACGAGTCCCGATGCAGTTTCTTTACGTTTCTGCTGGACGGTCCGGCGGAAGAGTATTACGCCACGTTGGTGGACACTCTTCCAGACCTGACCTGGACGGAGCTGAAGGATGCTATGCGTAGCCGCTTCAGCACAAGCAACCAGGCTCGCCTCTGTTTCGGTGAATTTGAGTCCATGAAACAGGGGGCTACCGAGTCTGTTCAGGCATTCTACTGGCGGTTCTTGGAACTGTCCGACCGAGTGTCTCCGGGCAAAGACGAGAGCTGCCGGATCATTCGCTTCAAACGGAAACTCCAGACGGCCATCACTGATCAGTTGATCGGTTGTAAGGCCGGTACGGTGGAGGCATATGCCCGAAAGGCACGGCTGGTAGAGGCCGATTTGCTTCTAGTAGGTAAATTACCTACCCGTACAAGAGGGGTTCCTCAGGACAGGGCTAACGCTCTGTCTTCCGGAACCACGGCTAGCTCTGGGAGCTCTGCCAAGGCTTCATCTTCAAGCCCAAAGGGTGCGAAGGCTGCTGCACCATCCAAGTCGGACAAAGCAGGAGCCAAGACCGGAGGCAAGAAGAAGAAGACGGCAGGCTCTGGCGGAGATCAGCCGGCGGCAACGCCTCGTAGTACGGACCGTACAGGAGATTCACTCCGGCGACTAGGTCCTTGTTTCGGGTGTAACCAAATGGGTCACCTGAGGAAGGATTGTTCGAAGGCTGCCGCCAAAGGACAGGTTGCCAGAGTGGTACCTGACGCAAGTCAGAGCCTCCAGCCAACCTCTGGCATTGCGCCAGTTTGGCTGGAGGGTCGAAAGTACCTGGCCACCGTTCGAGGAGAGATCCTCGTTAAACTGCCGCCGGTCGCCACCGAACTGAGTGGTGTGCGACCGGTAAAGCTTCAAAGCTCAGGTGCCTGTCACGGCCTGAGCTCTGAACGGGGGACGTACCTCCGGGTGGTCTCCAAATATGTGGATGTCCTGCGGAAGGCAGGGGTGCCTCTGACGAGGTCTGCGGACCCGGAAATTACCCAGTGGGTATTTCCATCGCCATGCTCCACTTTGGAGGCCGTGTGCAGCCAGCTGGATCGCTGGTTTCCCCCTCACCCTACATGCCTAGTGGTGAGGTGCTGGATCGTGCGCTCATCGAGCAGGCTGGAGGAGTTGGTGTGCCCATACCTCCTGTTGTGCCTGGGGAGTCTCTGGTTTCTGAGACTGTGCCCCAGTCTTCTGCATGTCTGGAATTACCGTCCGGTGTGGACGGTAAGGTGGACGGGAGGCAGAAGATCGATGGTGGGAGCCCGCGGGTTCCCATCTCTGAGCTTCAGAGCCGGGCCTACGATGTAGGTTCACCGAGGGTGTGGGTGTCGATAGGCGATCGTCTGATGGAGATGATCGTAGACACCGGGGCCGACGTGTCGGTCCTAAGCATTACGGCGGCACGAGTGATGGAGTTGCCTATAGAGGAACTGGCGGTTCCTTCATTTCTTCTTGGAATGGGTGGGCACTATATCGAGGTAGTAGGGGTCACAAATGTGGAATTGACCATCCACAAGAAAACCATCAAGGTGCATCTACTTTTGGTGAAAGGAGAGGGCGAAGCGTTATTGGGCGTTGATCACGCCTCACGCTTCGGCTTGATGGTTGATATCGTGCACCGGAAGGTTTACTTCCGGGAGGATATCTGGACGGCACATCCAGACGCCCTCCAAGCTGCATTCACCGATCGAGCGCTTGCAGAACCTAAGGAGGTGGAAGCAATTCCATTGCCGATACCAGGGCTTTGCCTCAGGGACGGCAACTCCCAGTGGATCCGCCTGCACTCGAGAAGGTTGACGGGTGGGTGAACATTGTTTCACCGGAGCTGCCCGAGACCAGGACCTCTATCGGGCACGGAGAAGTTTGTTCTCTGCGACTGAGGGAGAATGTCTGGCTACCAGCCCACGTACGACGTGTCGTATCCGTGACGTTGGTAGAGCATGCCGGCCCTGGCTAGCTGCTTCTCGTGGAGCCGCACCGGAAAGCCTTAGGTGGACGTGGTGTGTTGGCAGTAGCAGGTATCGCTGCAGCTAACCGGCTTGGCACGTACGATATCTGGCTTGAGAATGTGGTGAAACAGGCCTGGAAACAGGAGAGGGTGTAGCCACGGCTCAAGCTGTGGAGGCTGCCATTGTGGTAGGGCTGGAAGAGCCGTCTAAGTTGAGAGGGGGAGACCCCACTCAGAGGACGGTTTGACCGGAGAAGTCCTCGTCTAAGTTGAGAGGGGCGTCCGGAAACGGGCGCCAAGTGCTCAACGTGGCGACGGCTCCCACTCTCGAAGAGTGTCTTAAGATTGGTCCCAATCTGAAGCCTAAAGAAGCGAGACAGCTTCGGGAGTTCCTGCTGGCACGCCGGGATCATTTCGCGTTCGACTTCACAGAGTTGGGTGAAACCTCTGGTCGAACATACGATTGACACCGGTGGGCAACCTCCAGTGCATGAAGGATTGCGTCGAACCGCTCCAGCGGCCAGAGCAGTCGAGAAAGAAGAGGTGGCGAAGATGTTGGATGCAGGGGTTATCCAACCTTCGCGTAGTCCCTACGCGAGCCCTATCTTGCTTGTCCGCAAGAAGGATGGTGGCTTTCGTTTTTGCGTGGACTACCGGAAACTGAATGCCCAGACAAAGTTGGATCAGTATCCGTTGCCTCGCATCGATGATGCGCTCGACTCATTGGCTGGTGCGAAGTTCTTCGCTACCTTAGACCTGGCTAGTGGTTACTGGCAGGTTCGGATGGCTGAGCCAGACGTTGAGAAAACGGCATTTATCTGCTCTCAAGGTCTGTTTGAGTTCCGAAAAATGCCTTTCAGACTCTGTAATGCTCCAGCCACCATGCAAAGAGCGCTAGACCTCTTATTTGCAGGACATAAGTGGGAGACGTGTCTGGTGTACCTGGACGATATTATCGTCTTTGGGAACACTATCGAGCAGTTTCTCGAGAGACTCTCCACTGTACTTGGACTGTTAAGAGGGGCGGAGCTGAAACTCCAGCCGAAGAAGTGTTTCTTTGGCTTTGACAAAGTTCGTTATCTCGGTCACGTAGTAAGTGCCGAGGGAGTTGCTCCGGACCCGGATCTCGTGCGGGCAGTCCAGGAGTTTGATGTCCCGACGACAGTGACAGGCGTTCGCAGTTTTCTCGGACTTGCCGGTTACTATTGAAGGTTCATCAAGGACTTCGCCAAGGTGGCCAGGCCTTTGCACGATCTGACGAAGAAGGTTGCGTCCTTCGAGTGGTCGGATCAGTGCAAACTAGCGTTTGCTTGGTTAAAGGCATTTGTAACCGAAGCGCCGGTACTCACCATGTACGATCCGCGTGGTGAGGTAATTATCCATACCGACGCTAGTGGGTACGGCTTGGGAGTCGTAGTCTACCAGAAGTTACCGGAGGACAGTGTCCCCCGTGTTCTGGCCTACGCAAGCTGACTCATGAAGGGAGCGGAAACACGGTATTCGGTCACCGAGCAGGAGTGCTTGGCAGTCATGTTTGCCGTGGGTAAATTCCGTCCTTACCTCTTTAACCGGGAGTTTGTGATCGTAACTGATCACCACGCTCTTTGCTATCTGCAGACAGCCAAAAACCTGCAAGGCAGGTTGGGGCGTTGGCAGATACAGCTTCAAGAGTACCGGTTTAAGGTTCAGTATAGGAAGGGAACACTGCACGTGGATGCCGACGCTTTGAGTCGGTATCCTGTTCGTGATGTGGCGGACCTTTCCTTACCTGAATATGTCGAAGCCGACGTAGGTGAGGTTATTTACCACATCCGTTCCGAGGTGGATTGGGTCAAGGAGCAAGAGGCCGATGGCTGGTGCTCCAAAGTGAAGAGTGAAATCTTCCGTGACCCCAACTCGAACCTCCAGTTCAAGTTTGTGGTGGCAGATGACTTGTTGTTTGCCATTAGGTCCATCCAGGATCGGTTGAGAACTGTTCTGGTAGTTCCGAAGTCATGCAGGGCTTTCTGTCTAAGGAAGCTACATGACATTCCCAAAGCTGGTCACTTCGGGATGTTCAAGACCTACCAGAGGCTGCGCTAACGCTTCTACTGGATCGGTATGAAGCGGGACACTGCTGAATATGTTAAGTCATGTTTGGTGTGTCAGAGAGCGCGACAGTTTGCTCGAAGTCAGGGATTTCTCCAACCGATTGTGCCGGAATACCCAGTTGATACCTGGGGAATGGACTTCGTTGGACTGTTTCCTGCCTCCGTGGGTAGAGTCACCTATGTACTAATCATGGTTGACTATTTCACCCGGTACGGTGTGGCAAGGGCGGTACGAAGGGCCACGGCCGCCTGTGTGGTGAAATTTCTGAAGGACGAGATTCTTTCGGTGTATGGCATGCCGAAAGCTCTTGTCTCGGATCGTGGGTCCCAGTTCTCCAGCAAAGTCCTGCCGAAGTTCCGAGAGCGCTATAATATAGCGCATCACTTCACAATGGTGTACCATCCGCAAGCTAATGGGCTTACGGAATGTACGAATAAAACCGTAATGGAAACCATCAAGCGCCCGCGGCCCGCTGTGTGGGCTTATAACACAGCTGTCCAGGAGAGTACACAGGTCTCTCCGTATCAGTTGTTGTTTGGCCGTGAGCCCCGGATGGAGATTGATAATCTCCTTCCGAGCGGTCCAGTCTGCGACTTGCCCGACCAGCAAGCCGTGGAGGAGCAGGCTCGTCAACGTTTGACGGCTGCTCAGAAAAGGCAGAAAGAACGGTATGATGCTGGCCGTGTGGAGCCTCCTCTTTTTCAGCCTGGAGATCAGGTGTGGATAAGAGATCAGGCCGGGAGGCTCGGCCAGGCGAAGAAATGGAGCTTGGCCTACAAAGCTGAGAGGGGTACGGTGGTCACGCAGTTTTCCGACCTGGTCTACGAAATAGAGTTCGTAGATGGGTATGGTCGGAAGGTGCGTGACCTGTTTCATGTAGATAACCTTAAGCCATACGTACCCACCTGTACCGTGAGGGAGGAAGATGAACTTGGAGTCTCTGACACCTCCTCCGGTACAGACAGCGATGCCACGGAGGCTTCGGCGCGGAGTGGAACGACTCCGGCGCTCAAGCCACCGTCCGTTTCTTCGCCGGAGTCTACCGACTCTGAGGCAGATAACCCCTCTCCACCTCAGTACAATCTCCGTCCGCGGAGACCGAGGGTGTATGAGGTGAGTGGGTTTGATGCTCGAATAGGAAGCCCCCAGGGACGCCCCTGCTGTGGGGTACTCTGTGGGAGTCCTTCTTGTGGTGGGAGAGAGCCGGCAGTCCGCAAGTTTGGGCGGATGGCTGGGAAAGGAGGCAGCCGGACGTTGCGGTGTTTGGATCCCGCCACGGTTTCAGTTGAAACCAAGGGCGGCCCATCACCAGGTGTCCAGCCAAAGGCCCGACAAAATCGGTCCGGGAACGGAGAAATCCGTCCGTAAAAACCTCCGGGCAATCTCCAATTACCGTCAATATAAGAGAATTGACGGTAAATGTCTCTACCCACCAGGTCCAGTCTTGGTGTAGGAGAATTCACCGTGTGTCTGCCCCTAAAAAAGCAGACGACGGTGAAATCTCCATGATGACTATGCATGAGGCGGCTGATGATGTTTTAGCCGCTACTGCACGGCCATTAGCTGCTAAGACGGTGAATTTGGCGGCTATGCGCCATCTTGTTTGTAAAATAAACAAACAAAGGACGCCGGCCACACGTGGTTTTAAACAAACACAAATTCACCGTCAAAGAGGCCACCAAGACCTGGAAAAAGAGGGCGAAATTAAAAAAGTAAGTCCCTCTAAGGGTATTTCCTTCTCCTGCCTGTTGGCAGTTCTCTTTTTGTTGTTAACGGTGTGTTTTACGGTCATTGACCGTATACACATGTGGTGGGTGTGGTTTCGCCGCCATGACTGTTGTCATGGTGGTTCAATCACTACGGAAAGCACTTTTCCGGCGGGTTCAGCCGGTCCGAGCGCCGTTTCGCTTGGGAAGGCCCAAGTTCGACGGTGTTTGGACGGTAGAAGACTGCCAGGGAGTGGTTTTCGCCGTCCGAAGGCAGTAAAACACGGTTTTGACCGTGGTTTACCGACTTTGGACGGTGGAAACCGTGATTCGCACGGTGAAATCCCGTGGAATACCCTTTCTACCGGTTCCGAAAGGGGGAAAAGTGGTTTTCACCGTATGAAGGCTTAAAAACACGGTTTTGATCGTGGATTACCGACTTTGAACGGTGAAAACGAGAATTCTCACGGGAAAAGCCCGTGGAATTCACTTTTCCACGGTGAAAGCTTGTTTTTGACGGTTTCTTCCCTTTTCAACAGGTCCACCACGGAGAAGAAGAAGGAGGAAGGCGACGGGATTTTCCAACGGTCCCCCTCCCTCAGCCCGCTGCATCCGGGGGATGCCAGTCTGTTGGAGTCAGGATCGGAGGGCTCCCCATCATCTAGCGGACCGGAAGCGGCTGACGCTACCATGGAATCAGTTGATTCCCCGGCGGCAGAGGCCGTGGAGGGTCCGAAGTCTGCCCAGTCGACTCCGGCCGGTGTCGGAGCCTTCTGGGACAGATACCTGCAGTCTCCCACCAGGGATACGGCTGCTACCACCGTTCAGTCGGTGGCGGCGGTAGTTTCTCCGGTTGGAGGGACTGCAGACGCGGGTGTTGATGGTGGGAAAGCGGCTACTGGTGTGGTAACCGCTAGTACCCCGGAACCCGGGTCTCCGTCTGTTCGAGACCTCCTAGACTGGTCTAGGGTGGTCGAGGACAGTGAGGACGTCTCCTTGGGAGCGTCCTTAGTTATCAACACGGAGATGGAGATCGAAACCACCGTTGATTCGGTGGTTGGCGCCTCAAGGCAGTGGCGGAGACGTAACGCCTCTTCAGAGGGCTCTTCGGAGTCTGACGGGAGTAGTTCGGCCTCCGAGGGTACACCGACTGGGACGGGATCCCCCGGAGTTCTTCCCGCCGATCCAATGTCTTTGGAGGCCGTGGCTGTGTCCTTGGCCGAAGAAGAAGGCCGCTTGGATCGGTTGGACGAAGCTAGACGGGACATGGTCCAGGAAGGTGGCTTCCTAGTCGGAGACCGTCGATGCTTCGTCGGGGAGTTTCCAACCGTGCAGGTGAGGAAGGACGGCGCGAAGAAGCGCAAGAAAAAGTCCGGAGCCGCACGGATCACTGCCAGAGCCAAGGCTCTCGCAGAGAGAGAGGCACTACTTAAAGCTAAGGAGGAGGCATTGAAGAAGTTCACGCCTGCTGTGGGGCTTCGAGTAGAGACTCTCGCCCGCCCTGACAGTTGTTCAGGGGCTGCTTGGCCAGAGAAGCCGGCTGCTGGATTGGGTCCGCCCGAGGCAGTTGCTGGCCACTCCGGCTGGCGGTCAGACAACCCGAAGAGGGACCGGCGAGCGTAGAAGACGGCTACCCAGCCTCCAGTATCCACTCACGGTAAAACGGGGAAATCTGTGAGTGGTGGTGGTGGTAAGGGACAAAAGAGGTCCCGCCCTCACACCCCACCAGTGGCTGAACGCTCTCGAGGCAAGAAGGCCAGGTCCTCCAGTCGAGGAAAGGCCTCCGAACCTCGGAAGCTCGAGAGCTTGGATGACAAGCTCAAACGGTTTCAGGCTCAAGCAGCGAGCTTGCACCGACAGATCGCTCGTGCGGTCGGTGCACGTGAGCGGCAGGAGTTTGAGCGCCGGGCTGCGGAGTTCCCTCCCCTGCAGGGAATGCCCGCCCGGAGTCTGCTCAAAACAGGGGAACCTCCTGTCGGTCGTGGTGTCCTGCCAATTGCGAGCGCCACGACCATCGCTGGCCAGAAGCGAATCACCGAGAGGGAGGCGATGCAGGCTTCCAGTGCACCAGCCCATGGTGCGGAAGCCAAAGCTACTGGTGGCAAGAGGAAGATTTGTCTCCGGGCAATCATCCTCGGCTGTCGCTTTGGCTAAGGGCACTTCTTCAAAGAAGAGTACGGCTCCGGCCGAAAAACCTTCGAAGAAGGAGTCCGAGAAGGCGAAGGGGGCTAACCACCCGCCTAAGCCTGATCGGCCCAGTAAGTCGTCGGGGTCAGTTAAGTCTGACCCGACGCATGGTTAACCTTCCTTTAACGGGAAGAAAAAGAAAAAGAAGAAGGACCGTAAAAAGTCCAAGCGTGAGAGGAAGGGAAGTCCGACACCCTCCAGTAGTAGGCGCCAGGGAGCCGAAACTGGAGGCGTCGTGGCGGAAAAGGAGGAGTCCCGGCATGCTCAGGCAAGCACGCCGGCCGGGAGTCAACCGGTCCATACCCGTCCCGTTGAGGCGGCGCGGATGGATGGTAGGTTGATGCGCGACGTTTTGGTCGGCACGCCTTCATCCTCCCCGAAGGTGGATGCGGTCTCGAGCCTGCGGGTTTGAGCAGTGAGAACCCTGCACCGGGTGACTTTGCCCTCACCTAAGGGTGAAAGAACCTCGGTTGCAGGAGTCAGTGTTCCCACAAGACGTGACCCCGTGACCCCCAATGGGGGTACATCCTTCTCTCCGGTCCATAGCGGCGGGGTATTCGATACCCTAGGACCTGAAACGTCAACCTCCCCTAGGCCTGAGGCTGAGGGACGGCATATTGGCGCATTGCCCCCGTATTCAGATGCAGAAGTGTATCTGAATAACCGGCTTGGTCTCTGGCAAGACCAGCCGGGAATGGAGGGTTGCCAATACCACGGCTACTACCGTCTGGATGAGCCACTTCCAGAGCTATGGGTAGCAAAGCTACCGCGGTACAACATGCGCCATGTGGTGGCGTTTGGTTGTGGGGGTTTTCCGGTTGTTATAGTCGTAAATCCGGTCCAGCAAACGTTCGCTATTTTGGATGTGGTGGGGCTAGATGCCGGGATAGTTCGTCTAGCCCGGCGTGCAGCCCCATTCATCCAACGGTTGCTGGGATGCGACTTAGGAGGTATGGCTGGACAGTTTGTAACTGAGCCTCTACCAGGGTGCGAGACCGAGCCCGCCGTCGCCCTGGTGGACCTCCTAACAAGTCGGATGCTTCATACGCGTCCGCAACTCCAGGATATTCCTTTTCGAGGAATTCCGAGCCCTGGAGGAAAGCCGTCTTAGGGGGACGGTTTTCGATACTGGTTTTGGGTGGCGTAACACCCAGATGTGCTTGTGGTGGGCACGTCGGTGGGCTGCGGAGTGGATGGGCTCCACTTTCGCGACACCGCCAGAGAAGCCGTCCGGAACCTAAGAAGGTCAGGTTCGGGGAGCAATCCTGGCTGGCTTGACTGACCTGTTCCCGAGACGGAACAGGGAAGTTGAGAGGATTGTGGCAACCTGGTCTGCTCCAATTTTAAGTTTTTTGGAGCAGACGAATTTCCCTATGGTGGTCTGCCTGACAGCTACAGTAGGCTGTTGGGACGGACGCCATTTTGGTGCCAGCAGACCTCTCACCATGAAGTCTATGGGTGAGAGGTCAGAAGTGACCTCTGTCCCCTCCAGGTGGAGTTGCCTGGAGGTTTCCTGTGGCCTAGTCAACCACAGGATCTGGGCAGTTGGGGGTAGGACTTGAAAGTGACTAGACCTGTGGGTGGAGGTCAAGTGGACCTCCAATGTCCAGCTACTGGATCATCTCTTTTGCTGTGCCACTGTGCCTTGGCCATTAGGCCTTGTTTTGTATATTTATGGGGGCTTGGCTGGTAGAAGATTACCAGCCAAGTTGTGTTAATACTCACTGCCATCGTATTCATCTTTTATTATCATCGTAAGTGTGATTAAATACACTTTCATCACTTACCTTGTGTCGTGTCTTTTCTTTGGGGAGTACCGCGAGGGGGGTGGGATTACCGGTTGGGGAATCTCCGCCGCCCTTCACCGACTTGTTTTGGCCTGTCTTCGTGTCCGCTCGCGGTAGAACCGGTGTTCTACCGCGAAATTCTCGGCGTGGCGGCGTGGTTTTTCGTCGTGTCCGTCGTGGGTGGCTCCAGGAGCCGGCACAATCCTAGGAGCACCGTGTGGGAGACGGCTACGGGTACGGTCCCGTCCCCGTAAGGAGCCGGTAGTGGTAAGTTTACGTCTGTTTTTTGGGGTGAACTTACTCGGGTATTGTAACGGTCCGGCGGAACGTTACAACTTCAAGTTCAATTTCAAGTTCAAGTCCAAGTTCAACTTCAACTTCAACTTCAATTTCAACTTTAACTTCAACTTCAATTTCAACTTCAACTTTAATTTCAACTTTAACTTCAACTTCAACTTCGAATTCAACTTCAACTTCAACTTCAATTTCAACTTTAACTTCAACTTCAACTTCAATTTTAACTTTAACTTCAACTTCAATTTCAACTTCAATTTCAATTTCAACTTCAACTTCAACTTTAACTTCAACTTCAACCTCAACTTCAACTTCAATTTCAACTTCAACTTCAATTTCAACTTCAACTTCAACTTCAAATACAACTTCAACTTTAAGTTCAACTTCATCTTTAACTTCAAATTCAACTTCAATTTCAACTTCAACTTCAACTTCATTTTCAACTTCAACTTCAACTTCAATTTCAACTTCAACTTCAATTTCAAATACAACTTCAACTTTAAGTTCAACTTCATCTTTAACTTCAAATTCAACTTAAATTTCAACTTCAACTTCAACTTCAACTTCAACTTCAACTTCAACTTCAATTTCAACTTTAACTTCAACTTCAACTTCAATTTCAATTCTATTTCAACTTTAACTTTAATTTCTATTTCAACTTCAACTTCAACTTCAACTTCAACTTCAACTTCAACTTCGATATCAACTTCAACTTCAATTTAAATTCAAATTTCACTTCAACTTTTACTTTAATTTCAACTTTAACTTCAATTTCAACTTTAACTTCAACTTCAATTTCAAAATAAACTTCAACTTTAACTTCAATTTTAACTTCAACTTCAACTTCAACTTCAATTTTAAATTTAACTTCAAGTTCAAGTTCAATTTCAAGTTCAAGTTCAACTTCTACTTTAACTTCAACTTCAATTTCAACTTCAACTTCAATTTCAACTTTAACTTTAACTTCAAATTCAACTTCAAATTCAACTTCAAATTCAACTTCAAATTCAACTTCAAATTCAACTTCAAATTCAACTTCAAATTCAACTTCAAATTCTACTTCAAATTCAACTTCAAATTCTACTTCAAATTCAACTTCAACTCTAAAATCAACTTCAATTTCAACTTCAACTACAACTTCAACTACAACTTCAACTTCAATTTCAACTTTAACTTTAACTTCAATTCAAATCCAATTTCGAATTCAACTTCAAATTCAACTTTAACTTCAACTTCAACTTCAACTTCAACTTCAAGTTCAAGTTCAAGTTCAAGTTCAAGTTCAAGTTCAAGTCCAAGTTCAACTTCAACTTCAACTTCAATTTCAACTTTAACTTCAACTTCATTTTCAACTTCAACTTCAACTTCAATTTCAACTTCAACTTCAACTTCAAATACAACTTCAACTTTAAGTTCAACTTCATCTTTAACTTCAAATTCAACTTAAATTTCAACTTCAACTTCAACTTCAACTTCAACTTCAACTTCAACTTCAACTTCAATTTCAACTTTAACTTCAACTTCAACTTCAATTTCAATTCCATTTCAACTTTAACTTTAATTTCTATTTCAACTTCAACTTCAACTTCAACTACAACTTCAACTTCAACTTCAATATCAACTTCAACTTCAATTTAAATTCAAATTTCACTTCAACTTTTACTTTAATTTCAACTTTAACTTCAACTTCAACTTTAACTTCAACTTCAATTTCAAAATAAACTTCAACTTTAACTTCAATTTTAACTTCAACTTCAATGTCAACTTCAATTTTAAATTTAACTTCAAGTTCAAGTTCAAGTTTAACTTCTACTTTAACTTCAACTTCAATTTCAACTTCAACTTCAATTTCATCTTTAACTTTAACTTCAAATTCAACTTCAAATTCAACTTCAAATTCAACTTCAAATTCAACTTCAAATTCAACTTCAAATTCAACTTCAAATTCTTCTTCAAATTCAACTTCAAATTCTACTTCAAATACAACTTCAACTTTAAGTTCAACTTCATCTTTAACTTCAAATTCAACTTAAATTTCAACTTCAACTTCAACTTCAACTTCAACTTCAACTTCAACTTCAACTTCAACTTCAATTTCAACTTTAACTTCAACTTCAACTTCAATTTCAATTCCATTTCAACTTTAACTTTAATTTCTATTTCAACTTCAACTTCAACTTCAACTTAAACTTCAACTTCAACTTCAACTTCAATTTCAACTTAAACTTCAATTTCAACTTAAACTTCAATTTCAACTTAAACTTCAATTTCAACTTAAACTTCAACTTCAACTTCAACTTCAATTTCAACTTCATTTTTAACTTCAACTTCAATTTCAAATTCAATTTCAACTTCAACTTCAATTTCAATTTTAACATCAACTTCAATTTCAACTTCAACTTCAATTTCAACTTCAACTTCAATTTCAACTTAAACTTCAATTTAAACTTCAACTTCAATTTCAACTTAAACTTCAATTTCAACTTCAGCTTCAATTTAAACTTCAACTTCAATTTCAAATTCAATTTCAACTTCAACTTCAACTTTAACTTCAACTTCAATTTCAACTTCAATTTCAATTTAAACTTAAACTTCAATTTCAACTTAAACTTCAATTTCAACTTAAACTTCAATTTCAACTTCAACTTCAACTTCATATTCAACTTCAACTTCAACTTCAATTTCAACTTCATTTTTAACTTCAACTTCAATTTCAAATTCAATTTCAACTTTAACTTCAATTTCAATTTTAACTTCAACTTCAATTTCAACTTCAACTTCAATTTCAACTTAAACTTCAATTTCAACTTAAACTTCAATTTCAACTTAAACTTCAATTTCAACTTCAACTTCAACTTCAACTTCAACTTTAATTTCAACTTCATTTTTAACTTCAACTTCAACTTCAAGTTCAGTTTTAACTTCAACTACATCCAATTTCAAATTCAATTTCAATGTCAACTTCAATTTTAACTTTAACTTCAACTTCAATTTCAACTTCAACTTCAATTTCAACTTTAAATTCAACTTCAATTTCAACTTAAACTTCAATTTCAACTTAAACTTCAATTTCAACTTAAACTTCAATTTCAACTTAAACTTCAATTTCAACTTAAACTTCAATTTCAACTTCAACTTCAACTTCAATTTCAACTTCATTTTTAACTTCAACTTCAATTTCAAATTCAATTTCAACTTCAACTTCAATTTTAACTTCAACTTCAATTTCAACTTCAACTTCAATTTAAACTTCAACTTCAATTTCAACTTAAACTTCAATTTCAACTTAAACTTCAATTTAAACTTCAACTTCAATTTCAACTTCAACTTCAATTTCAAATTTAATTTCAACTTCAACTTCAACTTTAACTTCAACTTCAATTTCTACTTCAACTTCAATTTAAACTTCAACTTCAATTTCAACTTAAACTTCAATTTCAACTTAAACTTCAATTTCAACTTAAACTTCAGTTTCAACTTAAACTTCAATTTCAAATTCAACTTCAACTTAAACTTAAACTTCAATTCCAACTTCATTTTTAACTTCAACTTCAATTTCAAATTCAATTTCAACTTCAACTTCAATTTCAATTTTAACTTCAACTTCAATTTCAACTTCAACTTCAATTTCAACTTAAACTTCAATTTCAACTTCAACTTCAAATTCAACTTCATTTTTAACTTCAACTTCAACTTCAAGTTAAGTTTTAACTTCAACTACATCCAATTTCAAATTCAATTTCAACGTCAACTTCAATTTTAACTTTAACTTCAACTTCAATTTCAATTTCAACTTCAATTTCAAATTCAATTTCAACTTCAACTTCAATTTCAACTTTAAGTTCAACTTCAATTTCAACTTCAACTTCAATTTCAACTTCAACTTCAATTTTAACTTCAACTTCAACTTTAACTTCAACTTCAACTTCAACTTCAACTTCAACTTCAATTTCAACTTCATTTTCAACTTCATTTTCAACTTCAACTTCACCTTCAACTTCAACTTCAACTTCAATTTCAACTTCAACTTCAACTTCAACTTCAACTTCAACTTCAATTTCAAATTCAAATTCAACTTCAACTTTAACTTCAACTTCAACTTCAAATTCAACTTCAACTTCAACTTCAACTTCAACTTCAATTTCAACTTCAAATTTCATTTGAACCTATACTTCAATTTCAACTTTAACTTAAAACTTCAACTTCAATTTTAAACTTAACTTCAGCTTCAAATTCAACTTCAATTTCAAATTCAATTTTAAGTTTAACTTCAACTTCAACTTCAATTTCAAATTCAATTTCAATTTCAACTTCAACTTCAATTTCAACTTTAAATTCAACTTCAATTTCAACTTCAACTTCAATTTCAAATTCAATTTCAACTTCAACTTCAATTTCAACTTTAACTTCAACTTCAATTTCAACTTCAACTTCAATTTAAACTTCAACTTCAATTTCAACTTAAACTTCAATTTCAACTTAAACTTCAATTTCAACTTCAACTTCAACTTCAACTTCAATTTCAACTTCATTTTTAACTTCAACTTCAATTTCAAATTCAATTTCAACTTCAACTTCAATTTCAATTTTAACTTTAACTTCAATTTCAACTTCAACTTCAATTTCAACTTCAACTTCAATTTCAACTTAAACTTCAATTTCAACTTCAACTTCAACTTCAATTTCAAATTCAATTTCAACTTCAACTTCAATTTCAACTTTATATTCAACTTCAATTTCAACTTCAACTTCAATTTCAAATTCAATTTCAACTTCAACTTCAACTTCAATTTCAAATTCAATTTCAACTTCAACTTCAATTTCAACTTTAACTTCAACTTCAACTTCAATTTCAATTCCATTTCAACTTTAACTTTAATTTCTATTTCAACTTCAACTTCAACTTCAACTTCAACTTCAACTTCAACTTCAATATCAACTTCAACTTCAATTTAAATTCAAATTTCACTTCAACTTTTACTTTAATTTCAACTTTAACTTCAACTTCAACTTTAACTTCAACTTCAATTTCAAAATAAACTTCAACTTTAACTTCAATTTTAACTTCAACTTCAACTTCAACTTCAATTTTAAATTTAACTTCAAGTTCAAGTTCAAGTTCAAGTTCAAGTTCAACTTCTACTTTAACTTCAACTTCAATTTCAACTTCAACTTCAATTTCAACTTTAACTTTAACTTCAAATTCAACTTCAAATTCAACTTCAAATTCAACTTCAAATTATACTTCAAATTCAACTTCAAATTCTACTTCAAATTCAACTTCAACTCTAAAATCAACTTCAATTTCAACTTCAACTGCAACTTCAACTTCAATTTCAACTTTAACTTTAACTTCAATTCAAATCCAATTTCGAATTCAACTTCAAATTCAACTTTAACTTCAACTTTAACTTCAACTTTAACTTCAACTTTAACTTCAACTTTAACTTCAACTTTAACTTCAACTTTAACTTCAACTTCAAGTTCAAGTTCAAGTTCAAGTTCAAGTTCAAGTCCAAGTTCAACTTCAACTTCAACTTTAATTTCAACTTTAACTTCACCTTCAATTTCAACTTCAATTTCAACTTTAACTTCAACTTCAACTTCAATTTTAACTTTAACTTCAACTTCAATTTTAACTTCAATTTCAATTTCAACTTCAACTTCAACTTTAACTTCAACTTCAACCTCAACTTCAACTTCAATTTCAACGTCAACTTCAACTTCAAATAAAACTTCAACTTTAAGTTCAACTTCATCTTTAACTTCAAATTCAACTTCAATTTCAACTTCAACTTCAACTTCAACTTCATTTTCAACTTCAACTTAAACTTCAATTTCAAATTCAACTTCAACTTCAAATACAACTTCAACTTTAAGTTCAACTTCATCTTTAACTTCAAATTCAACTTAAATTTCAACTTCAACTTCAACTTCAACTTCAACTTCAACTTCAACTTCAACTTCACCTTCAACTTCAACTTCAACTTCAACTTCAATTTCAACTTTAACTTCAACTTCAACTTCAATTTCAATTCCATTTCAACTTTAACTTTAATTTCTATTTCAACTTAAACTTCAACTTCAACTTCAACTTCAACTTCAACTTCAACTTCAACTTCAATTTCAACTTCAACTTCAATTTCAACTTAAACTTCAATTTCAACTTAAACTTCAAATTCAACTTAAACTTCAATTTCAACTTCAACTTCAACTTCAACTTCAACTTCAATTTCAACTTCATTTTTAACTTCAACTTCAATTTCAAATTCAATTTCAACTTCAACTTCAATTTAAATTTTAACTTCAACTTCAATTTCAACTTAAACTTCAATTTCAACTTAAACTTCAAATTCAACTTTAACTTCAAATTCAACTTCAAATTCAACTTCAAATTCAACTTCAAATTATACTTCAAATTCAACTTCAAATTCTACTTCAAATTCAACTTCAACTCTAAAATCAACTTCAATTTCAACTTCAACTACAACTTCAACTTCAATTTCAACTTTAACTTTAACTTCAATTCAAATCCAATTTCGAATTCAACTTCAAATTCAACTTTAACTTCAACTTTAACTTCAACTTTAACTTCAACTTTAACTTCAACTTTAACTTCAACTTTAACTTCAACTTCAAGTTCAAGTTCAAGTTCAAGTTCAAGTTCAAGTCCAAGTTCAACTTCAACTTCAACTTTAATTTCAACTTTAACTTCACCTTCAATTTCAACTTCAATTTCAACTTTAACTTCAACTTCAACTTCAATTTTAACTTTAACTTCAACTTCAATTTTAACTTCAATTTCAATTTCAACTTCAACTTCAACTTTAACTTCAACTTCAACCTCAACTTCAACTTCAATTTCAACGTCAACTTCAACTTCAAATAAAACTTCAACTTTAAGTTCAACTTCATCTTTAACTTCAAATTCAACTTCAATTTCAACTTCAACTTCAACTTCAACTTCATTTTCAACTTCAACTTAAACTTCAATTTCAAATTCAACTTCAACTTCAAATACAACTTCAACTTTAAGTTCAACTTCATCTTTAACTTCAAATTCAACTTAAATTTCAACTTCAACTTCAACTTCAACTTCAACTTCAACTTCAACTTCAACTTCACCTTCAACTTCAACTTCAACTTCAACTTCAATTTCAACTTTAACTTCAACTTCAACTTCAATTTCAATTCCATTTCAACTTTAACTTTAATTTCTATTTCAACTTAAACTTCAACTTCAACTTCAACTTCAACTTCAACTTCAACTTCAACTTCAATTTCAACTTCAACTTCAATTTCAACTTAAACTTCAATTTCAACTTAAACTTCAAATTCAACTTAAACTTCAATTTCAACTTCAACTTCAACTTCAACTTCAACTTCAATTTCAACTTCATTTTTAACTTCAACTTCAATTTCAAATTCAATTTCAACTTCAACTTCAATTTAAATTTTAACTTCAACTTCAATTTCAACTTCAACTTCAATTTCAACTTCAACTTCAATTTCAACTTCAACTTCAATTTCAACTTAAACTTCAATTTAAACTTCAACTTCAATTTCAACTTCAACTTCAACTTCAAGTTCAAGTTCAAGTTCAAGTTCAAGTCCAAGTTCAACTTCAACTTCAACTTCAATTTCAACTTAAACTTCAGTTTCAACTTAAACTTCAATTTCAAATTCAATTTCAACTTCAACTTCAATTTCAATTTTAACTTCAACTTCAATTTCAACTTCAACTTCAATTTCAACTTAAACTTCAATTTCAACTTCAACTTCAATTTCAACTTAATTTTTAACTTCAACTTCAACTTCAAGTTCAGTTTTAACTTCAACTACATCCAATTTCAAATTCAATTTCAACGTCAACTTCAATTTTAACTTTAACTTCAACTTCAATTTCAATTTCAAATTCAATTTCAAATTCAATTTCAACTTCAACTTCAATTTCAACTTTAAGTTCAACTTCAATTTCAACTTCAACTTCAATTTCAACTTCAACTTCAATTTTAACTTCAACTTCAACTTTAACTTCAACTTCAACTTCAACTTCAACTTCAACTTCAATTTCAACTTCATTTTCAACTTCATTTTCAACTTCAACTTCACCTTCAACTTCAACTTCAACTTCAATTTCAACTTCAACTTCAACTTCAACTTCAACTTCAACTTCAACTTCAACTTCAACTTCAACTTCAACTTCAATTTCAAATTCAAATTCAACTTCAACTTTAACTTCAACTTCAACTTCAAATTCAACTTCAACTTCAACTTCAACTTCAACTTCAATTTCAACTTCAAATTTCATTTGAACCTATACTTCAATTTCAACTTTAACTTAAACTTCAACTTCAATTTTAAACTTAACTTCAGCTTCAAATTCAACTTCAATTTCAAATTCAATTTTAAGTTTAACTTCAACTTCAACTTCAATTTCAAATTCAATTTCAACTTCAACTTCAATTTCAACTTTAAATTCAACTTCAATTTCAACTTCAACTTCAATTTCAACTTTAAATTCAACTTCAATTTCAACTTCAACTTCAATTTCAAATTCAATTTCAACTTCAACTTCAATTTCAACTTTAACTTTAACTTCAAATTCAACTTCAAATTCAACTTCAAATTCAACTTCAAATTATACTTCAAATTCAACTTCAAATTCTACTTCAAATTCAACTTCAACTCTAAAATCAACTTCAATTTCAACTTCAACTACAACTTCAACTTCAATTTCAACTTTAACTTTAACTTCAATTCAAATCCAATTTCGAATTCAACTTCAAATTCAACTTTAACTTCAACTTTAACTTCAACTTTAACTTCAACTTTAACTTCAACTTTAACTTCAACTTTAACTTCAACTTCAACTTCAAGTTCAAGTTCAAGTTCAAGTTCAAGTCCAAGTTCAACTTCAACTTCAACTTTAATTTCAACTTTAACTTCACCTTCAATTTCAACTTCAATTTCAACTTTAACTTCAACTTCAACTTCAATTTTAACTTTAACTTCAACTTCAATTTTAACTTCAATTTCAATTTCAACTTCAACTTCAACTTTAACTTCAACTTCAACCTCAACTTCAACTTCAATTTCAACGTCAACTTCAACTTCAAATAAAACTTCAACTTTAAGTTCAACTTCATCTTTAACTTCAAATTCAACTTCAATTTCAACTTCAACTTCAACTTCAACTTCAATTTTAACTTTAACTTCAATTTCAACTTCAACTTCAATTTCAACTTCAACTTCAATTTCAACTTAAACTTCAATTTCAACTTCAACTTCAACTTCAATTTCAAATTCAATTTCAACTTCAACTTCAATTTCAACTTTATATTCAACTTCAATTTCAACTTCAACTTCAATTTCAAATTCAATTTCAACTTCAACTTCAACTTCAATTTCAAATTCAATTTCAACTTCAACTTCAATTTCAACTTTAACTTCAACTTCAACTTCAATTTCAATTCCATTTCAACTTTAACTTTAATTTCTATTTCAACTTCAACTTCAACTTCAACTTCAACTTCAACTTCAACTTCAACTTCAACTTCAACTTCAATATCAACTTCAACTTCAATTTAAATTCAAATTTCACTTCAACTTTTACTTTAATTTCAACTTTAACTTCAACTTCAACTTTAACTTCAACTTCAATTTCAAAATAAACTTCAACTTTAACTTCAATTTTAACTTCAACTTCAACTTCAACTTCAATTTTAAATTTAACTTCAAGTTCAAGTTCAAGTTCAAGTTCAAGTTCAACTTCTACTTTAACTTCAACTTCAATTTCAACTTCAACTTCAATTTCAACTTTAACTTTAACTTCAAATTCAACTTCAAATTCAACTTCAAATTCAACTTCAAATTATACTTCAAATTCAACTTCAAATTCTACTTCAAATTCAACTTCAACTCTAAAATCAACTTCAATTTCAACTTCAACTACAACTTCAACTTCAATTTCAACTTTAACTTTAACTTCAATTCAAATCCAATTTCGAATTCAACTTCAAATTCAACTTTAACTTCAACTTTAACTTCAACTTTAACTTCAACTTTAACTTCAACTTCAACTTCAAGTTCAAGTTCAAGTTCAAGTCCAAGTTCAACTTCAACTTCAACTTTAATTTCAACTTTAACTTCACCTTCAATTTCAACTTCAATTTCAACTTTAACTTCAACTTCAACTTCAATTTTAACTTTAACTTCAACTTCAATTTTAACTTCAATTTCAATTTCAACTTCAACTTCAATTTTAACTTCAACTTCAACTTTAACTTCAACTTCAACTTCAACTTCAACTTCAACTTCAATTTCAACTTCATTTTCAACTTCATTTTCAACTTCAACTTCACCTTCAACTTCAACTTCAACTTCAATTTCAACTTCAACTTCAACTTCAACTTCAACTTCAACTTCAACTTCAACTTCAACTTCAACTTCAACTTCAATTTCAAATTCAAATTCAACTTCAACTTTAACTTCAACTTCAACTTCAAATTCAACTTCAACTTCAACTTCAACTTCAACTTCAATTTCAACTTCAAATTTCATTTGAACCTATACTTCAATTTCAACTTTAACTTAAACTTCAACTTCAATTTTAAACTTAACTTCAGCTTCAAATTCAACTTCAATTTCAAATTCAATTTTAAGTTTAACTTCAACTTCAACTTCAATTTCAAATTCAATTTCAACTTCAACTTCAATTTCAACTTTAAATTCAACTTCAATTTCAACTTCAACTTCAATTTCAACTTTAAATTCAACTTCAATTTCAACTTCAACTTCAATTTCAAATTCAATTTCAACTTCAACTTCAATTTCAACTTTAACTTTAACTTCAAATTCAACTTCAAATTCAACTTCAAATTCAACTTCAAATTATACTTCAAATTCAACTTCAAATTCTACTTCAAATTCAACTTCAACTCTAAAATCAACTTCAATTTCAACTTCAACTACAACTTCAACTTCAATTTCAACTTTAACTTTAACTTCAATTCAAATCCAATTTCGAATTCAACTTCAAATTCAACTTTAACTTCAACTTTAACTTCAACTTTAACTTCAACTTTAACTTCAACTTTAACTTCAACTTTAACTTCAACTTCAACTTCAAGTTCAAGTTCAAGTTCAAGTTCAAGTCCAAGTTCAACTTCAACTTCAACTTTAATTTCAACTTTAACTTCACCTTCAATTTCAACTTCAATTTCAACTTTAACTTCAACTTCAACTTCAATTTTAACTTTAACTTCAACTTCAATTTTAACTTCAATTTCAATTTCAACTTCAACTTCAACTTTAACTTCAACTTCAACCTCAACTTCAACTTCAATTTCAACGTCAACTTCAACTTCAAATAAAACTTCAACTTTAAGTTCAACTTCATCTTTAACTTCAAATTCAACTTCAATTTCAACTTCAACTTCAACTTCAACTTCATTTTCAACTTCAACTTAAACTTCAATTTCAAATTCAACTTCAACTTCAAATACAACTTCAACTTTAAGTTCAACTTCATCTTTAACTTCAAATTCAACTTAAATTTCAACTTCAACTTCAACTTCAACTTCAACTTCAACTTCAACTTCAACTTCACCTTCAACTTCAACTTCAACTTCAACTTCAATTTCAACTTTAACTTCAACTTCAACTTCAATTTCAATTCCATTTCAACTTTAACTTTAATTTCTATTTCAACTTAAACTTCAACTTCAACTTCAACTTCAACTTCAACTTCAACTTCAACTTCAATTTCAACTTCAACTTCAATTTCAACTTAAACTTCAATTTCAACTTAAACTTCAAATTCAACTTAAACTTCAATTTCAACTTCAACTTCAACTTCAACTTCAACTTCAATTTCAACTTCATTTTTAACTTCAACTTCAATTTCAAATTCAATTTCAACTTCAACTTCAATTTAAATTTTAACTTCAACTTCAATTTCAACTTCAACTTCAATTTCAACTTCAACTTCAATTTCAACTTCAACTTCAATTTCAACTTAAACTTCAATTTAAACTTCAACTTCAATTTCAACTTCAACTTCAACTTCAAGTTCAAGTTCAAGTTCAAGTTCAAGTCCAAGTTCAACTTCAACTTCAACTTCAATTTCAACTTAAACTTCAGTTTCAACTTAAACTTCAATTTCAAATTCAACTTCAACTTAAACTTCAACTTCAATTCCAACTTCATTTTTAACTTCAACTTCAATTTCAAATTCAATTTCAACTTCAACTTCAATTTCAATTTTAACTTCAACTTCAATTTCAACATCAACTTCAATTTCAACTTAAACTTCAATTTCAACTTCAACTTCAATTTCAACTTCATTTTTAACTTCAACTTCAACTTCAAGTTCAGTTTTAACTTCAACTACATCCAATTTCAAATTCAATTTCAACGTCAACTTCAATTTTAACTTTAACTTCAACTTCAATTTCAATTTCAAATTCAATTTCAAATTCAATTTCAACTTCAACTTCAATTTCAACTTTAAGTTCAACTTCAATTTCAACTTCAACTTCAATTTCAACTTCAACTTCAATTTTAACTTCAACTTCAACTTTAACTTCAACTTCAACTTCAACTTCAACTTCAACTTCAATTTCAACTTCATTTTCAACTTCATTTTCAACTTCAACTTCACCTTCAACTTCAACTTCAACTTCAATTTCAACTTCAACTTCAACTTCAACTTCAACTTCAACTTCAACTTCAACTTCAACTTCAACTTCAACTTCAATTTCAAATTCAAATTCAACTTCAACTTTAACTTCAACTTCAACTTCAAATTCAACTTCAACTTCAACTTCAACTTCAACTTCAATTTCAACTTCAAATTTCATTTGAACCTATACTTCAATTTCAACTTTAACTTAAACTTCAACTTCAATTTTAAACTTAACTTCAGCTTCAAATTCAACTTCAATTTCAAATTCAATTTTAAGTTTAACTTCAACTTCAACTTCAATTTCAAATTCAATTTCAACTTCAACTTCAATTTCAACTTTAAATTCAACTTCAATTTCAACTTCAACTTCAATTTCAACTTTAAATTCAACTTCAATTTCAACTTCAACTTCAATTTCAAATTCAATTTCAACTTCAACTTCAATTTCAACTTTAACTTTAACTTCAAATTCAACTTCAAATTCAACTTCAAATTCAACTTCAAATTATACTTCAAATTCAACTTCAAATTCTACTTCAAATTCAACTTCAACTCTAAAATCAACTTCAATTTCAACTTCAACTACAACTTCAACTTCAATTTCAACTTTAACTTTAACTTCAATTCAAATCCAATTTCGAATTCAACTTCAAATTCAACTTTAACTTCAACTTTAACTTCAACTTTAACTTCAACTTTAACTACAACTTTAACTTCAACTTTAACTTCAACTTCAACTTCAAGTTCAAGTTCAAGTTCAAGTTCAAGTCCAAGTTCAACTTCAACTTCAACTTTAATTTCAACTTTAACTTCACCTTCAATTTCAACTTCAATTTCAACTTTAACTTCAACTTCAACTTCAATTTTAACTTTAACTTCAACTTCAATTTTAACTTCAATTTCAATTTCAACTTCAACTTCAACTTTAACTTCAACTTCAACCTCAACTTCAACTTCAATTTCAACGTCAACTTCAACTTCAAATAAAACTTCAACTTTAAGTTCAACTTCATCTTTAACTTCAAATTCAACTTCAATTTCAACTTCAACTTCAACTTCATCTTTAACTTCAAATTCAACTTCAATTTCAACTTCAACTTCAACTTCAACTTCATTTTCAACTTCAACTTAAACTTCAATTTCAAATTCAACTTCAACTTCAAATACAACTTCAACTTTAAGTTCAACTTCATCTTTAACTTCAAATTCAACTTAAATTTCAACTTCAACTTCAACTTCAACTTCAACTTCAACTTCAACTTCAACTTCACCTTCAACTTCAACTTCAACTTCAACTTCAATTTCAACTTTAACTTCAACTTCAACTTCAATTTCAATTCCATTTCAACTTTAACTTTAATTTCTATTTCAACTTAAACTTCAACTTCAACTTCAACTTCATCTTCAACTTCAACTTCAACTTCAATTTCAACTTCAACTTCAATTTCAACTTAAACTTCAATTTCAACTTAAACTTCAAATTCAACTTAAACTTCAATTTCAACTTCAACTTCAACTTCAACTTCAACTTCAATTTCAACTTCATTTTTAACTTCAACTTCAATTTCAAATTCAATTTCAACTTCAACTTCAATTTAAATTTTAACTTCAACTTCAATTTCAACTTCAACTTCAATTTCAACTTCAACTTCAATTTCAACTTCAACTTCAATTTCAACTTAAACTTCAATTTAAACTTCAACTTCAATTTCAACTTCAACTTCAACTTCAAGTTCAAGTTCAAGTTCAAGTTCAAGTCCAAGTTCAACTTCAACTTCAACTTCAATTTCAACTTAAACTTCAGTTTCAACTTAAACTTCAATTTCAAATTCAACTTCAACTTAAACTTCAACTTCAATTCCAACTTCATTTTTAACTTCAACTTCAATTTCAAATTCAATTTCAACTTCAACTTCAATTTCAACTTCAACTTCAATTTCAACTTTAACTTCACCTTCAATTTCAACTTCAATTTCAACTTCAATTTCAACTTTAACTTCAACTTCAACTTCAATTTTAACTTTAACTTCAACTTCAATTTTAACTTCAATTTCAATTTCAACTTCAACTTCAACTTTAACTTCAACTTCAACCTCAACTTCAACTTCAATTTCAACGTCAACTTCAACTTCAAATAAAACTTCAACTTTAAGTTCAACTTCATCTTTAACTTCAAATTCAACTTCAATTTCAACTTCAACTTCAACTTCAACTTCATTTTCAACTTCAACTTAAACTTCAATTTCAAATTCAACTTCAACTTCAAATACAACTTCAACTTTAAGTTCAACTTCATCTTTAACTTCAAATTCAACTTAAATTTCAACTTCAACTTCAACTTCAACTTCAACTTCAACTTCAACTTCAACTTCACCTTCAACTTCAACTTCAACTTCAACTTCAATTTCAACTTTAACTTCAACTTCAACTTCAATTTCAATTCCATTTCAACTTTAACTTTAATTTCTATTTCAACTTAAACTTCAACTTCAACTTCAACTTCAACTTCAACTTCAACTTCAACTTCAATTTCAACTTCAACTTCAATTTCAACTTAAACTTCAATTTCAACTTAAACTTCAAATTCAACTTAAACTTCAATTTCAACTTCAACTTCAACTTCAACTTCAACTTCAATTTCAACTTCATTTTTAACTTCAACTTCAATTTCAAATTCAATTTCAACTTCAACTTCAATTTAAATTTTAACTTCAACTTCAATTTCAACTTCAACTTCAATTTCAACTTCAACTTCAATTTCAACTTCAACTTCAATTTCAACTTAAACTTCAATTTAAACTTCAACTTCAATTTCAACTTCAACTTCAACTTCAAGTTCAAGTTCAAGTTCAAGTTCAAGTCCAAGTTCAACTTCAACTTCAACTTCAATTTCAACTTAAACTTCAGTTTCAACTTAAACTTCAATTTCAAATTCAACTTCAACTTAAACTTCAACTTCAATTCCAACTTCATTTTTAACTTCAACTTCAATTTCAAATTCAATTTCAACTTCAACTTCAATTTCAATTTTAACTTCAACTTCAATTTCAACTTCAACTTCAATTTCAACTTAAACTTCAATTTCAACTTCAACTTCAATTTCAACTTCATTTTTAACTTCAACTTCAACTTCAAGTTCAGTTTTAACTTCAACTACATCCAATTTCAAATTCAATTTCAACGTCAACTTCAATTTTAACTTTAACTTCAACTTCAATTTCAATTTCAAATTCAATTTCAAATTCAATTTCAACTTCAACTTCAATTTCAACTTTAAGTTCAACTTCAACTTCAATTTCAAATTCAAATTCAACTTCAACTTTAACTTCAACTTCAACTTCAAATTCAACTTCAACTTCAACTTCAACTTCAACTTCAATTTCAACTTCAAATTTCATTTGAACCTATACTTCAATTTCAACTTTAACTTAAACTTCAACTTCAATTTTAAACTTAACTTCAGCTTCAAATTCAACTTCAATTTCAAATTCAATTTTAAGTTTAACTTCAACTTCAACTTCAATTTCAAATTCAATTTCAATTTCAACTTCAACTTCAATTTCAACTTTAAATTCAACTTCAATTTCAACTTCAACTTCAATTTCAAATTCAATTTCAACTTCAACTTCAATTTCAACTTTAACTTCAACTTCAATTTCAACTTCGACTTCAATTTAAACTTCAACTTCAATTTCAACTTAAACTTCAATTTCAACTTAAACTTCAATTTCAACTTCAACTTCAACTTCAACTTCAACTTCAATTTCAACTTCATTTTTAACTTCAACTTCAATTTCAAATTCAATTTCAACTTCAACTTCAATTTCAATTTTAACTTTAACTTCAATTTCAACTTCAACTTCAATTTCAACTTCAACTTCAATTTCAACTTAAACTTCAATTTCAACTTCAACTTCAACTTCAATTTCAAATTCAATTTCAACTTCAACTTCAATTTCAACTTTATATTCAACTTCAATTTCAACTTCAACTTCAATTTCAAATTCAATTTCAACTTCAACTTCAACTTCAATTTCAAATTCAATTTCAACTTCAACTTCAATTTCAACTTTAACTTCAACTTCAACTTCAATTTCAATTCCATTTCAACTTTAACTTTAATTTCTATTTCAACTTCAACTTCAACTTCAACTTCAACTTCAACTTCAACTTCAACTTCAACTTCAACTTCAATATCAACTTCAACTTCAATTTAAATTCAAATTTCACTTCAACTTTTACTTTAATTTCAACTTTAACTTCAACTTCAACTTTAACTTCAACTTCAATTTCAAAATAAACTTCAACTTTAACTTCAATTTTAACTTCAACTTCAACTTCAACTTCAATTTTAAATTTAACTTCAAGTTCAAGTTCAAGTTCAAGTTCAAGTTCAACTTCTACTTTAACTTCAACTTCAATTTCAACTTCAACTTCAATTTCAACTTTAACTTTAACTTCAAATTCAACTTCAAATTCAACTTCAAATTCAACTTCAAATTATACTTCAAATTCAACTTCAAATTCTACTTCAAATTCAACTTCAACTCTAAAATCAACTTCAATTTCAACTTCAACTACAACTTCAACTTCAATTTCAACTTTAACTTTAACTTCAATTCAAATCCAATTTCGAATTCAACTTCAAATTCAACTTTAACTTCAACTTTAACTTCAACTTTAACTTCAACTTTAACTTCAACTTCAACTTCAAGTTCAAGTTCAAGTTCAAGTCCAAGTTCAACTTCAACTTCAACTTTAATTTCAACTTTAACTTCACCTTCAATTTCAACTTCAATTTCAACTTTAACTTCAACTTCAACTTCAATTTTAACTTTAACTTCAACTTCAATTTTAACTTCAATTTCAATTTCAACTTCAACTTCAACTTTAACTTCAACTTCAACCTCAACTTCAACTTCAATTTCAACGTCAACTTCAACTTCAAATAAAACTTCAACTTTAAGTTCAACTTCATCTTTAACTTCAAATTCAACTTCAATTTCAACTTCAACTTCAACTTCAACTTCATTTTCAACTTCAACTTCAACTTCAATTTCAAATTCAACTTCAACTTCAAATACAACTTCAACTTTAAGTTCAACTTCATCTTTAACTTCAAATTCAACTTAAATTTCAACTTCAACTTCAACTTCAACTTCAACTTCAACTTCAACTTCAACTTCACCTTCAACTTCAACTTCAACTTCAACTTCAATTTCAACTTTAACTTCAACTTCAACTTCAATTTCAATTCCATTTCAACTTTAACTTTAATTTCTATTTCAACTTAAACTTCAACTTCAACTTCAACTTCAACTTCAACTTCAACTTCAACTTCAATTTCAACTTCAACTTCAATTTCAACTTAAACTTCAATTTCAACTTAAACTTCAAATTCAACTTAAACTTCAATTTCAACTTCAACTTCAACTTCAACTTCAATTTCAACTTCATTTTTAACTTCAACTTCAATTTCAAATTCAATTTCAACTTCAACTTCAATTTAAATTTTAACTTCAACTTCAATTTCAACTTCAACTTCAATTTCAACTTCAACTTCAATTTCAACTTCAACTTCAATTTCAACTTAAACTTCAATTTAAACTTCAACTTCAATTTCAACTTCAACTTCAACTTCAAGTTCAAGTTCAAGTTCAAGTTCAAGTCCAAGTTCAACTTCAACTTCAACTTCAATTTCAACTTAAACTTCAGTTTCAACTTAAACTTCAATTTCAAATTCAACTTCAACTTAAACTTCAACTTCAATTCCAACTTCATTTTTAACTTCAACTTCAATTTCAAATTCAATTTCAACTTCAACTTCAATTTCAATTTTAACTTCAACTTCAATTTCAACTTCAACTTCAATTTCAACTTAAACTTCAATTTCAACTTCAACTTCAATTTCAACTTCATTTTTAACTTCAACTTCAACTTCAAGTTCAGTTTTAACTTCAACTACATCCAATTTCAAATTCAATTTCAACGTCAACTTCAATTTTAACTTTAACTTCAACTTCAATTTCAATTTCAAATTCAATTTCAAATTCAATTTCAACTTCAACTTCAATTTCAACTTTAAGTTCAACTTCAATTTCAACTTCAACTTCAATTTCAACTTCAACTTCAATTTTAACTTCAACTTCAACTTTAACTTCAACTTCAACTTCAACTTCAACTTCAACTTCAATTTCAACTTCATTTTCAACTTCATTTTCAACTTCAACTTCACCTTCAACTTCAACTTCAACTTCAATTTCAACTTCAACTTCAACTTCAACTTCAACTTCAACTTCAACTTCAACTTCAACTTCAACTTCAACTTCAATTTCAAATTCAAATTCAACTTCAACTTTAACTTCAACTTCAACTTCAAATTCAACTTCAACTTCAACTTCAACTTCAACTTCAATTTCAACTTCAAATTTCATTTGAACCTATACTTCAATTTCAACTTTAACTTAAACTTCAACTTCAATTTTAAACTTAACTTCAGCTTCAAATTCAACTTCAATTTCAAATTCAATTTTAAGTTTAACTTCAACTTCAACTTCAATTTCAAATTCAATTTCAACTTCAACTTCAATTTCAACTTTAAATTCAACTTCAATTTCAACTTCAACTTCAATTTCAAATTCAATTTCAACTTCAACTTCAATTTCAACTTTAACTTCAACTTCAATTTCAACTTCAACTTCAATTTAAACTTCAACTTCAATTTCAACTTAAACTTCAATTTCAACTTAAACTTCAATTTCAACTTCAACTTCAACTTCAACTTCAACTTCAATTTCAACTTCATTTTTAACTTCAACTTCAATTTCAAATTCAATTTCAACTTCAACTTCAATTTCAATTTTAACTTCAACTTCAATTTCAACTTCAACTTCAATTTCAACTTCAACTTCAATTTCAACTTAAACTTCAATTTCAACTACAACTTCAACTTCAATTTCAAATTCAATTTCAACTTCAACTTCAATTTCAACTTTAACTTCAACTTCAACTTTAACTTCAACTTCAATTTCAAAATAAACTTCAACTTTAACTTCAATTTTAACTTCAACTTCAACTTCAACTTCAATTTTAAATTTAACTTCAAGTTCAAGTTCAAGTTCAAGTTCAAGTTCAACTTCTACTTTAACTTCAACTTCAATTTCAACTTCAACTTCAATTTCAACTTTAACTTTAACTTCAAATTCAACTTCAAATTCAACTTCAAATTCAACTTCAAATTATACTTCAAATTCAACTTCAAATTCTACTTCAAATTCAACTTCAACTCTAAAATCAACTTCAATTTCAACTTCAACTACAACTTCAACTTCAATTTAAATTTTAACTTCAACTTCAATTTCAACTTCAACTTCAATTTCAACTTCAACTTCAATTTCAACTTCAACTTCAATTTCAACTTAAACTTCAATTTAAACTTCAACTTCAATTTCAACTTAAACTTCAACTTCAAGTTCAAGTTCAAGTTCAAGTTCAAGTCCAAGTTCAACTTCAACTTCAACTTCAATTTCAACTTAAACTTCAGTTTCAACTTAAACTTCAATTTCAAATTCAACTTCAACTTAAACTTCAACTTCAATTCCAACTTCATTTTTAACTTCAACTTCAATTTCAAATTCAATTTCAACTTCAACTTCAATTTCAATTTTAACTTCAACTTCAATTTCAACTTCAACTTCAATTTCAACTTAAACTTCAATTTCAACTTCAACTTCAATTTCAACTTCATTTTTAACTTCAACTTCAACTTCAAGTTCAGTTTTAACTTCAACTACATCCAATTTCAAATTCAATTTCAACGTCAACTTCAATTTTAAATTTAACTTCAAGTTCAAGTTCAAGTTCAAGTTCAAGTTCAACTTCTACTTTAACTTCAACTTCAATTTCAACTTCAACTTCAATTTCAACTTTAACTTTAACTTCAAATTCAACTTCAAATTCAACTTCAAATTCAACTTCAAATTCAACTTCAAATTATACTTCAAATTCAACTTCAAATTCTACTTCAAATTCAACTTCAACTCTAAAATCAACTTCAATTTCAACTTCAACTACAACTTCAACTTCAATTTCAACTTTAACTTTAACTTCAATTCAAATCCAATTTCGAATTCAACTTCAAATTCAACTTTAACTTCAACTTTAACTTCAACTTCAAGTTCAAGTTCAAGTTCAAGTTCAAGTTCAAGTCCAAGTTCAACTTCAACTTCAACTTCAATTTCAACTTTAACTTCAACTTCATTTTCAACTTCAACTTTAGTTTCAACTTTAACTTCACCTTCAATTTCAACTTCAATTTCAACTTTAACTTCAACTTCAACTTCAATTTTAACTTTAACTTCAACTTCAATTTTAACTTCAATTTCAATTTCAACTTCTACTTCAACTTTAACTTAAACTTCAACCTCAACTTCAACTTCAATTTCAACGTCAACTTCAACTTCAAATAAAACTTCAACTTTAAGTTCAACTTCATCTTTAACTTCAAATTCAACTTCAATTTCAACTTCAACTTCAACTTCAACTTCATTTTCAACTTCAACTTAAATTTCAATTTCAAATTCAACTTCAACTTCAAATACAACTTCAACTTTAAGTTCAACTTCATCTTTAACTTCAAATTCAACTTAAATTTCAACTTCAACTTCAACTTCAACTTCAACTTCAACTTCACCTTCAACTTCAACTTCAACTTCAACTTCAATTTCAACTTTAACTTCAACTTCAACTTCAATTTCAATTCCATTTCAACTTTAACTTTAATTTCTATTTCAACTTCAACTTCAACTTCAACTTCAACTTCAACTTCAACTTCAACTTCACCTTCAACTTCAACTTCAACTTCAATTTCAAATTCAATTTCAACTTCAACTTCAATTTCAATTTTAACTTCAACTTCAATTTCAACTTCAACTTCAATTTCAACTTAAACTTCAATTTCAACTTCAACTTCAATTTCAACTTCATTTTTAACTTCAACTTCAACTTCAAGTTCAGTTTTAACTTCAACTACATCCAATTTCAAATTCAATTTCAACGTCAACTTCAATTTTAACTTTAACTTCAACTTCAATTTCAATTTCAACTTCAATTTCAAATTCAATTTCAACTTCAACTTCAATTTCAACTTTAAGTTCAACTTCAATTTCAACTTCAACTTCAATTTCAACTTCAACTTCAATTTTAACTTCAACTTCAACTTTAACTTCAACTTCAACTTCAACTTCAACTTCAACTTCAATTTCAACTTCATTTTCAACTTCATTTTCAACTTCAACTTCACCTTCAACTTCAACTTCAACTTCAATTTCAACTTCAACTTCAACTTCAACTTCAACTTCAACTTCAATTTCAAATTCAAATTCAACTTCAACTTTAACTTCAACTTCAAATTCAACTTCAACTTCAACTTCAACTTCAATTTCAACTTCAACTTCAATTTCAACTTTAAATTCAACTTCAATTTCAACTTAAACTTCAATTTCAACTTAAACTTCAATTTCAACTTAAACTTCAATTTCAACTTAAACTTCAATTTCAACTTAAACTTCAATTTCAACTTAAACTTCAATTTCAACTTCAACTTCAACTTCAATTTCAACTTCATTTTTAACTTCAACTTCAATTTCAAATTCAATTTCAACTTCAACTTCAATTTTAACTTCAACTTCAATTTCAACTTCAACTTCAATTTAAACTTCAACTTCAATTTCAACTTAAACTTCAATTTCAACTTAAACTTCAATTTAAACTTCAACTTCAATTTCAACTTCAACTTCAATTTCAAATTTAATTTCAACTTCAACTTCAACTTTAACTTCAACTTCAATTTCTACTTCAACTTCAATTTAAACTTCAACTTCAATTTCAACTTAAACTTCAATTTCAACTTAAACTTCAGTTTCAACTTAAACTTCAATTTCAAATTCAACTTCAACTTAAACTTAAACTTCAATTCCAACTTCATTTTTAACTTCAACTTCAATTTCAAATTCAATTTCAACTTCTACTTCAATTTCAATTTTAACTTCAACTTCAATTTCAACTTCAACTTCAATTTCAACTTAAACTTCAATTTCAACTTCAACTTCAATTTCAACTTCATTTTTAACTTCAACTTCAACTTCAAGTTCAGTTTTAACTTCAACTACATCCAATTTCAAATTCAATTTCAACGTCAACTTCAATTTTAACTTTAACTTCAACTTCAATTTCAATTTCAACTTCAATTTCAAATTCAATTTCAACTTCAACTTCAATTTCAACTTTAAGTTCAACTTCAATTTCAACTTCAACTTCAATTTCAACTTCAACTTCAATTTTAACTTCAACTTCAACTTTAACTTCAACTTCAACTTCAACTTCAACTTCAACTTCAACTTCAATTTCAACTTCATTTTCAACTTCATTTTCAACTTCAACTTCACCTTCAACTTCAACTTCAACTTCAATTTCAACTTCAACTTCAACTTCAACTTCAACTTCAACTTCAATTTCAAATTCAAATTCAACTTCAACTTTAACTTCAACTTCAACTTCAAATTCAACTTCAACTTCAACTTCAACTTCAACTTCAATTTCAACTTCAAATTTCATTTGAACCTATACTTCAATTTCAACTTTAACTTAAACTTCAACTTCAATTTTAAACTTAACTTCAGCTTCAAATTCAACTTCAATTTCAAATTCAATTTTAAGTTTAACTTCAACTTCAACTTCAATTTCAAATTCAATTTCAATTTCAACTTCAACTTCAATTTCAACTTTAAATTCAACTTCAATTTCAACTTCAACTTCAATTTCAAATTCAATTTCAACTTCAACTTCAATTTCAACTTTAACTTCAACTTCAATTTCAACTTCAACTTCAATTTCAACTTCAACTTCAATTTCAACTTAAACTTCAATTTCAACTTAAACTTCAATTTCAACTTCAACTTCAACTTCAATTTCAAATTCAATTTCAACTTCAACTTCAATTTCAACTTTATATTCAACTTCAATTTCAACTTCAACTTCAATTTCAAATTCAATTTCAACTTCAACTTCAACTTCAATTTCAAATTCAATTTCAACTTCAACTTCAATTTCAACTTTAACTTCAACTTCAACTTCAATTTCAATTCCATTTCAACTTTAACTTTAATTTCTATTTCAACTTCAACTTCAACTTCAACTTCAACTTCAACTTCAACTTCAATATCAACTTCAACTTCAATTTAAATTCAAATTTCACTTCAACTTTTACTTTAATTTCAACTTTAACTTCAACTTCAACTTTAACTTCAACTTCAATTTCAAAATAAACTTCAACTTTAACTTCAATTTTAACTTCAACTTCAACTTCAACTTCAATTTTAAATTTAACTTCAAGTTCAAGTTCAAGTTCAAGTTCAAGTTCAACTTCTACTTTAACTTCAACTTCAATTTCAACTTCAACTTCAATTTCAACTTTAACTTTAACTTCAAATTCAACTTCAAATTCAACTTCAAATTCAACTTCAAATTCAACTTCAAATTATACTTCAAATTCAACTTCAAATTCTACTTCAAATTCAACTTCAACTCTAAAATCAACTTCAATTTCAACTTCAACTACAACTTCAACTTCAATTTCAACTTTAACTTTAACTTCAATTCAAATCCAATTTCGAATTCAACTTCAAATTCAACTTTAACTTCAACTTTAACTTCAACTTTAACTTCAACTTCAACTTCAAGTTCAAGTTCAAGTTCAAGTTCAAGTCCAAGTTCAACTTCAACTTCAACTTCAATTTCAACTTTAACTTCAACTTCATTTTCAACTTCAACTTTAATTTCAACTTTAACTTCACCTTCAATTTCAACTTCAATTTCAACTTTAACTTCAACTTCAACTTCAATTTTAACTTTAACTTCAACTTCAATTTTAACTTCAATTTCAATTTCAACTTCAACTTCAACTTTAACTTCAACTTCAACCTCAACTTCAACTTCAATTTCAACGTCAACTTCAACTTCAAATAAAACTTCAACTTTAAGTTCAACTTCATCTTTAACTTCAAATTCAACTTCAATTTCAACTTCAACTTCAACTTCAACTTCATTTTCAACTTCAACTTAAACTTCAATTTCAAATTCAACTTCAACTTCAAATACAACTTCAACTTTAAGTTCAACTTCATCTTTAACTTCAAATTCAACTTAAATTTCAACTTCAACTTAAACTTCAACTTCAATTCCAACTTCATTTTTAACTTCAACTTCAATTTCAAATTCAATTTCAACTTCAACTTCAATTTCAATTTTAACTTCAACTTCAATTTCAACTTCAACTTCAATTTCAACTTAAACTTCAATTTCAACTTCAACTTCAATTTCAACTTCATTTTTAACTTCAACTTCAACTTCAAGTTCAGTTTTAACTTCAACTACATCCAATTTCAAATTCAATTTCAACGTCAACTTCAATTTTAACTTTAACTTCAACTTCAATTTCAATTTCAAATTCAATTTCAAATTCAATTTCAACTTCAACTTCAATTTCAACTTTAAGTTCAACTTCAATTTCAACTTCAACTTCAATTTCAACTTCAACTTCAATTTTAACCTCAACTTCAACTTTAACTTCAACTTTAACTTCAACTTCAACTTCAACTTCAATTTCAACTTCATTTTCAACTTCATTTTCAACTTCAACTTCACCTTCAACTTCAACTTCAACTTCAATTTCAACTTCAACTTCAACTTCAACTTCAACTTCAACTTCAACTTCAACTTCAACTTCAACTTCAACTTCAATTTCAAATTCAAATTCAACTTCAACTTTAACTTCAACTTCAACTTCAACTTCAAATTCAACTTCAACTTCAACTTCAACTTCAACTTCAATTTCAACTTCAAATTTCATTTGAACCTATACTTCAATTTCAACTTTAACTTAAACTTCAACTTCAATTTTAAACTTAACTTCAGCTTTAAATTCAACTTCAATTTCAAATTCAATTTTAAGTTTAACTTCAACTTCAACTTCAATTTCAAATTCAATTTCAACTTCAACTTCAATTTCAACTTTAAATTCAACTTCAATTTCAACTTCAACTTCAATTTCAAATTCAATTTCAACTTCAACTTCAATTTCAACTTTAACTTCAACTTCAATTTCAACTTCAACTTCAATTTAAACTTCAACTTCAATTTCAACTTAAACTTCAATTTCAACTTAAACTTCAATTTCAACTTCAACTTCAACTTCAACTTCAACTTCAATTTCAACTTCATTTTTAACTTCAACTTCAATTTCAAATTCAATTTCAACTTCAACTTCAATTTCAATTTTAACTTCAACTTCAATTTCAACTTCAACTTCAATTTCAACTTCAACTTCAATTTCAACTTAAACTTCAATTTCAACTTCAACTTCAACTTCAATTTCAAATTCAATTTCAACTTCAACTTCAATTTCAACTTTATATTCAACTTCAATTTCAACTTCAACTTCAATTTCAAATTCAATTTCAACTACAACTTCAACTTCAATTTCAAATTCAATTTCAACTTCAACTTCAATTTCAACTTTAACTTCAACTTCAACTTCAATTTCATCTTCAACTTCAATATCAACTTCAACTTCAATTTAAATTCAAATTTCACTTCAACTTTTACTTTAATTTCAACTTTAACTTCAACTTCAACTTTAACTTCAACTTCAATTTCAAAATAAACTTCAACTTTAACTTCAATTTTAACTTCAACTTCAACTTCAACTTCAATTTTAAATTTAACTTCAAGTTCAAGTTCAAGTTCAAGTTGAAGTTCAACTTCTACTTTAACTTCAACTTCAATTTCAACTTCAACTTCAATTTCAACTTCAACTTCAATTTCAACTTAAACTTCAATTTAAACTTCAACTTCAATTTCAACTTAAACTTCAACTTCAAGTTCAAGTTCAAGTTCAAGTTCAAGTCCAAGTTCAACTTCAACTTCAACTTCAATTTCAACTTAAACTTCAGTTTCAACTTAAACTTCAATTTCAAATTCAACTTCAACTTAAACTTCAACTTCAATTCCAACTTCATTTTTAACTTCAACTTCAATTTCAAATTCAATTTCAACTTCAACTTCAATTTCAATTTTAACTTCAACTTCAATTTCAACTTCAACTTCAATTTCAACTTAAACTTCAATTTCAACTTCAACTTCAATTTCAACTTCATTTTTAACTTCAACTTCAACTTCAAGTTCAGTTTTAACTTCAACTACATCCAATTTCAAATTCAATTTCAACGTCAACTTCAATTTTAACTTTAACTTCAACTTCAATTTCAATTTCAAATTCAATTTCAAATTCAATTTCAACTTCAACTTCAATTTCAACTTTAAGTTCAACTTCAATTTCAACTTCAACTTCAATTTCAACTTCAACATCAATTTTAACTTCAACTTCAACTTTAACTTCAACTTTAACTTCAACTTCAACTTCAACTTCAATTTCAACTTCATTTTCAACTTCATTTTCAACTTCAACTTCACCTTCAACTTCAACTTCAACTTCAATTTCAACTTCAACTTCAACTTCAACTTCAACTTCAACTTCAACTTCAACTTCAACTTCAACTTCAACTTCAATTTCAAATTCAAATTCAACTTCAACTTTAACTTCAACTTCAACTTCAACTTCAAATTCAACTTCAACTTCAACTTCAACTTCAACTTCAATTTCAACTTCAAATTTCATTTGAACCTATACTTCAATTTCAACTTTAACTTAAACTTCAACTTCAATTTTAAACTTAACTTCAGCTTCAAATTCAACTTCAATTTCAAATTCAATTTTAAGTTTAACTTCAACTTCAACTTCAATTTCAAATTCAATTTCAACTTCAACTTCAATTTCAACTTTAAATTCAACTTCAATTTCAACTTCAACTTCAATTTCAAATTCAATTTCAACTTCAACTTCAATTTCAACTTTAACTTCAACTTCAATTTCAACTTCAACTTCAATTTAAACTTCAACTTCAATTTCAACTTAAACTTCAATTTCAACTTAAACTTCAATTTCAACTTCAACTTCAACTTCAACTTCAACTTCAATTTCAACTTCATTTTTAACTTCAACTTCAATTTCAAATTCAATTTCAACTTCAACTTCAATTTCAATTTTAACTTCAACTTCAATTTCAACTTCAACTTCAATTTCAACTTCAACTTCAATTTCAACTTAAACTTCAATTTCAACTTCAACTTCAACTTCAATTTCAAATTCAATTTCAACTTCAACTTCAATTTCAACTTTATATTCAACTTCAATTTCAACTTCAACTTCAATTTCAAATTCAATTTCAACTACAACTTCAACTTCAATTTCAAATTCAATTTCAACTTCAACTTCAATTTCAACTTTAACTTCAACTTCAACTTCAATTTCATCTTCAACTTCAATATCAACTTCAACTTCAATTTAAATTCAAATTTCACTTCAACTTTTACTTTAATTTCAACTTTAACTTCAACTTCAACTTTAACTTCAACTTCAATTTCAAAATAAACTTCAACTTTAACTTCAATTTTAACTTCAACTTCAACTTCAACTTCAATTTTAAATTTAACTTCAAGTTCAAGTTCAAGTTCAAGTTCAAGTTCAACTTCTACTTTAACTTCAACTTCAATTTCAACTTCAACTTCAATTTCAACTTTAACTTTAACTTCAAATTCAACTTCAAATTCAACTTCAAATTCAACTTCAAATTCAACTTCAAATTATACTTCAAATTCAACTTCAAATTCTACTTCAAATTCAACTTCAACTCTAAAATCAACTTCAATTTCAACTTCAACTACAACTTCAACTTCAATTTCAACTTTAACTTTAACTTCAATTCAAATCCAATTTCGAATTCAACTTCAAATTCAACTTTAACTTCAACTTTAACTTCAACTTCAAGTTCAAGTTCAAGTTCAAGTTCAAGTTCAAGTCCAAGTTCAACTTCAACTTCAACTTCAATTTCAACTTTAACTTCAACTTCATTTTCAACTTCAACTTTAATTTCAACTTTAACTTCACCTTCAATTTCAACTTCAATTTCAACTTTAACTTCAACTTCAACTTCAATTTTAACTTTAACTTCAACTTCAATTTTAACTTCAATTTCAATTTCAACTTCTACTTCAACTTTAACTTAAACTTCAACCTCAACTTCAACTTCAATTTCAACGTCAACTTCAACTTCAAATAAAACTTCAACTTTAAGTTCAACTTCATCTTTAACTTCAAATTCAACTTCAATTTCAACTTCAACTTCAACTTCAACTTCATTTTCAACTTCAACTTAAACTTCAATTTCAAATTCAACTTCAACTTCAAATACAACTTCAACTTTAAGTTCAACTTCATCTTTAACTTCAAATTCAACTTAAATTTCAACTTCAACTTCAACTTCAACTTCAACTTCAACTTCACCTTCAACTTCAACTTCAACTTCAACTTCAATTTCAACTTTAACTTCAACTTCAACTTCAATTTCAATTCCATTTCAACTTTAACTTTAATTTCTATTTCAACTTCAACTTCAACTTCAACTTCAACTTCAACTTCAACTTCAACTTCACCTTCAACTTCAACTTCAACTTCAATTTCAAATTCAATTTCAACTTCAACTTCAATTTCAATTTTAACTTCAACTTCAATTTCAACTTCAACTTCAATTTCAACTTAAACTTCAATTTCAACTTCAACTTCAATTTCAACTTCATTTTTAACTTCAACTTCAACTTCAAGTTCAGTTTTAACTTCAACTACATCCAATTTCAAATTCAATTTCAACGTCAACTTCAATTTTAACTTTAACTTCAACTTCAATTTCAATTTCAACTTCAATTTCAAATTCAATTTCAACTTCAACTTCAATTTCAACTTTAAGTTCAACTTCAATTTCAACTTCAACTTCAATTTCAACTTCAACTTCAATTTTAACTTCAACTTCAACTTTAACTTCAACTTCAACTTCAACTTCAACTTCAACTTCAATTTCAACTTCATTTTCAACTTCATTTTCAACTTCAACTTCACCTTCAACTTCAACTTCAACTTCAATTTCAACTTCAACTTCAACTTCAACTTCAACTTCAACTTCAATTTCAAATTCAAATTCAACTTCAACTTTAACTTCAACTTCAAATTCAACTTCAACTTCAACTTCAACTTCAATTTCAACTTCAACTTCAATTTCAACTTTAAATTCAACTTCAATTTCAACTTAAACTTCAATTTCAACTTAAACTTCAATTTCAACTTAAACTTCAATTTCAACTTAAACTTCAATTTCAACTTAAACTTCAATTTCAACTTAAACTTCAATTTCAACTTAAACTTCAATTTCAACTTCAACTTCAACTTCAATTTCAACTTCATTTTTAACTTCAACTTCAATTTCAAATTCAATTTCAACTTCAACTTCAATTTTAACTTCAACTTCAATTTCAACTTCAACTTCAATTTAAACTTCAACTTCAATTTCAACTTAAACTTCAATTTCAACTTAAACTTCAATTTAAACTTCAACTTCAATTTCAACTTCAACTTCAATTTCAAATTTAATTTCAACTTCAACTTCAACTTTAACTTCAACTTCAATTTCTACTTCAACTTCAATTTAAACTTCAACTTCAATTTCAACTTAAACTTCAATTTCAACTTAAACTTCAGTTTCAACTTAAACTTCAATTTCAAATTCAACTTCAACTTAAACTTAAACTTCAATTCCAACTTCATTTTTAACTTCAACTTCAATTTCAAATTCAATTTCAACTTCTACTTCAATTTCAATTTTAACTTCAACTTCAATTTCAACTTCAACTTCAATTTCAACTTAAACTTCAATTTCAACTTCAACTTCAATTTCAACTTCATTTTTAACTTCAACTTCAACTTCAAGTTCAGTTTTAACTTCAACTACATCCAATTTCAAATTCAATTTCAACGTCAACTTCAATTTTAACTTTAACTTCAACTTCAATTTCAATTTCAACTTCAACTTCAATTTCAACTTCATTTTCAACTTCATTTTCAACTTCAACTTCACCTTCAACTTCAACTTCAACTTCAATTTCAACTTCAACTTCAACTTCAACTTCAACTTCAACTTCAATTTCAAATTCAAATTCAACTTCAACTTTAACTTCAACTTCAACTTCAAATTCAACTTCAACTTCAACTTCAACTTCAATTTCAACTTCAAATTTCATTTGAACCTATACTTCAATTTCAACTTTAACTTAAACTTCAACTTCAATTTTAAACTTAACTTCAGCTTCAAATTCAACTTCAATTTCAAATTCAATTTTAAGTTTAACTTCAACTTCAACTTCAATTTCAAATTCAATTTCAATTTCAACTTCAACTTCAATTTCAACTTTAAATTCAACTTCAATTTCAACTTCAACTTCAATTTCAAATTCAATTTCAACTTCAACTTCAATTTCAACTTTAACTTCAACTTCAATTTCAACTTCAACTTCAATTTCAACTTCAACTTCAATTTCAACTTAAACTTCAATTTCAACTTAAACTTCAATTTCAACTTCAACTTCAACTTCAACTTCAACTTCAATTTCAACTTCATTTTTAACTTCAACTTCAATTTCAAATTCAATTTCAACTTCAACTTCAATTTCAATTTTAACTTCAACTTCAATTTCAACTTCAACTTCAATTTCAACTTCAACTTCAATTTCAACTTAAACTTCAATTTCAACTTCAACTTCAACTTCAATTTCAAATTCAATTTCAACTTCAACTTCAATTTCAACTTTATATTCAACTTCAATTTCAACTTCAACTTCAATTTCAAATTCAATTTCAACTTCAACTTCAACTTCAATTTCAAATTCAATTTCAACTTCAACTTCAATTTCAACTTTAACTTCAACTTCAACTTCAATTTCAATTCCATTTCAACTTTAACTTTAATTTCTATTTCAACTTCAACTTCTACTTCAACTTCAACTTCAACTTCAACTTCAATATCAACTTCAACTTCAATTTAAATTCAAATTTCACTTCAACTTTTACTTTAATTTCAACTTTAACTTCAACTTCAATTTTAACTTCAACTTCAATTTCAAAATAAACTTCAACTTTAACTTCAATTTTAACTTCAACTTCAACTTCAACTTCAATTTTAAATTTAACTTCAAGTTCAAGTTCAAGTTCAAGTTCAAGTTCAACTTCTACTTTAACTTCAACTTCAATTTAAACTTCAACTTCAATTTCAACTTTAACTTTAACTTCAAATTCAACTTCAAATTCAACTTCAAATTCAACTTCAAATTATACTTCAAATTCAACTTCAAATTCTACTTCAAATTCAACTTCAACTCTAAAATCAACTTCAATTTCAACTTCAACTACAACTTCAACTTCAATTTCAACTTTAACTTTAACTTCAATTCAAATCCAATTTCGAATTCAACTTCAAATTCAACTTTAACTTCAACTTTAACTTCAACTTTAACTTCAACTTCAACTTCAAGTTCAAGTTCAAGTTCAAGTTCAAGTCCAAGTTCAACTTCAACTTCAACTTCAATTTCAACTTTAACTTCAACTTCATTTTCAACTTCAACTTTAATTTCAACTTTAACTTCACCTTCAATTTCAACTTCAATTTCAACTTTAACTTCAACTTCAACTTCAATTTTAACTTTAACTTCAACTTCAATTTTAACTTCAATTTCAATTTCAACTTCAACTTCAACTTTAACTTCAACTTCAACCTCAACTTCAACTTCAATTTCAACGTCAACTTCAACTTCAAATAAAACTTCAACTTTAAGTTCAACTTCATCTTTAACTTCAAATTCAACTTCAATTTCAACTTCAACTTCAACTTCAACTTCATTTTCAACTTCAACTTAAACTTCAATTTCAAATTCAACTTCAACTTCAAATACAACTTCAACTTTAAGTTCAACTTCATCTTTAACTTCAAATTCAACTTAAATTTCAACTTCAACTTCAACTTCAACTTCAACTTCAACTTCAACTTCAACTTCACCTTCAACTTCAACTTCAACATCAACTTCAATTTCAACTTTAACTTCAACTTCAACTTCAATTTCAATTCCATTTCAACTTTAACTTTAATTTCTATTTCAACTTCAACTTCAACTTCAACTTCAACTTCAACTTCAACTTCAACTTCAACTTCAACTTAAACTTCAAATTCAACTTAAACTTCAATTTCAACTTCAACTTCAACTTCAAATTCAACTTCAATTTCAACTTCATTTTTAACTTCAACTTCAATTTCAAATTCAATTTCAACTTCAACTTCAATTTCAATTTTAACTTCAACTTCAATTTCAACTTCAACTTCAATTTCAACTTCAACTTCAATTTCAACTTCAACTTCAATTTCAACTTAAACTTCAATTTAAACTTCAACTTCAATTTCAACTTAAACTTCAACTTCAAGTTCAAGTTCAAGTTCAAGTTCAAGTCCAAGTTCAACTTCAACTTCAACTTCAATTTCAACTTAAACTTCAGTTTCAACTTAAACTTCAATTTCAAATTCAACTTCAACTAAAACTTCAACTTCAATTCCAACTTCATTTTTAACTTCAACTTCAATTTCAAATTCAATTTCAACTTCAACTTCAATTTCAATTTTAACTTCAACTTCAATTTCAACTTCAACTTCAATTTCAACTTAAACTTCAATTTCAACTTCAACTTCAATTTCAACTTCATTTTTAACTTCAACTTCAACTTCAAGTTCAGTTTTAACTTCAACTACATCCAATTTCAAATTCAATTTCAACGTCAACTTCAATTTTAACTTTAACTTCAACTTCAATTTCAATTTCAAATTCAATTTCAAATTCAATTTCAACTTCAACTTCAATTTCAACTTTAAGTTCAACTTCAATTTCAACTTCAACTTCAATTTCAACTTCAACTTCAATTTTAACTTCAACTTCAACTTTAACTTCAACTTCAACTTCAACTTCAACTTCAACTTCAATTTCAACTTAATTTTCAACTTCATTTTCAACTTCAACTTCACCTTCAACTTCAACTTCAACTTCAATTTCAACTTCAACTTCAACTTCAACTTCAACTTCAACTTCAATTTCAAATTCAAATTCAACTTCAACTTTAACTTCAACTTCAACTTCAAATTCAACTTCAACTTCAACTTCAACTTCAATTTCAACTTCAAATTTCATTTGAACCTATACTTCAATTTCAACTTTAACTTAAACTTCAACTTCAATTTTAAACTTAACTTCAGCTTCAAATTCAACTTCAATTTCAAATTCAATTTTAAGTTTAACTTCAACTTCAACTTCAATTTCAAATTCAATTTCAACTTCAACTTCAATTTCAACTTTAAATTCAACTTCAATTTCAACTTCAACTTCAATTTCAAATTCAATTTCAACTTCAACTTCAATTTCAACTTTAACTTCAACTTCAATTTCAACTTCAACTTCAATTTAAACTTCAACTTCAATTTCAACTTAAACTTCAATTTCAACTTAAACTTCAATTTCATCTTCAACTTCAACTTCAACTTCAACTTCAATTTCAACTTCATTTTTAACTTCAACTTCAATTTCAAATTCAATTTCAACTTCAACTTCAATTTCAATTTTAACTTCAACTTCAATTTCAACTTCAACTTCAATTTCAACTTCAACTTCAATTTCAACTTCAACTTCAATTTCAACTTAAACTTCAATTTCAACTTCAACTTCAACTTCAATTTCAAATTCAATTTCAACTTCAACTTCAATTTCAACTTTATATTCAACTTCAATTTCAACTTCAACTTCAATTTCAAATTCAATTTCAACTACAACTTCAACTTCAATTTCAAATTCAATTTCAACTTCAACTTCAATTTCAACTTTAACTTCAACTTCAACTTCAATTTCAACTTCAACTTCAATATCAACTTCAACTTCAATTTAAATTCAAATTTCACTTCAACTTTTACTTTAATTTCAACTTTAACTTCAACTTCAACTTTAACTTCAACTTCAATTTCAAAATAAACTTCAACTTTAACTTCAATTTTAACTTCAACTTCAACTTCAACTTCAATTTTAAATTTAACTTCAAGTTCAAGTTCAAGTTCAAGTTCAAGTTCAACTTCTACTTTAACTTCAACTTCAATTTCAACTTCAACTTCAATTTCAACTTTAACTTTAACTTCAAATTCAACTTCAAATTCAACTTCAAATTCAACTTCAAATTATACTTCAAATTCAACTTCAAATTCTACTTCAAATTCAACTTCAACTCTAAAATCAAGTTCAATTTCAACTTCAACTACAACTTCAACTTCAATTTCAACTTTAACTTTAACTTCAATTCAAATCCAATTTTGAATTCAACTTCAACTTCAACTTCAATTTCAACTTTAACTTCAACTTCATTTTCAACTTCAACTTTAATTTCAACTTCAACTTCAATTTCAACTTCATTTTTAACTTCAACTTCAACTTCAAGTTCAGTTTTAACTTCAACTACATCCAATTTCAAATTCAATTTCAACGTCAACTTCAATTTTAACTTTAACTTCAACTTCAATTTCAATTTCAACTTCAATTTCAAATTCAATTTCAACTTCAACTTCAATTTCAACTTTAAGTTCAACTTCAATTTCAACTTCAACTTCAATTTCAACTTCAACTTCAATTTTAACTTCAACTTCAACTTTAACTTCAACTTCAACTTCAACTTCAACTTCAACTTCAATTTCAACTTCATTTTCAACTTCATTTTCAACTTCAACTTCACCTTCAACTTCAACTTCAACTTCAATTTCAACTTCAACTTCAACTTCAACTTCAACTTCAACTTCAATTTCAAATTCAAATTCAACTTCAACTTTAACTTCAACTTCAACTTCAAATTCAACTTCAACTTCAACTTCAACTTCAATTTCAACTTCAACTTCAATTTCAACTTTAAATTCAACTTCAATTTCAACTTAAACTTCAATTTCAACTTAAACTTCAATTTCAACTTAAACTTCAATTTCAACTTAAACTTCAATTTCAACTTCAACTTCAACTTCAATTTCAACTTCATTTTTAACTTCAACTTCAATTTCAAATTCAATTTCAACTTCAACTTCAATTTTAACTTCAACTTCAATTTCAACTTCAACTTCAATTTAAACTTCAACTTCAATTTCAACTTAAACTTCAATTTCAACTTAAACTTCAATTTAAACTTCAACTTCAATTTCAACTTCAACTTCAATTTCAAATTTAATTTCAACTTCAACTTCAACTTTAACTTCAACTTCAATTTCTACTTCAACTTCAATTTAAACTTCAACTTCAATTTCAACTTAAACTTCAATTTCAACTTAAACTTCAATTTCAAATTCAACTTCAACTTAAACTTAAACTTCAATTCCAACTTCATTTTTAACTTCAACTTCAATTTCAATTTCAACTTCAATTTCAAATTCAATTTCAACTTCAACTTCAATTTCAACTTTAAGTTCAACTTCAATTTCAACTTCAACTTCAATTTCAACTTCAACTTCAATTTTAACTTCAACTTCAACTTTAACTTCAACTTCAACTTCAACTTCAACTTCAACTTCAACTTCAACTTCAATTTCAACTTCATTTTCAACTTCATTTTCAACTTCAACTTCACCTTCAACTTCAACTTCAACTTCAATTTCAACTTCAACTTCAACTTCAACTTCAACTTCAACTTCAATTTCAAATTCAAATTCAACTTCAACTTTAACTTCAACTTCAACTTCAAATTCAACTTCAACTTCAAATTCAACTTCAACTTCAAATTCAACTTCAACTTCAATTTCAACTTCAAATTTCATTTGAACCTATACTTCAATTTCAACTTTAACTTAAACTTCAACTTCAATTTTAAACTTTACTTCAGCTTCAAATTCAACTTCAATTTCAAATTCAATTTTAAGTTTAACTTCAACTTCAACTTCAATTTCAAATTCAATTTCAATTTCAACTTCAATTTCAAATTCAATTTCAACTTCAACTTCAATTTCAACTTTAACTTCAACTTCAATTTCAACTTCAACTTCAATTTAAACTTCAACTTCAATTTCAACTTAAACTTCAATTTCAACTTAAACATCAATTTCAACTTCAACTTCAACTTCAACTTCAACTTCAATTTCAACTTCATTTTTAACTTCAACTTCAATTTCAAATTCAATTTCAACTTCAACTTCAATTTCAATTTTAACTTCAACTTCAATTTCAACTTCAACTTCAATTTCAACTTCAACTTCAATTTCAACTTAAACTTCAATTTCAACTTCAACTTCAACTTCAATTTCAAATTCAATTTCAACTTCAACTTCAATTTCAACTTTATATTCAACTTCAATTTCAACTTCAACTTCAATTTCAAATTCAATTTCAACTTCAACTTCAACTTCAATTTCAAATTCAATTTCAACTTCAACTTCAATTTCAATTCCATTTCAACTTTAACTTTAATTTCTATTTCAACTTCAACTTCAACTTCAACTTCAACTTCAACTTCAACTTCAACTTCAACTTCAATATCAACTTCAACTTCAATTTAAATTCAAATTTCACTTCAACTTTTACTTTAATTTCAACTTTAACTTCAACTTCAACTTTAACTTCAACTTCAATTTCAAAATAAACTTCAAATTTAACTTCAATTTTAACTTCAACTTCAACTTCAACTTCAATTTTAAATTTAACTTCAAGTTCAAGTTCAAGTTCAAGTTCAAGTTCAACTTCTACTTTAACTTCAACTTCAATTTCAACTTCAACTTCAATTTCAACTTTAACTTTAACTTCAAATTCAACTTCAAATTCAACTTCAAATTCAACTTCAAATTCAATTTCAAATTATACTTCAAATTCAACTTCAAATTCTACTTCAAATTCAACTTCAACTCTAAAATCAACTTCAATTTCAACTTCAACTACAACTTCAACTTCAATTTCAACTTTAACTTTAACTTCAATTCAAATCCAATTTCGAATTCAACTTCAAATTCAACTTTAACTTCAACTTTAACTTCAACTTTAACTTCAAGTTCAAGTTCAAGTTCAAGTTCAAGTTCAAGTTCAAGTCCAAGTTCAACTTCAACTTCAACTTCAATTTCAACTTTAACTTCAACTTCATTTTCAACTTCAACTTTAATTTCAACTTTAACTTCACCTTCAATTTCAACTTCAATTTCAACTTTAACTTCAACTTCAACTTCAATTTTAACTTTAACTTCAACTTCAATTTTAACTTCAATTTCAATTTCAACTTCAACTTCAACTTTAACTTCAACTTCAACCTCAACTTCAAATTCAATTTCAACGTCAACTTCAACTTCAAATAAAACTTCAACTTCAATTTCAACTTCAACTTCAATTTCAACTTCAACTTCAATTTCAACTTAAACTTCAGTTTCAACTTAAACTTCAATTTCAAATTCAACTTCAACTTAAACTTCAACTTCAATTCCAACTTCATTTTTAACTTCAACTTCAATTTCAAATTCAATTTCAACTTCAACTTCAATTTCAATTTTAACTTCAACTTCAATTTCAACTTCAACTTCAATTTCAACTTAAACTTCAATTTCAACTTCAACTTCAATTTCAACTTCATTTTTAACTTCAACTTCAATTTCAAGTTCAGTTTTAACTTCAACTACATCCAATTTCAAATTCAATTTCAACGTCAACTTCAATTTTAACTTTAACTTCAACTTCAATTTCAATTTCAAATTCAATTTCAAATTCAATTTCAACTTCAACTTCAATTTCAACTTTAAGTTCAACTTCAATTTCAACTTCAACTTCAATTTCAACTTCAACTTCAATTTTAACTTCAACTTCAACTTTAACTTCAACTTCAACTTCAACTTCAACTTCAACTTCAATTTCAACTTCATTTTCAACTTCATTTTCAACTTCAACTTCACCTTCAACTTCAACTTCAACTTCAATTTCAACTTCAACTTCAACTTCAACTTCAACTTCAACTTCAACTTCAACTTCAACTTCAACTTCAAATTCAATTTCAAATTCAAATTCAAATTCAACTTCAACTTTAACTTCAACTTCAACTTCAAATTCAACTTCAACTTCAACTTCAACTTCAACTTCAATTTCAACTTCAAATTTCATTTGAACCTATACTTCAATTTCAACTTTAACTTAAACTTCAACTTCAATTTTAAACTTAACTTCAGCTTCAAATTCAACTTCAATTTCAAATTCAATTTTAAGTTTAACTTCAACTTCAACTTCAATTTCAAATTCAATTTCAACTTCAACTTCAATTTCAACTTTAAATTCAACTTCAATTTCAACTTCAACTTCAATTTCAAATTCAATTTCAACTTCAACTTCAATTTCAACTTTAACTTCAACTTCAATTTCAACTTCAACTTCAATTTAAACTTCAACTTCAATTTCAACTTAAACTTCAATTTCAACTTAAACTTCAATTTCAACTTCAACTTCAACTTCAACTTCAACTTCAATTTCAACTTCATTTTTAACTTCAACTTCAATTTCAAATTCAATTTCAACTTCAACTTCAATTTCAATTTTAACTTCAACTTCAATTTCAACTTCAACTTCAATTTCAACTTCAACTTCAATTTCAACTTAAACTTCAATTTCAACTTCAACTTCAACTTCAATTTCAAATTCAATTTCAACTTCAACTTCAATTTCAACTTTATATTCAACTTCAATTTCAACTTCAACTTCAATTTCAAATTCAATTTCAACTACAACTTCAACTTCAATTTCAAATTCAATTTCAACTTCAACTTCAATTTCAACTTTAACTTCAACTTCAACTTCAATTTCATCTTCAACTTCAATATCAACTTCAACTTCAATTTAAATTCAAATTTCACTTCAACTTTTACTTTAATTTCAACTTTAACTTCAACTTCAACTTTAACTTCAACTTCAATTTCAAAATAAACTTCAACTTTAACTTCAATTTTAACTTCAACTTCAACTTCAACTTCAATTTTAAATTTAACTTCAAGTTCAAGTTCAAGTTCAAGTTCAAGTTCAACTTCTACTTTAACTTCAACTTCAATTTCAACTTCAACTTCAATTTCAACTTTAACTTTAACTTCAAATTCAACTTCAAATTCAACTTCAAATTCAACTTCAAATTATACTTCAAATTCAACTTCAAATTCTACTTCAAATTCAACTTCAACTCTAAAATCAACTTCAATTTCAACTTCAACTACAACTTCAAATTCTACTTCAAATTCAACTTCAACTCTAAAATCAACTTCAATTTCAACTTCAACTACAACTTCAACTTCAATTTCAACTTTAACTTTAACTTCAATTCAAATCCAATTTCGAATTCAACTTCAAATTCAACTTTAACTTCAACTTTAACTTCAAGTTCAAGTTCAAGTTCAAGTTCAAGTTCAAGTTCAAGTCCAAGTTCAACTTCAACTTCAACTTCAATTTCAACTTTAACTTCAACTTCATTTTCAACTTCAACTTTAATTTCAACTTTAACTTCACCTTCAATTTCAACTTCAATTTCAACTTTAACTTAAACTTCAACTTCAATTTTAACTTTAACTTCAACTTCAATTTTAACTTCAATTTCAATTTCAACTTCTACTTCAACTTTAACTTCAACTTCAACCTCAACTTCAACTTCAATTTCAACGTCAACTTCAACTTCAAATAAAACTTCAACTTTAAGTTCAACTTCATCTTTAACTTCAAATTCAACTTCAATTTCAACTTCAACTTCAACTTCAACTTCATTTTCAACTTCAACTTAAACTTCAATTTCAAATTCAACTTCAACTTCAAATACAACTTCAACTTTAAGTTCAACTTCATCTTTAACTTCAAATTCAACTTAAATTTCAACTTCAACTTCAACTTCAACTTCAACTTCAACTTCACCTTCAACTTCAACTTCAACTTCAACTTCAATTTCAACTTTAACTTCAACTTCAACTTCAATTTCAATTCCATTTCAACTTTAACTTTAATTTCTATTTCAACTTCAACTTCAACTTCAACTTCAACTTCAACTTCAACTTCAACTTCACCTTCAACTTCAACTTCAACTTCAATTTCGAATTCAACTTCAATTTCAACTTCAACTTCAATTTCAACTTAAACTTCAATTTCAACTTCAACTTCAATTTCAACTTCATTTTTAACTTCAACTTCAACTTCAAGTTCAGTTTTAACTTCAACTACATCCAATTTCAAATTCAATTTCAACGTCAACTTCAATTTTAACTTTAACTTCAACTTCAATTTCAATTTCAACTTCAATTTCAAATTCAATTTCAACTTCAACTTCAATTTCAACTTTAAGTTCAACTTCAATTTCAACTTCAACTTCAATTTCAACTTCAACTTCAATTTTAACTTCAACTTCAACTTTAACTTCAACTTCAACTTCAACTTCAACTTCAACTTCAATTTCAACTTCATTTTCAACTTCATTTTCAACTTCAACTTCACCTTCAACTTCAACTTCAACTTCAATTTCAATTTCAACTTCAACTTCAACTTCAACTTCAACTTCAATTTCAAATTCAAATTCAACTTCAACTTTAACTTCAACTTCAAATTCAACTTCAACTTCAACTTCAACTTCAATTTCAACTTCAACTTCAATTTCAACTTTAAATTCAACTTCAATTTCAACTTAAACTTCAATTTCAACTTAAACTTCAATTTCAACTTAAACTTCAATTTCAACTTAAACTTCAATTTCAACTTAAACTTCAATTTCAACTTAAACTTCAATTTCAACTTCAACTTCAACTTCAATTTCAACTTCATTTTTAACTTCAACTTCAATTTCAAATTCAATTTCAACTTCAACTTCAATTTTAACTTCAACTTCAATTTCAACTTCAACTTCAATTTAAACTTCAACTTCAATTTCAACTTAAACTTCAATTTCAACTTAAACTTCAATTTAAACTTCAACTTCAATTTCAATTTCAACTTCAATTTCAAATTTAATTTCAACTTCAACTTCAACTTTAACTTCAACTTCAATTTCTACTTCAACTTCAATTTAAACTTCAACTTCAATTTCAACTTAAACTTCAATTTCAACTTAAACTTCAGTTTCAACTTAAACTTCATTTCAAATTCAACTTCAACTTAAACTTAAACTTCAATTCCAACTTCATTTTTAACTTCAACTTCAATTTCAAATTCAATTTCAACTTCAACTTCAATTTCAATTTTAACTTCAACTTCAATTTCAACTTCAACTTCAATTTCAACTTAAACTTCAATTTCAACTTCAACTTCAATTTCAACTTCATTTTTAACTTCAACTTCAACTTCAAGTTCAGTTTTAACTTCAACTACATCCAATTTCAAATTCAATTTCAACGTCAACTTCAATTTTAACTTTAACTTCAACTTCAATTTCAATTTCAACTTCAATTTCAAATTCAATTTCAACTTCAACTTCAATTTCAACTTTAAGTTCAACTTCAATTTCAACTTCAACTTCAATTTCAACTTCAACTTCAATTTTAACTTCAACTTCAACTTTAACTTCAACTTCAACTTCAACTTCAACTTCAATTTCAACTTCATTTTCAACTTCATTTTCAACTTCAACTTCACCTTCAACTTCAACTTCAACTTCAATTTCAACTTCAACTTCAACTTCAACTTCAACTTCAACTTCAATTTCAAATTCAAATTCAACTTCAACTTTAACTTCAACTTCAACTTCAAATTCAACTTCAACTTCAACTTCAACTTCAACTTCAATTTCAACTTCAAATTTCATTTGAACCTATACTTCAATTTCAACTTTAACTTAAACTTCAACTTCAATTTTAAACTTAACTTCAGCTTCAAATTCAACTTCAATTTCAAATTCAATTTTAAGTTTAACTTCAACTTCAACTTCAATTTCAAATTCAATTTCAATTTCAACTTCAACTTCAATTTCAACTTTAAATTCAACTTCAATTTCAACTTCAACTTCAATTTCAAATTCAATTTCAACTTCAACTTCAATTTCAACTTTAACTTCAACTTCAATTTCAACTTCAACTTCAATTTCAACTTCAACTTCAATTTCAACTTAAACTTCAATTTCAACTTAAACTTCAATTTCAACTTCAACTTCAACTTCAACTTCAACTTCAATTTCAACTTCATTTTTAACTTCAACTTCAATTTCAAATTCAATTTCAACTTCAACTTCAATTTCAATTTTAACTTCAACTTCAATTTCAACTTCAACTTCAATTTCAACTTCAACTTCAATTTCAACTTAAACTTCAATTTCAACTTCAACTTCAACTTCAATTTCAAATTCAATTTCAACTTCAACTTCAATTTCAACTTTATATTCAACTTCAATTTCAACTTCAACTTCAATTTCAAATTCAATTTCAACTTCAACTTCAACTTCAATTTCAAATTCAATTTCAACTTCAACTTCAATTTCAACTTTAACTTCAACTTCAACTTCAATTTCAATTCCATTTCAACTTTAACTTTAATTTCTATTTCAACTTCAACTTCAACTTCAACTTCAACTTCAACTTCAACTTCAATATCAACTTCAACTTCAATTTAAATTCAAATTTCACTTCAACTTTTACTTTAATTTCAACTTTAACTTCAACTTCAACTTTAACTTCAACTTCAATTTCAAAATAAACTTCAATTTTAACTTCAACTTCAACTTCAACTTCAATTTTAAATTTAACTTCAAGTTCAAGTTCAAGTTCAAGTTCAAGTTCAACTTCTACTTTAACTTCAACTTCAATTTCAACTTCAACTTCAATTTCAACTTTAACTTTAACTTCAAATTCAACTTCAAATTCAACTTCAAATTCAACTTCAAATGCAACTTCAAATTATACTTCAAATTCAACTTCAAATTCTACTTCAAATTCAACTTCAACTCTAAAATCAACTTCAATTTCAACTTCAACTACAACTTCAACTTCAATTTCAACTTTAACTTTAACTTCAATTCAAATCCAATTTCGAATTCAACTTCAAATTCAACTTTAACTTCAACTTTAACTTCAACTTCAAGTTCAAGTTCAAGTTCAAGTTCAAGTTCAAGTCCAAGTTCAACTTCAACTTCAACTTCAATTTCAACTTTAACTTCAACTTCATTTTCAACTTCAACTTTAATTTCAACTTTAACTTCACCTTCAATTTCAACTTCAATTTCAACTTTAACTTCAACTTCAACTTCAATTTTAACTTTAACTTCAACTTCAATTTTAACTTCAATTTCAATTTCAACTTCTACTTCAACTTTAACTTCAACTTCAACCTCAACTTCAACTTCAATTTCAACGTCAACTTCAACTTCAAATAAAACTTCAACTTTAAGTTCAACTTCATCTTTAACTTCAAATTCAACTTCAATTTCAACTTCAACTTCAACTTCAACTTCATTTTCAACTTCAACTTAAACTTCAATTTCAAATTCAACTTCAACTTCAAATACAACTTCAACTTTAAGTTCAACTTCATCTTTAACTTCAAATTCAACTTAAATTTCAACTTCAACTTCAACTTCAACTTCAACTTCAACTTCACCTTCAACTTCAACTTCAACTTCAACTTCAATTTCAACTTTAACTTTAATTTCTATTTCAACTTCAACTTCAACTTCAACTTCAACTTCAACTTCAACTTCAACTTCACCTTCAACTTCAACTTCAACTTCAATTTCAAATTCAATGTCAACTTCAACTTCAATTTCAATTTTAACTTCAACTTCAATTTCAACTTCAACTTCAATTTCAACTTAAACTTCAATTTCAACTTCAACTTCAATTTCAACTTCATTTTTAACTTCAACTTCAACTTCAAGTTCAGTTTTAACTTCAACTACATCCAATTTCAAATTCAATTTCAACGTCAACTTCAATTTTAACTTTAACTTCAACTTCAATTTCAATTTCAACTTCAATTTCAAATTCAATTTCAACTTCAACTTCAATTTCAACTTTAAGTTCAACTTCAATTTCAACTTCAACTTCAATTTCAACTTCAACTTCAATTTTAACTTCATTTTCAACTTCAACTTCACCTTCAACTTCAACTTCAACTTCAATTTCAATTTCAACTTCAACTTCAACTTCAACTTCAACTTCAATTTCAAATTCAAATTCAACTTCAACTTTAACTTCAACTTCAAATTCAACTTCAACTTCAACTTCAACTTCAATTTCAACTTCAACTTCAATTTCAACTTTAAATTCAACTTCAATTTCAACTTAAACTTCAATTTCAACTTAAACTTCAATTTCAACTTAAACTTCAATTTCAACTTAAACTTCAATTTCAACTTAAACTTCAATTTCAACTTAAACTTCAATTTCAACTTCAACTTCAACTTCAATTTCAACTTCATTTTTAACTTCAACTTCAATTTCAAATTCAATTTCAACTTCAACTTCAATTTTAACTTCAACTTCAATTTCAACTTCAACTTCAATTTAAACTTCAACTTCAATTTCAACTTAAACTTCAATTTCAACTTAAACTTCAATTTAAACTTCAACTTCAATTTCAACTTCAACTTCAATTTCAAATTTAATTTCAACTTCAACTTCAACTTTAACTTCAACTTCAATTTCTACTTCAACTTCAATTTAAACTTCAACTTCAATTTCAACTTAAACTTCAATTTCAACTTAAACTTCAGTTTCAACTTAAACTTCAATTTCAAATTCAACTTCAACTTAAACTTAAACTTCAATTCCAACTTCATTTTTAACTTCAACTTCAATTTCAAATTCAATTTCAACTTCAACTTCAATTTCAATTTTAACTTCAACTTCAATTTCAAATTCAAATTCAACTTCAACTTTAACTTCAACTTCAAATTCAACTTCAACTTCAACTTCAACTTCAATTTCAACTTCAACTTCAACTTCAATTTCAACTTCATTTTTAACTTCAACTTCAATTTCAAATTCAATTTCAACTTCAACTTCAATTTTAACTTCAACTTCAATTTCAACTTCAACTTCAATTTAAACTTCAACTTCAATTTCAACTTAAACTTCAATTTCAACTTAAACTTCAATTTAAACTTCAACTTCAATTTCAACTTCAACTTCAACTTCAAATTTAATTTCAACTTCAACTTCAACTTTAACTTCAACTTCAATTTCTACTTCAACTTCAATTTAAACTTCAACTTCAATTTCAACTTAAACTTCAATTTCAACTTAAACTTCAGTTTCAACTTAAACTTCAATTTCAAATTCAACTTCAACTTAAACTTAAACTTCAATTCCAACTTCATTTTTAACTTCAACTTCAATTTCAAATTCAATTTCAACTTCAACTTCAATTTCAATTTTAACTTCAACTTCAATTTCAACTTCAACTTCAATTTCAACTTAAACTTCAATTTCAACTTCAACTTCAATTTCAACTTCATTTTTAACTTCAACTTCAACTTCAAGTTCAGTTTTAACTTCAACTACATCCAATTTCAAATTCAATTTCAACGTCAACTTCAATTTTAACTTTAACTTCAACTTCAATTTCAATTTCAACTTCAATTTCAAATTCAATTTCAACTTCAACTTCAATTTCAACTTTAAGTTCAACTTCAATTTCAACTTCAACTTCAATTTCAACTTCAACTTCAATTTTAACTTCAACTTCAACTTTAACTTCAACTTCAACTTCAACTTCAACTTCAATTTCAACTTCATTTTCAACTTCATTTTCAACTTCAACTTCACCTTCAACTTCAACTTCAACTTCAATTTCAACTTCAACTTCAACTTCAACTTCAACTTCAACTTCAATTTCAAATTCAAATTCAACTTCAACTTTAACTTCAACTTCAACTTCAAATTCAACTTCAACTTCAACTTCAACTTCAACTTCAATTTCAACTTCAAATTTCATTTGAACCTATACTTCAATTTCAACTTTAACTTAAACTTCAACTTCAATTTTAAACTTAACTTCAGCTTCAAATTCAACTTCAACTTCAATTTCAACTTAAACTTCAATTTCAACTTCAACTTCAATTTCAACTTCATTTTTAACTTCAACTTCAACTTCAAGTTCAGTTTTAACTTCAACTACATCCAATTTCAAATTCAATTTCAACGTCAACTTCAATTTTAACTTTAACTTCAACTTCAATTTCAATTTCAACTTCAATTTCAAATTCAATTTCAACTTCAACTTCAATTTCAACTTTAAGTTCAACTTCAATTTCAACTTCAACTTCAATTTCAACTTCAACTTCAATTTTAACTTCATTTTCAACTTCAACTTCACCTTCAACTTCAACTTCAACTTCAATTTCAATTTCAACTTCAACTTCAACTTCAACTTCAACTTCAATTTCAAATTCAAATTCAACTTCAACTTTAACTTCAACTTCAAATTCAACTTCAACTTCAACTTCAACTTCAATTTCAACTTCAACTTCAATTTCAACTTTAAATTCAACTTCAATTTCAACTTAAACTTCAATTTCAACTTAAACTTCAATTTCAACTTAAACTTCAATTTCAACTTAAACTTCAATTTCAACTTAAACTTCAATTTCAACTTAAACTTCAATTTCAACTTAAACTTCAATTTCAACTTCAACTTTAACTTCAATTTCAACTTCATTTTTAACTTCAACTTCAATTTCAAATTCAATTTCAACTTCAACTTCAATTTTAACTTCAACTTCAATTTCAACTTCAACTTCAATTTAAACTTCAACTTCAATTTCAACTTAAACTTCAATTTCAACTTAAACTTCAATTTAAACTTCAACTTCAATTTCAACTTCAACTTCAATTTCAAATTTAATTTCAACTTCAACTTCAACTTTAACTTCAACTTCAATTTCTACTTCAACTTCAATTTAAACTTCAACTTCAATTTCAACTTAAACTTCAATTTCAACTTAAACTTCAGTTTCAACTTAAACTTCAATTTCAAATTCAACTTCAACTTAAACTTAAACTTCAATTCCAACTTCATTTTTAACTTCAACTTCAATTTCAAATTCAATTTCAACTTCAACTTCAATTTCAATTTTAACTTCAACTTCAATTTCAAATTCAAATTCAACTTCAACTTTAACTTCAACTTCAAATTCAACTTCAACTTCAACTTCAACTTCAATTTCAACTTCAACTTCAATTTCAACTTTAAATTCAACTTCAATTTCAAATTAAACTTCAATTTCAACTTAAACTTCAATTTCAACTTAAACTTCAATTTCAACTTAAACTTCAATTTCAACTTAAACTTCAATTTCAACTTAAACTTCAATTTCAACTTCAACTTCAACTTCAATTTCAACTTCATTTTTAACTTCAACTTCAATTTCAAATTCAATTTCAACTTCAACTTCAATTTTAACTTCAACTTCAATTTCAACTTCAACTTCAATTTAAACTTCAACTTCAATTTCAACTTAAACTTCAATTTCAACTTAAACTTCAATTTAAACTTCAACTTCAATTTCAACTTCAACTTCAATTTCAAATTTAATTTCAACTTCAACTTCAACTTTAACTTCAACTTCAATTTCTACTTCAACTTCAATTTAAACTTCAACTTCAATTTCAACTTAAACTTCAATTTCAACTTAAACTTCAGTTTCAACTTAAACTTCAATTTCAAATTCAACTTCAACTTAAACTTAAACTTCAATTCCAACTTCATTTTTAACTTCAACTTCAATTTCAAATTCAATTTCAACTTCAACTTCAATTTCAATTTTAACTTCAACTTCAATTTCAACTTCAACTTCAATTTCAACTTAAACTTCAATTTCAACTTCAACTTCAATTTCAACTTCATTTTTAACTTCAACTTCAACTTCAAGTTCAGTTTTAACTTCAACTACATCCAATTTCAAATTCAATTTCAACGTCAACTTCAATTTTAACTTTAACTTCAACTTCAATTTCAATTTCAACTTCAATTTCAAATTCAATTTCAACTTCAACTTCAATTTCAACTTTAAGTTCAACTTCAATTTCAACTTCAACTTCAATTTCAACTTCAACTTCAATTTTAACTTCAACTTCAACTTTAACTTCAACTTCAACTTCAACTTCAACTTCAATTTCAACTTCATTTTCAACTTCATTTTCAACTTCAACTTCACCTTCAACTTCAACTTCAACTTCAATTTCAACTTCAACTTCAACTTCAACTTCAACTTCAACTTCAATTTCAAATTCAAATTCAACTTCAACTTTAACTTCAACTTCAACTTCAAATTCAACTTCAACTTCAACTTCAACTTCAACTTCAATTTCAACTTCAAATTTCATTTGAACCTATACTTCAATTTCAACTTTAACTTAAACTTCAACTTCAATTTTAAACTTAACTTCAGCTTCAAATTCAACTTCAATTTCAAATTCAATTTTAAGTTTAACTTCAACTTCAACTTCAATTTCAAATTCAATTTCAATTTCAACTTCAACTTCAATTTCAACTTTAAATTCAACTTCAATTTCAACTTCAACTTCAATTTCAAATTCAATTTCAACTTCAACTTCAATTTCAACTTTAACTTCAACTTCAATTTCAACTTCAACTTCAATTTCAACTTCAACTTCAATTTCAACTTAAACTTCAATTTCAACTTAAACTTCAATTTCAACTTCAACTTCAACTTCAACTTCAACTTCAATTTCAACTTCATTTTTAACTTCAACTTCAATTTCAAATTCAATTTCAACTTCAACTTCAATTTCAATTTTAACTTCAACTTCAATTTCAACTTCAACTTCAATTTCAACTTCAACTTCAATTTCAACTTAAACTTCAATTTCAACTTCAACTTCAACTTCAATTTCAAATTCAATTTCAACTTCAACTTCAATTTCAACTTTATATTCAACTTCAATTTCAACTTCAACTTCAATTTCAAATTCAATGTCAACTTCAACTTCAACTTCAATTTCAAATTCAATTTCAACTTCAACTTCAATTTCAACTTTAACTTCAACTTCAACTTCAATTTCAATTCCATTTCAACTTTAACTTTAATTTCTATTTCAACTTCAACTTCAACTTCAACTTCAACTTCAACTTCAACTTCAATATCAACTTCAACTTCAATTTAAATTCAAATTTCACTTCAACTTTTACTTTAATTTCAACTTTAACTTCAACTTCAACTTTAACTTCAACTTCAATTTCAAAATAAACTTCAACTTTAACTTCAATTTTAACTTCAACTTCAACTTCAACTTCAATTTTAAATTTAACTTCAAGTTCAAGTTCAAGTTCAAGTTCAAGTTCAACTTCTACTTTAACTTCAACTTCAATTTCAACTTCAACTTCAATTTCAACTTTAACTTTAACTTCAAATTCAACTTCAAATTCAACTTCAAATGCAACTTCAAATTATACTTCAAATTCAACTTCAAATTCTACTTCAAATTCAACTTCAACTCTAAAATCAACTTCAATTTCAACTTCAACTACAACTTCAACTTCAATTTCAACTTTAACTTTAACTTCAATTCAAATCCAATTTCGAATTCAACTTCAAATTCAACTTTAACTTCAACTTTAACTTCAACTTTAACTTCAACTTTAACTTCAACTTCAACTTCAACTTCAAGTTCAAGTTCAAGTTCAAGTCCAAGTTCAACTTCAACTTCAACTTCAATTTCAACTTTAACTTCAACTTCATTTTCAACTTCAACTTTAATTTCAACTTTAACTTCACCTTCAATTTCAACTTCAATTTCAACTTTAACTTCAACTTCAACTTCAATTTTAACTTTAACTTCAACTTCAATTTTAACTTCAATTTCAATTTCAACTTCAACTTCAACTTTAACTTCAACTTCAACCTCAACTTCAACTTCAATTTCAACGTCAACTTCAACTTCAAATAAAACTTCAACTTTAAGTTCAACTTCATTTTTAACTTCAAATTCAACTTCAATTTCAACTTCAACTTCAACTTCAACTTCATTTTCAACTTCAACTTAAACTTCAATTTCAAATTCAACTTCAACTTCAACTTCAACTTCAACTTCAACTTCAACTTCAACTTCACCTTCAACTTCAACTTCAACATCAACTTCAATTTCAACTTTAACTTCAACTTCAACTTCAATTTCAATTCCATTTCAACTTTAACTTTAATTTCTATTTCAACTTCAACTTCAACTTCAACTTCAACTTCAACTTCAACTTCAACTTCAACTTCAATTTCAACTTAAACTTCAAATTCAACTTAAACTTCAATTTCAACTTCAACTTCAACTTCAACTTCAACTTCAATTTCAACTTCATTTTTAACTTCAACTTCAATTTCAAATTCAATTTCAACTTCAACTTCAATTTCAATTTTAACTTCAACTTCAATTTCAACTTCAACTTCAATTTCAACTTCAACTTCAATTTCAACTTCAACTTCAATTTCAACTTAAACTTCAATTTAAACTTCAACTTCAATTTCAACTTAAACTTCAACTTCAAGTTCAAGTTCAAGTTCAAGTTCAAGTCCAAGTTCAACTTCAACTTCAACTTCAATTTCAACTTAAACTTCAGTTTCAACTTAAACTTCAATTTCAAATTCAACTTCAACTAAAACTTCAACTTCAATTCCAACTTCATTTTTAACTTCAACTTCAATTTCAAATTCAATTTCAACTTCAACTTCAATTTCAATTTTAACTTCAACTTCAATTTCAACTTCAACTTCAATTTCAACTTAAACTTCAATTTCAACTTCAACTTCAATTTCAACTTCATTTTTAACTTCAACTTCAACTTCAAGTTCAGTTTTAACTTCAACTACATCCAATTTCAAATTCAATTTCAACGTCAACTTCAATTTTAACTTTAACTTCAACTTCAATTTCAATTTCAAATTCAATTTCAAATTCAATTTCAACTTCAACTTCAATTTCAACTTTAAGTTCAACTTCAATTTCAACTTCAACTTCAATTTCAACTTCAACTTCAATTTTAACTTCAACTTCAACTTTAACTTCAACTTCAACTTCAACTTCAACTTCAACTTCAATTTCAACTTAATTTTCAACTTCATTTTCAACTTCAACTTCACCTTCAACTTCAACTTCAACTTCAATTTCAACTTCAACTTCAACTTCAACTTCAACTTCAACTTCAACTTCAATTTCAAATTCAAATTCAACTTCAACTTTAACTTCAACTTCAACTTCAAATTCAACTTCAACTTCAACTTCAACTTCAATTTCAACTTCAAATTTCATTTGAACCTATACTTCAATTTCAACTTTAACTTAAACTTCAACTTCAATTTCAACTTAAACTTCAAATTCAACTTAAACTTCAATTTCAACTTCAACTTCAACTTCAACTTCAACTTCAATTTCAACTTCATTTTTAACTTCAACTTCAATTTCAAATTCAATTTCAACTTCAACTTCAATTTCAATTTTAACTTCAACTTCAATTTCAACTTCAACTTCAATTTCAACTTCAACTTCAATTTCAACTTCAACTTCAATTTCAACTTAAACTTCAATTTAAACTTCAACTTCAATTTCAACTTAAACTTCAACTTCAAGTTCAAGTTCAAGTTCAAGTTCAAGTCCAAGTTCAACTTCAACTTCAACTTCAATTTCAACTTAAACTTCAGTTTCAACTTAAACTTCAATTTCAAATTCAACTTCAACTAAAACTTCAACTTCAATTCCAACTTCATTTTTAACTTCAACTTCAATTTCAAATTCAATTTCAACTTCAACTTCAATTTCAATTTTAACTTCAACTTCAATTTCAACTTCAACTTCAATTTCAACTTAAACTTCAATTTCAACTTCAACTTCAATTTCAACTTCATTTTTAACTTCAACTTCAACTTCAAGTTCAGTTTTAACTTCAACTACATCCAATTTCAAATTCAATTTCAACGTCAACTTCAATTTTAACTTTAACTTCAACTTCAATTTCAATTTCAAATTCAATTTCAAATTCAATTTCAACTTCAACTTCAATTTCAACTTTAAGTTCAACTTCAATTTCAACTTCAACTTCAATTTCAACTTCAACTTCAATTTTAACTTCAACTTCAACTTTAACTTCAACTTCAACTTCAACTTCAACTTCAACTTCAATTTCAACTTAATTTTCAACTTCATTTTCAACTTCAACTTCACCTTCAACTTCAACTTCAACTTCAATTTCAACTTCAACTTCAACTTCAACTTCAACTTCAACTTCAACTTCAATTTCAAATTCAAATTCAACTTCAACTTTAACTTCAACTTCAACTTCAAATTCAACTTCAACTTCAACTTCAATTTCAACTTCAAATTTCATTTGAACCTATACTTCAATTTCAACTTTAACTTAAACTTCAACTTCAATTTTAAACTTAACTTCACCTTCAAATTCAACTTCAATTTCAAATTCAATTTTAAGTTTAACTTCAACTTCAACTTCAATTTCAAATTCAATTTCAACTTCAACTTCAATTTCAACTTTAAATTCAACTTCAATTTCAACTTCAACTTCAATTTCAAATTCAATTTCAACTTCAACTTCAATTTCAACTTTAACTTCAACTTCAATTTCAACTTCAACTTCAATTTAAACTTCAACTTCAATTTCAACTTAAACTTCAATTTCAACTTAAACTTCAATTTCAACTTCAACTTCAACTTCAACTTCAACTTCAATTTCAACTTCATTTTTAACTTCAACTTCAATTTCAAATTCAATTTCAACTTCAACTTCAATTTCAATTTTAACTTCAACTTCAATTTCAACTTCAACTTCAATTTCAACTTCAACTTCAATTTCAACTTCATTTTTAACTTCAACTTCAATTTCAAATTCAATTTCAACTTCAACTTCAATTTCAATTTTAACTTCAACTTCAATTTCAACTTCAACTTCAATTTCAACTTCAACTTCAATTTCAACTTAAACTTCAATTTCAACTTCAACTTCAACTTCAATTTCAAATTCAATTTCAACTTCAACTTCAATTTCAACTTTATATTCAACTTCAATTTCAACTTCAACTTCAATTTCAAATTCAATTTCAACTTCAACTTCAATTTCAACTTTAACTTCAACTTCAACTTCAATTTCAACTTCAACTTCAATATCAACTTCAACTTCAATTTAAATTCAAATTTCACTTCAACTTTTACTTTAATTTCAACTTTAACTTCAACTTCAACTTTAACTTCAACTTCAATTTCAAAATAAACTTCAACTTTAACTTCAATTTTAACTTCAACTTCAACTTCAACTTCAATTTTAAATTTAACTTCAAGTTCAAGTTCAAGTTCAAGTTCAAGTTCAACTTCTACTTTAACTTCAACTTCAATTTCAACTTCAACTTCAATTTCAACTTTAACTTTAACTTCAAATTCAACTTCAAATTCAACTTCAAATTCAACTTCAAATTATACTTCAAATTCAACTTCAAATTCTACTTCAAATTCAACTTCAACTCTAAAATCAACTTCAATTTCAACTTCAACTACAACTTCAACTTCAATTTCAACTTTAACTTTAACTTCAATTCAAATCCAATTTTGAATTCAACTTCAACTTCAACTTCAATTTCAACTTTAACTTCAACTTCATTTTCAACTTCAACTTTAATTTCAACTTCAACTTCAATTTCAACTTCATTTTTAACTTCAACTTCAACTTCAAGTTCAGTTTTAACTTCAACTACATCCAATTTCAAATTCAATTTCAACGTCAACTTCAATTTTAACTTTAACTTCAACTTCAATTTCAATTTCAACTTCAATTTCAAATTCAATTTCAACTTCAACTTCAATTTCAACTTTAAGTTCAACTTCAATTTCAACTTCAACTTCAATTTCAACTTCAACTTCAATTTTAACTTCAACTTCAACTTTAACTTCAACTTCAACTTCAACTTCAACTTCAATTTCAACTTCATTTTCAACTTCATTTTCAACTTCAACTTCACCTTCAACTTCAACTTCAACTTCAATTTCAACTTCAACTTCAACTTCAACTTCAACTTCAACTTCAATTTCAAATTCAAATTCAACTTCAACTTTAACTTCAACTTCAACTTCAAATTCAACTTCAAATTCAACTTCAACTTCAACTTCAACTTCAATTTCAACTTCAACTTCAATTTCAACTTTAAATTCAACTTCAATTTCAACTTAAACTTCAATTTCAACTTAAACTTCAATTTCAACTTAAACTTCAATTTCAACTTAAACTTCAATTTCAACTTCAACTTCAACTTCAATTTCAACTTCATTTTTAACTTCAACTTCAATTTCAAATTCAATTTCAACTTCAACTTCAATTTTAACTTCAACTTCAATTTCAACTTCAACTTCAATTTAAACTTCAACTTCAATTTCAACTTAAACTTCAATTTCAACTTAACCTTCAATTTAAACTTCAACTTCAATTTCAACTTCAACTTCAATTTCAAATTTAATTTCAACTTCAACTTCAACTTTAACTTCAACTTCAATTTCTACTTCAACTTCAATTTAAACTTCAACTTCAATTTCAACTTAAACTTCAATTTCAACTTAAACTTCAGTTTCAACTTAAACTTCAATTTCAAATTCAACTTCAACTTAAACTTAAACTTCAATTCCAACTTCATTTTTAACTTCAACTTCAATTTCAAATTCAATTTCAACTTCAACTTCAATTTCAATTTTAACTTCAACTTCAATTTCAACTTCAACTTCAATTTCAACTTAAACTTCAATTTCAACTTTAACTTCAATTTCAACTTCATTTTTAACTTCAACTTCAACTTCAAGTTCAGTTTTAACTTCAACTACATCCAATTTCAAATTCAATTTCAACGTCAACTTCAATTTTAACTTTAACTTCAACTTCAATTTCAATTTCAACTTCAATTTCAAATTCAATTTCAACTTCAACTTCAATTTCAACTTTAAGTTCAACTTCAATTTCAACTTCAACTTCAATTTCAACTTCAACTTCAATTTTAACTTCAACTTCAACTTTAACTTCAACTTCAACTTCAACTTCAACTTCAATTTCAACTTCATTTTCAACTTCATTTTCAACTTCAACTTCACCTTCAACTTCAACTTCAACTTCAATTTCAACTTCAACTTCAACTTCAACTTCAACTTCAACTTCAATTTCAAATTCAAATTCAACTTCAACTTTAACTTAAACTTCAACTTCAATTTTAAACTTTACTTCAGCTTCAAATTCAACTTCAATTTCAAATTCAATTTTAAGTTTAACTTCAACTTCAACTTCAATTTCAAATTCAATTTCAATTTCAACTTCAATTTCAAATTCAATTTCAACTTCAACTTCAATTTCAACTTTAACTTCAACTTCAATTTCAACTTCAACTTCAATTTAAACTTCAACTTCAATTTCAACTTAAACTTCAATTTCAACTTAAACTTCAATTTCAACTTCAACTTCAACTTCAACTTCAACTTCAATTTCAACTTCATTTTTAACTTCAACTTCAATTTCAAATTCAATTTCAACTTCAACTTCAATTTCAATTTTAACTTCAACTTCAATTTCAACTTCAACTTCAATTTCAACTTCAACTTCAATTTCAACTTAAACTTCAATTTCAACTTCAACTTCAACTTCAATTTCAAATTCAATTTCAACTTCAACTTCAATTTCAACTTTATATTCAACTTCAATTTCAACTTCAACTTCAATTTCAAATTCAATTTCAACTTCAACTTCAACTTCAATTTCAAATTCAATTTCAACTTCAACTTCAATTTCAACTTTAACTTCAACTTCAACTTCAATTTCAATTCCATTTCAACTTTAACTTTAATTTCTATTTCAACTTCAACTTCAACTTCAACTTCAACTTCAACTTCAACTTCAACTTCAACTTCAATATCAACTTCAACTTCAATTTAAATTCAAATTTCACTTCAACTTTTACTTTAATTTCAACTTTAACTTCAACTTCAACTTTAACTTCAACTTCAATTTCAAAATAAACTTCAACTTTAACTTCAATTTTAACTTCAACTTCAACTTCAACTTCAATTTTAAATTTAACTTCAAGTTCAAGTTCAAGTTCAAGTTCAAGTTCAACTTCTACTTTAACTTCAACTTCAATTTCAACTTCAACTTCAATTTCAACTTTAACTTTAACTTCAAATTCAACTTCAAATTCAACTTCAAATTCAACTTCAAATTATACTTCAAATTCAACTTCAAATTCTACTTCAAATTCAACTTCAACTCTAAAATCAACTTCAATTTCAACTTCAACTACAACTTCAACTTCAATTTCAACTTTAACTTTAACTTCAATTCAAATCCAATTTCGAATTCAACTTCAAATTCAACTTTAACTTCAACTTTAACTTCAACTTCAACTTCAAGTTCAAGTTCAAGTTCAAGTTCAAGTCCAAGTTCAACTTCAACTTCAACTTCAATTTCAACTTTAACTTCAACTTCATTTTCAACTTCAACTTTAATTTCAACTTTAACTTCACCTTCAATTTCAACTTCAATTTCAACTTTAACTTCAACTTCAACTTCAATTTTAACTTTAACTTCAACTTCAATTTTAACTTCAATTTCAATTTCAACTTCAACTTCAACTTTAACTTCAACTTCAACCTCAACTTCAAATTCAATTTCAACGTCAACTTCAACTTCAAATAAAACTTCAACTTTAAGTTCAACTTCATCTTTAACTTCAAATTCAACTTCAATTTCAACTTCAACTTCAACTTCAACTTCATTTTCAACTTCAACTTAAACTTCAATTTCAAATTCAACTTCAACTTCAAATACAACTTCAACTTTAAGTTCAACTTCATCTTTAACTTCAAATTCAACTTAAATTTCAACTTCAACTTAAACTTCAACTTCAACTTCAACTTCAACTTCAACTTCACCTTCAACTTCAACTTCAACATCAACTTCAATTTCAACTTTAACTTCAACTTCAACTTCAATTTCAATTCCATTTCAACTTTAACTTTAATTTCTATTTCAACTTCAACTTCAACTTCAACTTCAACTTCAACTTCAACTTCAATTTCAACTTAAACTTCAAATTCAACTTAAACTTCAATTTCAACTTCAACTTCAACTTCAACTTCAACTTCAATTTCAACTTCATTTTTAACTTCAACTTCAATTTCAAATTCAATTTCAACTTCAACTTCAATTTCAATTTTAACTTCAACTTCAATTTCAACTTCAACTTCAATTTCAACTTCAACTTCAATTTCAACTTCAACTTCAATTTCAACTTAAACTTCAATTTAAACTTCAACTTCAATTTCAACTTAAACTTCAACTTCAAGTTCAAGTTCAAGTTCAAGTTCAAGTCCAAGTTCAACTTCAACTTCAACTTCAATTTCAACTTAAACTTCAGTTTCAACTTAAACTTCAATTTCAAATTCAACTTCAACTTAAACTTCAACTTCAATTCCAACTTCATTTTTAACTTCAACTTCAATTTCAAATTCAATTTCAACTTCAACTTCAATTTCAATTTTAACTTCAACTTCAATTTCAACTTCAACTTCAATTTCAACTTAAACTTCAATTTCAACTTCAACTTCAATTTCAACTTCATTTTTAACTTCAACTTCAACTTCAAGTTCAGTTTTAACTTCAACTACATCCAATTTCAAATTCAATTTCAACGTCAACTTCAATTTTAACTTTAACTTCAACTTCAATTTCAATTTCAAATTCAATTTCAAATTCAATTTCAACTTCAACTTCAATTTCAACTTTAAGTTCAACTTCAATTTCAACTTCAACTTCAATTTCAACTTCAACTTCAATTTTAACTTCAACTTCAACTTTAACTTCAACTTCAACTTCAACTTCAACTTCAACTTCAATTTCAACTTAATTTTCAACTTCATTTTCAACTTCAACTTCACCTTCAACTTCAACTTCAACTTCAATTTCAACTTCAACTTCAACTTCAACTTCAACTTCAACTTCAACTTCAATTTCAAATTCAAATTCAACTTCAACTTTAACTTCAACTTCAACTTCAAATTCAACTTCAACTTCAACTTCAACTTCAACTTCAATTTCAACTTCAAATTTCATTTGAACCTATACTTCAATTTCAACTTTAACTTAAACTTCAACTTCAATTTTAAACTTAACTTCAGCTTCAAATTCAACTTCAATTTCAAATTCAATTTTAAGTTTAACTTCAACTTTAACTTCAATTTCAACTTTAACTTCAACTTCAATTTCAACTTCAACTACAATTTAAACTTCAACTTCAATTTCAACTTAAACTTCAATTTCAACTTAAACTTCAATTTCAACTTCAACTTCAACTTCAACTTCAACTTCAATTTCAACTTCATTTTTAACTTCAACTTCAATTTCAAATTCAATTTCAACTTCAACTTCAATTTCAATTTTAACTTCAACTTCAATTTCAACTTCAACTTCAATTTCAACTTCAACTTCAATTTCAACTTAAACTTCAATTTCAACTTCAACTTCAACTTCAATTTCAACTTCAACTTCAATTTCAACTTTATATTCAAATTCAATTTCAACTACAACTTCAACTTCAATTTCAAATTCAATTTCAACTTCAACTTCAATTTCAACTTTAACTTCAACTTCAACTTCAATTTCAACTTCAACTTCAATATCAACTTCAACTTCAATTTAAATTCAAATTTCACTTCAACTTTTACTTTAATTTCAACTTTAACTTCAACTTCAACTTTAACTTCAACTTCAATTTCAAAATAAACTTCAACTTTAACTTCAATTTTAACTTCAACTTCAACTTCAATTTTAAATTTAACTTCAAGTTCAAGTTCAAGTTCAAGTTCAACTTCTACTTTAACTTCAACTTCAATTTCAACTTCAACTTCAATTTCAACTTTAACTTTAACTTCAAATTCAACTTCAAATTCAACTTCAAATTCAACTTCAAATTATACTTCAAATTCAACTTCAAATTCTACTTCAAATTCAACTTCAACTCTAAAATCAACTTCAATTTCAACTTCAACTACAACTTCAACTTCAATTTCAACTTTAAATTCAACTTCAATTTCAACTTCAACTTCAATTTCAAATTCAATTTCAACTTCAACTTCAATTTCAACTTTAACTTCAACTTCAATTTCAACTTCAACTACAATTTAAACTTCAACTTCAATTTCAACTTAAACTTCAATTTCAACTTAAACTTCAATTTCAACTTCAACTTCAACTTCAACTTCAACTTCAATTTCAACTTCATTTTTAACTTCAACTTCAATTTCAAATTCAATTTCAACTTCAACTTCAATTTCAATTTTAACTTCAACTTCAATTTCAACTTCAACTTCAATTTCAACTTCAACTTCAATTTCAACTTAAACTTCAATTTCAACTTCAACTTCAACTTCAATTTCAAATTCAATTTCAACTTCAACTTCAATTTCAACTTTATATTCAACTTCAATTTCAACTTCAACTTCAATTTCAAATTCAATTTCAACTACAACTTCAACTTCAATTTCAAATTCAATTTCAACTTCAACTTCAATTTCAACTTTAACTTCAACTTCAACTTCAATTTCAACTTCAACTTCAATATCAACTTCAACTTCAATTTAAATTCAAATTTCACTTCAACTTTTACTTTAATTTCAACTTTAACTTCAACTTCAACTTTAACTTCAACTTCAATTTCAAAATAAACTTCAACTTTAACTTCAATTTTAACTTCAACTTCAACTTCAACTTCAATTTTAAATTTAACTTCAAGTTCAAGTTCAAGTTCAAGTTCAACTTCTACTTTAACTTCAACTTCAATTTCAACTTCAACTTCAATTTCAACTTTAACTTTAACTTCAAATTCAACTTCAAATTCAACTTCAAATTCAACTTCAAATTCAACTTCAAATTATACTTCAAATTCAACTTCAAATTCTACTTCAAATTCAACTTCAACTCTAAAATCAACTTCAATTTCAGCTTCAACTACAACTTCAACTTCAATTTCAACTTTAACTTTAACTTCAATTCAAATCCAATTTTGAATTCAACTTCAAATTCAACTTTAACTTCAACTTTAACTTCAACTTCAACTTCAACTTCAAGTTCAAGTTCAAGTTCAAGTCCAAGTTCAACTTCAACTTCAACTTCAATTTCAACTTTAACTTCAACTTCATTTTCAACTTCAACTTTAATTTCAACTTTAACTTCACCTTCAATTTCAACTTCAATTTCAACTTCAATTTCAACTTTAACTTCAACTTCAACTTCAACTTCAATTTTAACTTTAACTTCAACTTCAATTTTAACTTCAATTTCAATTTCAACTTCAACTTCAACTTTAACTTCAACTTCAACCTTAACTTCAACTTCAATTTCAACGTCAACTTCAACTTCAAATACAACTTCAACTTTAAGTTCAACTTCATCTTTAACTTCAAATTCAACTTAAATTTCAACTTCAACTTCAACTTCAACTTCAACTTCAACTTCAACTTCACCTTCAACTTCAACTTCAACTTCAACTTCAATTTCAACTTTAACTTCAACTTCAACTTCAATTTCAATTCCATTTCAACTTTAACTTTAATTTCTAATTCAACTTCAACTTCAACTTCAACTTCAACTTCAACTTCAACTTCAACTTCAATTTCAACTTCAACTTCAATTTCAACTTAAACTTCAATTTCAACTTAAACTTCAAATTCAACTTAAACTTCAATTTCAACTTCAACTTCAACTTCAACTTCAACTTCAATTTCAACTTCATTTTTAACTTCAACTTCAATTTCAAATTCAATTTCAACTTCAACTTCAATTTCAATTTTAACTTCAACTTCAATTTCAACTTCAACTTCAATTTCAACTTCAACTTCAATTTCAACTTCAACTTCAATTTCAACTTCAACTTCAACTTCAATTTCAAATTCAATTTCAACTTCAACTTCAATTTCAACTTTATATTCAACTTCAATTTCAACTTCAACTTCAATTTCAAATTCAATTTCAACTTCAACTTCAACTTCAATTTCAAATTCAATTTCAACTTCAACTTCAATTTCAACTTTAACTTCAACTTCAACTTCAATTTCAACTTCAACTTCAATATCAACTTCAACTTCAATTTAAATTCAAATTTCACTTCAACTTTTACTTTAATTTCAACTTTAACTTCAACTTCAACTTTAACTTCAACTTCAATTTCAAAATAAACTTCAACTTTAACTTCAATTTTAACTTCAACTTCAACTTCAACTTCAATTTTAAATTTAACTTCAAGTTCAAGTTCAAGTTCAAGTTCAAGTTCAACTTCTACTTTAACTTCAACTTCAATTTCAACTTCAACTTCAATTTCAACTTTAACTTTAACTTCAAATTCAACTTCAAATTCAACTTCAAATTATACTTCAAATTCAACTTCAAATTCTACTTCAAATTCAACTTCAACTCTAAAATCAACTTCAATTTCAACTTCAACTACAACTTCAACTTCAATTTCAACTTTAACTTTAACTTCAATTCAAATCCAATTTCGAATTCAACTTCAAATTCAACTTTAACTTCAACTTTAACTTCAACTTCAACTTCAAGTTCAAGTTCAAGTTCAAGTCCAAGTTCAACTTCAACTTCAACTTCAATTTCAACTTTAACTTCAACTTCATTTTCAACTTCAACTTTAATTTCAACTTTAACTTCACCTTCAATTTCAACTTCAATTTCAACTTTAACTTCAACTTCAACTTAAATTTTAACTTTAACTTCAACTTCAATTTTAACTTCAATTTCAATTTCAACTTCAACTTCAACTTTAACTTCAACTTCAACCTCAACTTCAACTTCAATTTCAACGTCAACTTCAACTTCAAATAAAACTTCAACTTTAAGTTCAACTTCATCTTTAACTTCAAATTCGACTTCAATTTCAACTTAAATTTCAACTTCAACTTCAACTTGAACTTCACCTTCAACTTCAACTTCAACTTCAACTTCAATTTCAACTTTAACTTCAACTTCAACTTCAATTTCAATTCCATTTCAACTTTAACTTTAATTTCTATTTCAACTTCAACTTCAACTTCAACTTCAACTTCAACTTCAACTTCAACTTCAACTTCAATTTCAACTTCAACTTCAATTTCAACTTAAACTTCAATTTCAACTTAAACTTCAAATTCAACTTAAACTTCAATTTCAACTTCAACTTCAACTTCAACTTCAACTTCAATATCAACTTCATTTTTAACTTCAACTTCAATTTCAAATTCAATTTCAACTTCAACTTCAATTTCAATTTTAACTTCAACTTCAATTTCAACTTCAACTTCAATTTCAACTTCAATTTCAACTTCAACTTCAATTTCAACTTCAACTTCAATTTCAACTTCAACTTCAATTTCAACTTAAACTTCAATTTAAACTTCAACTTCAATTTCAACTTCAACTTCAACTTTAACTTCAACTTCAACCTCAACTTCAACTTCAATTTCAACTTCAACTTCAACTTCAAATAAAACTTCAACTTTAAGTTCAACTTCATCTTTAACTTCAAATTCAACTTCAATTTCAATTTCAACTTCAACTTCAACTTCATTTTCAACTTCAACTTCAACTTCAATTTAAACTTCAACTTCAAATACAACTTCAACTTTAAGTTCAACTTCATCTTTAACTTCAAATTCAACTTAAATTTCAACTTCAACTTCAACTTCAATTTCAACTTCAACTTCAATTTCAACTTAAACTTCAATTTCAACTTAAACTTCAATTTCAACTTAAACTTCAATTTCAACTTAAACTTCAATTTCACCTTCAACTTCAACTTCAACTTCAACTTCAATTTCAACTTCATTTTTAACTTCAACTTCAATTTCAAATTCAATTTCAACTTCAACTTCAATTTCAACTTCAACTACAACTTCAACTTCAATTTCAACTTTAACTTTAACTTCAATTCAAATCCAATTTCGAATTCAACTTCAAATTCAACTTTAACTTCAACTTTAACTTCAACTTCAACTTCAAGTTCAAGTTCAAGTTCAAGTTCAAGTCCAAGTTCAACTTCAACTTCAACTTCAATTTCAACTTTAACTTCAACTTCATTTTCAACTTCAACTTTAATTTCAACTTTAACTTCACCTTCAATTTCAACTTCAATTTCAACTTTAACTTCAACTTCAACTTCAATTTTAACTTTAACTTCAACTTCAATTTTAACTTCAATTTCAATTTCAACTTCAACTTCAACTTTAACTTCAACTTCAACCTCAACTTCAACTTCAATTTCAACGTCAACTTCAACTTCAAATAAAACTTCAACTTTAAGTTCAACTTCATCTTTAACTTCAAATTCAACTTCAATTTCAACTTCAACTTCAACTTCAACTTCATTTTCAACTTCAACTTCAACTTCAATTTCAAATTCAACTTCAACTTCAAATACAACTTCAACTTTAAGTTCAACTTCATCTTTAACTTCAAATTCAACTTAAATTTCAACTTCAACTTCAACTTCAACTTCAACTTCAACTTCAACTTCAACTTCAACTTCACCTTCAACTTCAACTTCAACATCAACTTCAATTTCAACTTTAACTTCAACTTCAACTTCAACTTCAACTTCAATTTCAACTTCAACTTCAATTTCAACTTAAACTTCAACTTTAACTTCAATTTTAACTTCAACTTCAACTTCAACTTCAATTTTAAATTTAACTTCAAGTTCAAGTTCAAGTTCAAGTTCAACTTCTACTTTAACTTCAACTTCAATTTCAACTTCAACTTCAATTTCAACTTTAACTTTAACTTCAAATTCAACTTCAAATTCAACTTCAAATTCAACTTCAAATTATACTTCAAATTCAACTTCAAATTCAACTTCAACTCTAAAATCAACTTCAATTTCAACTTCAACTACAACTTCAACTTCAATTTCAACTTTAAATTCAACTTCAATTTCAACTTCAACTTCAATTTCAAATTCAATTTCAACTTCAACTTCAATTTCAACTTTAACTTCAAATTCAATTTCAACTTCAACTACAATTTAAACTTCAACTTCAATTTCAACTTAAACTTCAATTTCAACTTAAACTTCAATTTCAACTTAAACTTCAATTTCAACTTAAACTTCAATTTCAACTTCAACTTCAACTTCAACTTCAACTTCAATTTCAACTTCATTTTTAACTTCAACTTCAATTTCAAATTCAATTTCAACTTCAACTTCAATTTCAATTTTAACTTCAACTTCAATTTCAACTTCAACTTCAATTTCAACTTCAACTTCAATTTCAACTTAAACTTCAATTTCAACTTCAACTTCAACTTCAATTTCAAATTCAATTTCAACTTCAACTTCAATTTCAACTTTATATTCAACTTCAATTTCAACTTCAACTTCAATTTCAAATTCAATTTCAACTACAACTTCAACTTCAATTTCAAATTCAATTTCAACTTCAACTTCAATTTCAACTTCAACTTCAATATCAACTTCAACTTCAATTTAAATTCAAATTTCACTTCAACTTTTACTTTAATTTCAACTTTAACTTCAACTTCAACTTTAACTTCAACTTCAATTTCAAAATAAACTTCAACTTTAACTTCAATTTTAACTTCAACTTCAACTTCAATTTTAAATTTAACTTCAAGTTCAAGTTCAAGTTCAAGTTCAACTTCTACTTTAACTTCAACTTCAATTTCAACTTCAACTTCAATTTCAACTTTAACTTTAACTTCAAATTCAACTTCAAATTCAACTTCAAATTCAACTTCAAATTATACTTCAAATTCAACTTCAAATTCTACTTCAAATTCAACTTCAACTCTAAAATCAACTTCAATTTCAACTTCAACTACAACTTCAACTTCAATTTCAACTTTAAATTCAACTTCAATTTCAACTTCAACTTCAATTTCAAATTCAATTTCAACTTCAACTTCAATTTCAACTTTAACTTCAACTTCAATTTCAACTTCAACTACAATTTAAACTTCAACTTCAATTTCAACTTAAACTTCAATTTCAACTTAAACTTCAATTTCAACTTCAACTTCAACTTCAACTTCAACTTCAATTTCAACTTCATTTTTAACTTCAACTTCAATTTCAAATTCAATTTCAACTTCAACTTCAATTTCAATTTTAACTTCAACTTCAATTTCAACTTCAACTTCAATTTCAACTTCAACTTCAATTTCAACTTAAACTTCAATTTCAACTTCAACTTCAACTTCAATTTCAAATTCAATTTCAACTTCAACTTCAATTTCAACTTTATATTCAACTTCAATTTCAACTTCAACTTCAATTTCAAATTCAATTTCAACTACAACTTCAACTTCAATTTCAAATTCAATTTCAACTTCAACTTCAATTTCAACTTTAACTTCAACTTCAACTTCAATTTCAACTTCAACTTCAATATCAACTTCAACTTCAATTTAAATTCAAATTTCACTTCAACTTTTACTTTAATTTCAACTTTAACTTCAACTTCAACTTTAACTTCAACTTCAATTTCAAAATAAACTTCAACTTTAACTTCAATTTTAACTTCAACTTCAACTTCAACTTCAATTTTAAATTTAACTTCAAGTTCAAGTTCAAGTTCAAGTTCAACTTCTACTTTAACTTCAACTTCAATTTCAACTTCAACTTCAATTTCAACTTTAACTTTAACTTCAAATTCAACTTCAAATTCAACTTCAAATTCAACTTCAAATTATACTTCAAATTCAACTTCAAATTCTACTTCAAATTCAACTTCAACTCTAAAATCAACTTCAATTTCAGCTTCAACTACAACTTCAACTTCAATTTCAACTTTAACTTTAACTTCAATTCAAATCCAATTTTGAATTCAACTTCAAATTCAACTTTAACTTCAACTTTAACTTCAACTTCAACTTCAACTTCAAGTTCAAGTTCAAGTTCAAGTCCAAGTTCAACTTCAACTTCAACTTCAATTTCAACTTTAACTTCAACTTCATTTTCAACTTCAACTTTAATTTCAACTTTAACTTCACCTTCAATTTCAACTTCAATTTCAACTTCAATTTCAACTTTAACTTCAACTTCAACTTCAACTTCAATTTTAACTTTAACTTCAACTTCAATTTTAACTTCAATTTCAATTTCAACTTCAACTTCAACTTTAACTTCAACTTCAACCTTAACTTCAACTTCAATTTCAACGTCAACTTCAACTTCAAATACAACTTCAACTTTAAGTTCAACTTCATCTTTAACTTCAAATTCAACTTAAATTTCAACTTCAACTTCAACTTCAACTTCAACTTCAACTTCAACTTCACCTTCAACTTCAACTTCAACTTCAACTTCAATTTCAACTTTAACTTCAACTTCAACTTCAATTTCAATTCCATTTCAACTTTAACTTTAATTTCTAATTCAACTTCAACTTCAACTTCAACTTCAACTTCAACTTCAACTTCAACTTCAATTTCAACTTCAACTTCAATTTCAACTTAAACTTCAATTTCAACTTAAACTTCAAATTCAACTTAAACTTCAATTTCAACTTCAACTTCAACTTCAACTTCAACTTCAATTTCAACTTCATTTTTAACTTCAACTTCAATTTCAAATTCAATTTCAACTTCAACTTCAATTTCAATTTTAACTTCAACTTCAATTTCAACTTCAACTTCAATTTCAACTTCAACTTCAATTTCAACTTCAACTTCAATTTCAACTTCAACTTCAACTTCAATTTCAAATTCAATTTCAACTTCAACTTCAATTTCAACTTTATATTCAACTTCAATTTCAACTTCAACTTCAATTTCAAATTCAATTTCAACTTCAACTTCAACTTCAATTTCAAATTCAATTTCAACTTCAACTTCAATTTCAACTTTAACTTCAACTTCAACTTCAATTTCAACTTCAACTTCAATATCAACTTCAACTTCAATTTAAATTCAAATTTCACTTCAACTTTTACTTTAATTTCAACTTTAACTTCAACTTCAACTTTAACTTCAACTTCAATTTCAAAATAAACTTCAACTTTAACTTCAATTTTAACTTCAACTTCAACTTCAACTTCAATTTTAAATTTAACTTCAAGTTCAAGTTCAAGTTCAAGTTCAAGTTCAACTTCTACTTTAACTTCAACTTCAATTTCAACTTCAACTTCAATTTCAACTTTAACTTTAACTTCAAATTCAACTTCAAATTCAACTTCAAATTATACTTCAAATTCAACTTCAAATTCTACTTCAAATTCAACTTCAACTCTAAAATCAACTTCAATTTCAACTTCAACTACAACTTCAACTTCAATTTCAACTTTAACTTTAACTTCAATTCAAATCCAATTTCGAATTCAACTTCAAATTCAACTTTAACTTCAACTTTAACTTCAACTTCAACTTCAAGTTCAAGTTCAAGTTCAAGTCCAAGTTCAACTTCAACTTCAACTTCAATTTCAACTTTAACTTCAACTTCATTTTCAACTTCAACTTTAATTTCAACTTTAACTTCACCTTCAATTTCAACTTCAATTTCAACTTTAACTTCAACTTCAACTTAAATTTTAACTTTAACTTCAACTTCAATTTTAACTTCAATTTCAATTTCAACTTCAACTTCAACTTTAACTTCAACTTCAACCTCAACTTCAACTTCAATTTCAACGTCAACTTCAACTTCAAATAAAACTTCAACTTTAAGTTCAACTTCATCTTTAACTTCAAATTCGACTTCAATTTCAACTTAAATTTCAACTTCAACTTCAACTTGAACTTCACCTTCAACTTCAACTTCAACTTCAACTTCAATTTCAACTTTAACTTCAACTTCAACTTCAATTTCAATTCCATTTCAACTTTAACTTTAATTTCTATTTCAACTTCAACTTCAACTTCAACTTCAACTTCAACTTCAACTTCAACTTCAACTTCAATTTCAACTTCAACTTCAATTTCAACTTAAACTTCAATTTCAACTTAAACTTCAAATTCAACTTAAACTTCAATTTCAACTTCAACTTCAACTTCAACTTCAACTTCAATATCAACTTCATTTTTAACTTCAACTTCAATTTCAAATTCAATTTCAACTTCAACTTCAATTTCAATTTTAACTTCAACTTCAATTTCAACTTCAACTTCAATTTCAACTTCAATTTCAACTTCAACTTCAATTTCAACTTCAACTTCAATTTCAACTTCAACTTCAATTTCAACTTAAACTTCAATTTAAACTTCAACTTCAATTTCAACTTCAACTTCAACTTTAACTTCAACTTCAACCTCAACTTCAACTTCAATTTCAACTTCAACTTCAACTTCAAATAAAACTTCAACTTTAAGTTCAACTTCATCTTTAACTTCAAATTCAACTTCAATTTCAATTTCAACTTCAACTTCAACTTCATTTTCAACTTCAACTTCAACTTCAATTTAAACTTCAACTTCAAATACAACTTCAACTTTAAGTTCAACTTCATCTTTAACTTCAAATTCAACTTAAATTTCAACTTCAACTTCAACTTCAATTTCAACTTCAACTTCAATTTCAACTTAAACTTCAATTTCAACTTAAACTTCAATTTCAACTTAAACTTCAATTTCAACTTAAACTTCAATTTCACCTTCAACTTCAACTTCAACTTCAACTTCAATTTCAACTTCATTTTTAACTTCAACTTCAATTTCAAATTCAATTTCAACTTCAACTTCAATTTCAACTTCAACTACAACTTCAACTTCAATTTCAACTTTAACTTTAACTTCAATTCAAATCCAATTTCGAATTCAACTTCAAATTCAACTTTAACTTCAACTTTAACTTCAACTTCAACTTCAAGTTCAAGTTCAAGTTCAAGTTCAAGTCCAAGTTCAACTTCAACTTCAACTTCAATTTCAACTTTAACTTCAACTTCATTTTCAACTTCAACTTTAATTTCAACTTTAACTTCACCTTCAATTTCAACTTCAATTTCAACTTTAACTTCAACTTCAACTTCAATTTTAACTTTAACTTCAACTTCAATTTTAACTTCAATTTCAATTTCAACTTCAACTTCAACTTTAACTTCAACTTCAACCTCAACTTCAACTTCAATTTCAACGTCAACTTCAACTTCAAATAAAACTTCAACTTTAAGTTCAACTTCATCTTTAACTTCAAATTCAACTTCAATTTCAACTTCAACTTCAACTTCAACTTCATTTTCAACTTCAACTTCAACTTCAATTTCAAATTCAACTTCAACTTCAAATACAACTTCAACTTTAAGTTCAACTTCATCTTTAACTTCAAATTCAACTTAAATTTCAACTTCAACTTCAACTTCAACTTCAACTTCAACTTCAACTTCAACTTCAACTTCACCTTCAACTTCAACTTCAACATCAACTTCAATTTCAACTTTAACTTCAACTTCAACTTCAACTTCAACTTCAATTTCAACTTCAACTTCAATTTCAACTTAAACTTCAACTTTAACTTCAATTTTAACTTCAACTTCAACTTCAACTTCAATTTTAAATTTAACTTCAAGTTCAAGTTCAAGTTCAAGTTCAACTTCTACTTTAACTTCAACTTCAATTTCAACTTCAACTTCAATTTCAACTTTAACTTTAACTTCAAATTCAACTTCAAATTCAACTTCAAATTCAACTTCAAATTATACTTCAAATTCAACTTCAAATTCAACTTCAACTCTAAAATCAACTTCAATTTCAACTTCAACTACAACTTCAACTTCAATTTCAACTTTAAATTCAACTTCAATTTCAACTTCAACTTCAATTTCAAATTCAATTTCAACTTCAACTTCAATTTCAACTTTAACTTCAAATTCAATTTCAACTTCAACTACAATTTAAACTTCAACTTCAATTTCAACTTAAACTTCAATTTCAACTTAAACTTCAATTTCAACTTAAACTTCAATTTCAACTTAAACTTCAATTTCAACTTCAACTTCAACTTCAACTTCAACTTCAATTTCAACTTCATTTTTAACTTCAACTTCAATTTCAAATTCAATTTCAACTTCAACTTCAATTTCAATTTTAACTTCAACTTCAATTTCAACTTCAACTTCAATTTCAACTTCAACTTCAATTTCAACTTAAACTTCAATTTCAACTTCAACTTCAACTTCAATTTCAAATTCAATTTCAACTTCAACTTCAATTTCAACTTTATATTCAACTTCAATTTCAACTTCAACTTCAATTTCAAATTCAATTTCAACTACAACTTCAACTTCAATTTCAAATTCAATTTCAACTTCAACTTCAATTTCAACTTTAACTTTAACTTCAACTTCAATTTCAAAATAAACTTCAACTTTAACTTCAATTTTAACTTCAACTTCAACTTCAACTTCAATTTTAAATTTAACTTCAAGTTCAAGTTCAAGTTCAAGTTCAACTTCTACTTTAACTTCAACTTCAATTTCAACTTCAACTTCAATTTCAACTTTAACTTTAACTTCAAATTCAACTTCAAATTCAACTTCAAATTCAACTTCAAATTCAACTTCAAATTCAACTTCAAATTATACTTCAAATTCAACTTCAAATTCTACTTCAAATTCAACTTCAACTCTAAAATCAACTTCAATTTCAACTTCAACTACAACTTCAACTTCAATTTCAACTTTAACTTTAACTTCAATTCAAATCCAATTTTGAATTCAACTTCAAATTCAACTTTAACTTCAACTTTAACTTCAAGTTCAAGTTCAAGTTCAAGTTCAAGTCCAAGTTCAACTTCAACTTCAACTTCAATTTCAACTTTAACTTCAACTTCATTTTCAACTTCAACTTTAATTTCAACTTTAACTTCACCTTCAATTTCAACTTCAATTTCAACTTCAATTTCAACTTCAATTTCAACTTTAACTTCAACTTCAACTTCAATTTTAACTTTAACTTCAACTTCAATTTTAACTTCAATTTCAATTTCAACTTCAACTTCAACTTTAACTTCAACTTCAACCTCAACTTCAACTTCAATTTCAACGTCAACTTCAACTTCAAATAAAACTTCAACTTTAAGTTCAACTTCATCTTTAACTTCAAATTCAACTTCAATTTCAACTTCAACTTCAACTTCAACTTCATTTTCAACTTCAACTTAAACTTCAATTTCAAATTCAACTTCAACTTCAAATACAACTTCAACTTTAAGTTCAACTTCATCTTTAACTTCAAATTCAACTTAAATTTCAACTTCAACTTCAACTTCAACTTCAACTTCAACTTTAACTTCACCTTCAACTTCAACTTCAACTTCAACTTCAATTTCAACTTTAACTTCAACTTCAACTTCAATTTCAATTCCATTTCAACTTTAACTTTAATTTCTATTTCAACTTCAACTTCAACTTCAACTTCAACTTCAACTTCAATTTCAACTTCAACTTCAATTTCAACTTAAACTTCAATTTCAACTTAAACTTCAAATTCAACTTAAACTTCAATTTCAACTTCAACTTCAACTTCAACTTCAATTTCAATTTTAACTTCAACTTCAATTTCAATTTTAACTTCAACTTCAATTTCAACTTCAACTTCATTTTTAACTTCAACTTCAATTTCAAATTCAATTTCAACTTCAACTTCAATTTCAATTTTAACTTCAACTTCAATTTCAACTTCAACTTCAATTTCAACTTCAACTTCAATTTCAACTTCAACTTCAACTTCAATTTCAAATTCAATTTCAACTTCAACTTCAATTTCAACTTTATATTCAACTTCAATTTCAACTTCAACTTCAATTTCAAATTCAATTTCAACTTCAACTTCAACTTCAATTTCAAATTCAATTTCAACTTCAACTTCAATTTCAACTTTAACTTCAACTTCAACTTCAATTTCAACTTCAACTTCAATATCAACTTCAACTTCAATTTAAATTCAAATTTCACTTCAACTTTTACTTTAATTTCAACTTTAACTTCAACTTCAACTTTAACTTCAACTTCAATTTCAAAATAAACTTCAACTTTAACTTCAATTTTAACTTCAACTTCAACTTCAACTTCAATTTTAAATTTAACTTCAAGTTCAAGTTCAAGTTCAAGTTCAAGTTCAACTTCTACTTTAACTTCAACTTCAATTTCAACTTCAACTTCAATTTCAACTTTAACTTTAACTTCAAATTCAACTTCAAATTCAACTTCAAATTATACTTCAAATTCAACTTCAAATTCTACTTCAAATTCAACTTCAACTCTAAAATCAACTTCAATTTCAACTTCAACTACAACTTCAACTTCAATTTCAACTTTAACTTTAACTTCAATTCAAATCCAATTTCGAATTCAACTTCAAATTCAACTTTAACTTCAACTTTAACTTCAACTTCAACTTCAAGTTCAAGTTCAAGTTCAAGTCCAAGTTCAACTTCAACTTCAACTTCAATTTCAACTTTAACTTCAACTTCATTTTCAACTTCAACTTTAATTTCAACTTTAACTTCACCTTCAATTTCAACTTCAATTTCAACTTTAACTTCAACTTCAACTTAAATTTTAACTTTAACTTCAACTTCAATTTTAACTTCAATTTCAATTTCAACTTCAACTTCAACTTTAACTTCAACTTCAACCTCAACTTCAACTTCAATTTCAACGTCAACTTCAACTTCAAATAAAACTTCAACTTTAAGTTCAACTTCATCTTTAACTTCAAATTCGACTTCAATTTCAACTTAAACTTCAACTTCAAGTTCAAGTTCAAGTTCAAGTTCAAGTCCAAGTTCAACTTCAACTTCAACTTCAATTTCAACTTAAACTTCAGTTTCAACTTAAACTTCAATTTCAAATTCAACTTCAACTTAAACTTCAACTTCAATTCCAACTTCATTTTTAACTTCAACTTCAATTTCAAATTCAATTTCAACTTCAACTTCAATTTCAATTTTAACTTCAACTTCAATTTCAACTTCAACTTCAATTTCAACTTAAACTTCAATTTCAACTTCAACTTCAATTTCAACTTCATTTTTAACTTCAACTTCAACTTCAAGTTCAGTTTTAACTTCAACTACATCCAATTTCAAATTCAATTTCAACGTCAACTTCAATTTTAACTTTAACTTCAACTTCAATTTCAATTTCAAATTCAATTTCAAATTCAATTTCAACTTCAACTTCAATTTCAACTTTAAGTTCAACTTCAATTTCAACTTCAACTTCAATTTCAACTTCAACTTCAATTTTAACTTCAACTTCAACTTTAACTTCAACTTCAACTTCAACTTCAACTTCAACTTCAATTTCAACTTAATTTTCAACTTCATTTTCAACTTCAACTTCACCTTCAACTTCAACTTCAACTTCAATTTCAACTTCAACTTCAACTTCAACTTCAACTTCAACTTCAACTTCAATTTCAAATTCAAATTCAACTTCAACTTTAACTTCAACTTCAACTTCAAATTCAACTTCAACTTCAACTTCAACTTCAACTTCAATTTCAACTTCAAATTTCATTTGAACCTATACTTCAATTTCAACTTTAACTTAAACTTCAACTTCAATTTTAAACTTAACTTCAGCTTCAAATTCAACTTCAATTTCAAATTCAATTTTAAGTTTAACTTCAACTTTAACTTCAATTTCAACTTTAACTTCAACTTCAATTTCAACTTCAACTACAATTTAAACTTCAACTTCAATTTCAACTTAAACTTCAATTTCAACTTAAACTTCAATTTCAACTTCAACTTCAACTTCAACTTCAACTTCAATTTCAACTTCATTTTTAACTTCAACTTCAATTTCAAATTCAATTTCAACTTCAACTTCAATTTCAATTTTAACTTCAACTTCAATTTCAACTTCAACTTCAATTTCAACTTCAACTTCAATTTCAACTTAAACTTCAATTTCAACTTCAACTTCAACTTCAATTTCAAATTCAATTTCAACTTCAACTTCAATTTCAACTTTATATTCAACTTCAATTTCAACTTCAACTTCAATTTCAAATTCAATTTCAACTACAACTTCAACTTCAATTTCAAATTCAATTTCAACTTCAACTTCAATTTCAACTTTAACTTCAACTTCAACTTCAATTTCAACTTCAACTTCAATATCAACTTCAACTTCAATTTAAATTCAAATTTCACTTCAACTTTTACTTTAATTTCAACTTTAACTTCAACTTCAACTTTAACTTCAACTTCAATTTCAAAATAAACTTCAACTTTAACTTCAATTTTAACTTCAACTTCAACTTCAATTTTAAATTTAACTTCAAGTTCAAGTTCAAGTTCAAGTTCAACTTCTACTTTAACTTCAACTTCAATTTCAACTTCAACTTCAATTTCAACTTTAACTTTAACTTCAAATTCAACTTCAAATTCAACTTCAAATTCAACTTCAAATTATACTTCAAATTCAACTTCAAATTCTACTTCAAATTCAACTTCAACTCTAAAATCAACTTCAATTTCAACTTCAACTACAACTTCAACTTCAATTTCAACTTTAAATTCAACTTCAATTTCAACTTCAACTTCAATTTCAAATTCAATTTCAACTTCAACTTCAATTTCAACTTTAACTTCAACTTCAATTTCAACTTCAACTACAATTTAAACTTCAACTTCAATTTCAACTTAAACTTCAATTTCAACTTAAACTTCAATTTCAACTTCAACTTCAACTTCAACTTCAACTTCAATTTCAACTTCATTTTTAACTTCAACTTCAATTTCAAATTCAATTTCAACTTCAACTTCAATTTCAATTTTAACTTCAACTTCAATTTCAACTTCAACTTCAATTTCAACTTCAACTTCAATTTCAACTTAAACTTCAATTTCAACTTCAACTTCAACTTCAATTTCAAATTCAATTTCAACTTCAACTTCAATTTCAACTTTATATTCAACTTCAATTTCAACTTCAACTTCAATTTCAAATTCAATTTCAACTACAACTTCAACTTCAATTTCAAATTCAATTTCAACTTCAACTTCAATTTCAACTTTAACTTCAACTTCAACTTCAATTTCAACTTCAACTTCAATATCAACTTCAACTTCAATTTAAATTCAAATTTCACTTCAACTTTTACTTTAATTTCAACTTTAACTTCAACTTCAACTTTAACTTCAACTTCAATTTCAAAATAAACTTCAACTTTAACTTCAATTTTAACTTCAACTTCAACTTCAACTTCAATTTTAAATTTAACTTCAAGTTCAAGTTCAAGTTCAAGTTCAACTTCTACTTTAACTTCAACTTCAATTTCAACTTCAACTTCAATTTCAACTTTAACTTTAACTTCAAATTCAACTTCAAATTCAACTTCAAATTCAACTTCAAATTATACTTCAAATTCAACTTCAAATTCTACTTCAAATTCAACTTCAACTCTAAAATCAACTTCAATTTCAGCTTCAACTACAACTTCAACTTCAATTTCAACTTTAACTTTAACTTCAATTCAAATCCAATTTTGAATTCAACTTCAAATTCAACTTTAACTTCAACTTTAACTTCAACTTCAACTTCAACTTCAAGTTCAAGTTCAAGTTCAAGTCCAAGTTCAACTTCAACTTCAACTTCAATTTCAACTTTAACTTCAACTTCATTTTCAACTTCAACTTTAATTTCAACTTTAACTTCACCTTCAATTTCAACTTCAATTTCAACTTCAATTTCAACTTTAACTTCAACTTCAACTTCAACTTCAATTTTAACTTTAACTTCAACTTCAATTTTAACTTCAATTTCAATTTCAACTTCAACTTCAACTTTAACTTCAACTTCAACCTTAACTTCAACTTCAATTTCAACGTCAACTTCAACTTCAAATACAACTTCAACTTTAAGTTCAACTTCATCTTTAACTTCAAATTCAACTTAAATTTCAACTTCAACTTCAACTTTAACTTCAACTTCAACTTCAACTTCACCTTCAACTTCAACTTCAACTTCAACTTCAATTTCAACTTTAACTTCAACTTCAACTTCAATTTCAATTCCATTTCAACTTTAACTTTAATTTCTAATTCAACTTCAACTTCAACTTCAACTTCAACTTCAACTTCAACTTCAACTTCAATTTCAACTTCAACTTCAATTTCAACTTAAACTTCAATTTCAACTTAAACTTCAAATTCAACTTAAACTTCAATTTCAACTTCAACTTCAACTTCAACTTCAACTTCAATTTCAACTTCATTTTTAACTTCAACTTCAATTTCAAATTCAATTTCAACTTCAACTTCAATTTCAATTTTAACTTCAACTTCAATTTCAACTTCAACTTCAATTTCAACTTCAACTTCAATTTCAACTTCAACTTCAATTTCAACTTCAACTTCAACTTCAATTTCAAATTCAATTTCAACTTCAACTTCAATTTCAACTTTATATTCAACTTCAATTTCAACTTCAACTTCAATTTCAAATTCAATTTCAACTTCAACTTCAACTTCAATTTCAAATTCAATTTCAACTTCAACTTCAATTTCAACTTTAACTTCAACTTCAACTTCAATTTCAACTTCAACTTCAATATCAACTTCAACTTCAATTTAAATTCAAATTTCACTTCAACTTTTACTTTAATTTCAACTTTAACTTCAACTTCAACTTTAACTTCAACTTCAATTTCAAAATAAACTTCAACTTTAACTTCAATTTTAACTTCAACTTCAACTTCAACTTCAATTTTAAATTTAACTTCAAGTTCAAGTTCAAGTTCAAGTTCAAGTTCAACTTCTACTTTAACTTCAACTTCAATTTCAACTTCAACTTCAATTTCAACTTTAACTTTAACTTCAAATTCAACTTCAAATTCAACTTCAAATTATACTTCAAATTCAACTTCAAATTCTACTTCAAATTCAACTTCAACTCTAAAATCAACTTCAATTTCAACTTCAACTACAACTTCAACTTCAATTTCAACTTTAACTTTAACTTCAATTCAAATCCAATTTCGAATTCAACTTCAAATTCAACTTTAACTTCAACTTTAACTTCAACTTCAACTTCAAGTTCAAGTTCAAGTCCAAGTTCAACTTCAACTTCAACTTCAATTTCAACTTTAACTTCAACTTCATTTTCAACTTCAACTTTAATTTCAACTTTAACTTCACCTTCAATTTCAACTTCAATTTCAACTTTAACTTCAACTTCAACTTAAATTTTAACTTTAACTTCAACTTCAATTTTAACTTCAATTTCAATTTCAACTTCAACTTCAACTTTAACTTCAACTTCAACCTCAACTTCAACTTCAATTTCAACGTCAACTTCAACTTCAAATAAAACTTCAACTTTAAGTTCAACTTCATCTTTAACTTCAAATTCGACTTCAATTTCAACTTAAATTTCAACTTCAACTTCAACTTGAACTTCACCTTCAACTTCAACTTCAACTTCAACTTCAATTTCAACTTTAACTTCAACTTCAACTTCAATTTCAATTCCATTTCAACTTTAACTTTAATTTCTATTTCAACTTCAACTTCAACTTCAACTTCAACTTCAACTTCAACTTCAACTTCAACTTCAATTTCAACTTCAACTTCAATTTCAACTTAAACTTCAATTTCAACTTAAACTTCAAATTCAACTTAAACTTCAATTTCAACTTCAACTTCAACTTCAACTTCAACTTCAATATCAACTTCATTTTTAACTTCAACTTCAATTTCAAATTCAATTTCAACTTCAACTTCAATTTCAATTTTAACTTCAACTTCAATTTCAACTTCAACTTCAATTTCAACTTCAATTTCAACTTCAACTTCAATTTCAACTTCAACTTCAATTTCAACTTCAACTTCAATTTCAACTTAAACTTCAATTTAAACTTCAACTTCAATTTCAACTTCAACTTCAACTTTAACTTCAACTTCAACCTCAACTTCAACTTCAATTTCAACTTCAACTTCAACTTCAAATAAAACTTCAACTTTAAGTTCAACTTCATCTTTAACTTCAAATTCAACTTCAATTTCAATTTCAACTTCAACTTCAACTTCATTTTCAACTTCAACTTCAACTTCAATTTAAACTTCAACTTCAAATACAACTTCAACTTTAAGTTCAACTTCATCTTTAACTTCAAATTCAACTTAAATTTCAACTTCAACTTCAACTTCAATTTCAACTTCAACTTCAATTTCAACTTAAACTTCAATTTCAACTTAAACTTCAATTTCAACTTAAACTTCAATTTCAACTTAAACTTCAATTTCACCTTCAACTTCAACTTCAACTTCAACTTCAATTTCAACTTCATTTTTAACTTCAACTTCAATTTCAAATTCAATTTCAACTTCAACTTCAATTTCAACTTCAACTACAACTTCAACTTCAATTTCAACTTTAACTTTAACTTCAATTCAAATCCAATTTCGAATTCAACTTCAAATTCAACTTTAACTTCAACTTTAACTTCAACTTCAACTTCAAGTTCAAGTTCAAGTTCAAGTTCAAGTCCAAGTTCAACTTCAACTTCAACTTCAATTTCAACTTTAACTTCAACTTCATTTTCAACTTCAACTTTAATTTCAACTTTAACTTCACCTTCAATTTCAACTTCAATTTCAACTTTAACTTCAACTTCAACTTCAATTTTAACTTTAACTTCAACTTCAATTTTAACTTCAATTTCAATTTCAACTTCAACTTCAACTTTAACTTCAACTTCAACCTCAACTTCAACTTCAATTTCAACGTCAACTTCAACTTCAAATAAAACTTCAACTTTAAGTTCAACTTCATCTTTAACTTCAAATTCAACTTCAATTTCAACTTCAACTTCAACTTCAACTTCATTTTCAACTTCAACTTCAACTTCAATTTCAAATTCAACTTCAACTTCAAATACAACTTCAACTTTAAGTTCAACTTCATCTTTAACTTCAAATTCAACTTAAATTTCAACTTCAACTTCAACTTCAACTTCAACTTCAACTTCAACTTCAACTTCAACTTCACCTTCAACTTCAACTTCAACATCAACTTCAATTTCAACTTTAACTTCAACTTCAACTTCAACTTCAACTTCAATTTCAACTTCAACTTCAATTTCAACTTAAACTTCAACTTTAACTTCAATTTTAACTTCAACTTCAACTTCAACTTCAATTTTAAATTTAACTTCAAGTTCAAGTTCAAGTTCAAGTTCAACTTCTACTTTAACTTCAACTTCAATTTCAACTTCAACTTCAATTTCAACTTTAACTTTAACTTCAAATTCAACTTCAAATTCAACTTCAAATTCAACTTCAAATTATACTTCAAATTCAACTTCAAATTCAACTTCAACTCTAAAATCAACTTCAATTTCAACTTCAACTACAACTTCAACTTCAATTTCAACTTTAAATTCAACTTCAATTTCAACTTCAACTTCAATTTCAAATTCAATTTCAACTTCAACTTCAATTTCAACTTTAACTTCAAATTCAATTTCAACTTCAACTACAATTTAAACTTCAACTTCAATTTCAACTTAAACTTCAATTTCAACTTAAACTTCAATTTCAACTTAAACTTCAATTTCAACTTAAACTTCAATTTCAACTTCAACTTCAACTTCAACTTCAATTTCAACTTCATTTTTAACTTCAACTTCAATTTCAAATTCAATTTCAACTTCAACTTCAATTTCAATTTTAACTTCAACTTCAATTTCAACTTCAACTTCAATTTCAACTTCAACTTCAATTTCAACTTAAACTTCAATTTCAACTTCAACTTCAACTTCAATTTCAAATTCAATTTCAACTTCAACTTCAATTTCAACTTTATATTCAACTTCAATTTCAACTTCAACTTCAATTTCAAATTCAATTTCAACTACAACTTCAACTTCAATTTCAAATTCAATTTCAACTTCAACTTCAATTTCAACTTTAACTTTAACTTCAACTTCAATTTCAAAATAAACTTCAACTTTAACTTCAATTTTAACTTCAACTTCAACTTCAACTTCAATTTTAAATTTAACTTCAAGTTCAAGTTCAAGTTCAAGTTCAACTTCTACTTTAACTTCAACTTCAATTTCAACTTCAACTTCAATTTCAACTTTAACTTTAACTTCAAATTCAACTTCAAATTCAACTTCAAATTCAACTTCAAATTCAACTTCAAATTATACTTCAAATTCAACTTCAAATTCTACTTCAAATTCAACTTCAACTCTAAAATCAACTTCAATTTCAACTTCAACTACAACTTCAACTTCAATTTCAACTTTAACTTTAACTTCAATTCAAATCCAATTTTGAATTCAACTTCAAATTCAACTTTAACTTCAACTTTAACTTCAACTTCAAGTTCAAGTTCAAGTTCAAGTTCAAGTTCAAGTCCAAGTTCAACTTCAACTTCAACTTCAATTTCAACTTTAACTTCAACTTCATTTTCAACTTCAACTTTAATTTCAACTTTAACTTCACCTTCAATTTCAACTTCAATTTCAACTTCAATTTCAACTTTAACTTCAACTTCAACTTCAATTTTAACTTTAACTTCAACTTCAATTTTAACTTCAATTTCAATTTCAACTTCAACTTCAACTTTAACTTCAACTTCAACCTCAACTTCAACTTCAATTTCAACGTCAACTTCAACTTCAAATAAAACTTCAACTTTAAGTTCAACTTCATCTTTAACTTCAAATTCAACTTCAATTTCAACTTCAACTTCAACTTCAACTTCATTTTCAACTTCAACTTAAACTTCAATTTCAAATTCAACTTCAACTTCAAATACAACTTCAACTTTAAGTTCAACTTCATCTTTAACTTCAAATTCAACTTAAATTTCAACTTCAACTTCAACTTCAACTTCAACTTCAACTTTAACTTCACCTTCAACTTCAACTTCAACTTCAACTTCAATTTCAACTTTAACTTCAACTTCAACTTCAATTTCAATTCCATTTCAACTTTAACTTTAATTTCTATTTCAACTTCAACTTCAACTTCAACTTCAACTTCAACTTCAATTTCAACTTCAACTTCAATTTCAACTTAAACTTCAATTTCAACTTAAACTTCAAATTCAACTTAAACTTCAATTTCAACTTCAACTTCAACTTCAACTTCAATTTCAATTTTAACTTCAACTTCAATTTCAATTTTAACTTCAACTTCAATTTCAACTTCAACTTCATTTTTAACTTCAACTTCAATTTCAAATTCAATTTCAACTTCAACTTCAATTTCAATTTTAACTTCAACTTCAATTTCAACTTCAACTTCAATTTCAACTTCAACTTCAATTTCAACTTCAACTTCAACTTCAATTTCAAATTCAATTTCAACTTCAACTTCAATTTCAACTTTATATTCAACTTCAATTTCAACTTCAACTTCAATTTCAAATTCAATTTCAACTTCAACTTCAACTTCAATTTCAAATTCAATTTCAACTTCAACTTCAATTTCAACTTTAACTTCAACTTCAACTTCAATTTCAACTTCAACTTCAATATCAACTTCAACTTCAATTTAAATTCAAATTTCACTTCAACTTTTACTTTAATTTCAACTTTAACTTCAACTTCAACTTTAACTTCAACTTCAATTTCAAAATAAACTTCAACTTTAACTTCAATTTTAACTTCAACTTCAACTTCAACTTCAATTTTAAATTTAACTTCAAGTTCAAGTTCAAGTTCAAGTTCAAGTTCAACTTCTACTTTAACTTCAACTTCAATTTCAACTTCAACTTCAATTTCAACTTTAACTTTAACTTCAAATTCAACTTCAAATTCAACTTCAAATTATACTTCAAATTCAACTTCAAATTCTACTTCAAATTCAACTTCAACTCTAAAATCAACTTCAATTTCAACTTCAACTACAACTTCAACTTCAATTTCAACTTTAACTTTAACTTCAATTCAAATCCAATTTCGAATTCAACTTCAAATTCAACTTTAACTTCAACTTTAACTTCAACTTCAACTTCAAGTTCAAGTTCAAGTTCAAGTCCAAGTTCAACTTCAACTTCAACTTCAATTTCAACTTTAACTTCAACTTCATTTTCAACTTCAACTTTAATTTCAACTTTAACTTCACCTTCAATTTCAACTTCAATTTCAACTTTAACTTCAACTTCAACTTAAATTTTAACTTTAACTTCAACTTCAATTTTAACTTCAATTTCAATTTCAACTTCAACTTCAACTTTAACTTCAACTTCAACCTCAACTTCAACTTCAATTTCAACGTCAACTTCAACTTCAAATAAAACTTCAACTTTAAGTTCAACTTAGCTTCAACTTCATCTTAACTTCAAATTCGACTTCAATTTCAACTTAAATTTCAACTTCAACTTCAACTTCAACTTCACCTTCAACTTCAACTTCAACTTCAACTTCAATTTCAACTTTAACTTCAACTTCAACTTCAATTTCAATTCCATTTCAACTTTAACTTTAATTTCTATTTCAACTTCAACTTCAACTTCAACTTCAACTTCAACTTCAACTTCAATTTCAACTTCAACTTCAATTTCAACTTAAACTTCAATTTCAACTTAAACTTCAAATTCAACTTAAACTTCAATTTCAACTTCAACTTCAACTTCAACTTCAACTTCAATATCAACTTCATTTTTAACTTCAACTTCAATTTCAAATTCAATTTCAACTTCAACTTCAATTTCAATTTTAACTTCAACTTCAATTTCAACTTCAACTTCAATTTCAACTTAAACTTCAATTTAAACTTCAACTTCAATTTCAACTTCAACTTCAACTTTAACTTCAACTTCAACCTCAACTTCAACTTCAATTTCAACTTCAACTTCAACTTCAAATAAAACTTCAACTTTAAGTTCAACTTCATCTTTAACTTCAAATTCAACTTCAATTTCAATTTCAACTTCAACTTCAACTTCATTTTCAACTTCAACTTCAACTTCAATTTAAACTTCAACTTCAAATACAACTTCAACTTTAAGTTCAACTTCATCTTTAACTTCAAATTCAACTTAAATTTCAACTTCAACTTCAACTTCAATTTCAACTTCAACTTCAATTTCAACTTAAACTTCAATTTCAACTTAAACTTCAATTTCAACTTAAACTTCAATTTCAACTTAAACTTCAATTTCACCTTCAACTTCAACTTCAACTTCAACTTCAATTTCAACTTCATTTTTAACTTCAACTTCAATTTCAAATTCAATTTCAACTTCAACTTCAATTTCAACTTCAACTACAACTTCAACTTCAATTTCAACTTTAACTTTAACTTCAATTCAAATCCAATTTCGAATTCAACTTCAAATTCAACTTTAACTTCAACTTTAACTTCAACTTCAACTTCAAGTTCAAGTTCAAGTTCAAGTTCAAGTCCAAGTTCAACTTCAACTTCAACTTCAATTTCAACTTTAACTTCAACTTCATTTTCAACTTCAACTTAATTTCAACTTTAACTTCACCTTCAATTTCAACTTCAATTTCAACTTTAACTTCAACTTCAACTTCAATTTTAACTTTAACTTCAACTTCAATTTTAACTTCAATTTCAATTTCAACTTCAACTTCAACTTTAACTTCAACTTCAACCTCAACTTCAACTTCAATTTCAACGTCAACTTCAACTTCAAATAAAACTTCAACTTTAAGTTCAACTTCATCTTTAACTTCAAATTCAACTTCAATTTCAACTTCAACTTCAACTTCAACTTCATTTTCAACTTCAACTTAAACTTCAATTTCAAATTCAACTTCAACTTCAAATACAACTTCAACTTTAAGTTAAACTTCATCTTTAACTTCAAATTCAACTTAAATTTCAACTTCAACTTCAACTTCAACTTCAACTTCAACTTCACCTTCAACTTCAACTTCAACTTCAACTTCAATTTCAACTTTAACTTCAACTTCAACTTCAATTTCAATTCCATTTCAACTTTAACTTTAATTTCTATTTCAACTTCAACTTCAACTTCAACTTCAACTTCAATTTCAACTTCATTTTTAACTTCAACTTCAATTTCAAATTCAATTTCAACTTCAACTTCAATTTCAATTTTAACTTCAACTTCAATTTCAACTTCAACTTCAATTTCAACTTAAACTTCAATTTCAACTTAAACTTCAATTTCAACTTAAACTTCAATTTCAACTTAAACTTCAATTTCACCTTCAACTTCAACTTCAACTTCAACTTCAATTTCAACTTCATTTTTAACTTCAACTTCAATTTCAAATTCAATTTCAACTTCAACTTCAATTTCAACTTCAACTACAACTTCAACTTCAATTTCAACTTTAACTTTAACTTCAATTCAAATCCAATTTCGAATTCAACTTCAAATTCAACTTTAACTTCAACTTTAACTTCAACTTCAACTTCAAGTTCAAGTTCAAGTTCAAGTTCAAGTCCAAGTTCAACTTCAACTTCAACTTCAATTTCAACTTTAACTTCAACTTCATTTTCAACTTCAACTTAATTTCAACTTTAACTTCACCTTCAATTTCAACTTCAATTTCAACTTTAACTTCAACTTCAACTTCAATTTTAACTTTAACTTCAACTTCAATTTTAACTTCAATTTCAATTTCAACTTCAACTTCAACTTTAACTTCAACTTCAACCTCAACTTCAACTTCAATTTCAACGTCAACTTCAACTTCAAATAAAACTTCAACTTTAAGTTCAACTTCATCTTTAACTTCAAATTCAACTTCAATTTCAACTTCAACTTCAACTTCAACTTCATTTTCAACTTCAACTTAAACTTCAATTTCAAATTCAACTTCAACTTCAAATACAACTTCAACTTTAAGTTAAACTTCATCTTTAACTTCAAATTCAACTTAAATTTCAACTTCAACTTCAACTTCAACTTCAACTTCAACTTCACCTTCAACTTCAACTTCAACTTCAACTTCAATTTCAACTTTAACTTCAACTTCAACTTCAATTTCAATTCCATTTCAACTTTAACTTTAATTTCTATTTCAACTTCAACTTCAACTTCAACTTCAACTTCAATTTCAACTTCATTTTTAACTTCAACTTCAATTTCAAATTCAATTTCAACTTCAACTTCAATTTCAATTTTAACTTCAACTTCAATTTCAACTTCAACTTCAATTTCAACTTCAACTTCAATTTCAACTTCAACTTCAATTTCAACTTAAACTTCAATTTAAACTTCAACTTCAATTTCAACTTAAACTTCAACTTCAAGTTCAAGTTCAAGTTCAAGTTCAAGTTCAAGTCCAAGTTCAACTTCAACTTCAACTTCAATTTCAACTTTAACTTCATTTTCAACTTCAACTTTAATTTCAACTTTAAATTCACCTTCAACTTCAACTTCAATTTCAACTTTAACTTCAACTTCAACTTCAATTTTAACTTTAACTTCAACTTCAATTTCAACTTCAATTTCAACTTCAACTTCAATTTCAACTTTAACTTCAACTTCAACTTCAATTTCAACTTCAACTTCAATATCAACTTCAACTTCAATTTAAATTCAAATTTCACTTCAACTTTTACTTTAATTTCAACTTTAACTTCAACTTCAACTTTAACTTCAACTTCAATTTCAAAATAAACTTCAACTTTAACTTCAATTTTAACTTCAACTTCAACTTCAACTTCAATTTTAAATTTAACTTCAAGTTCAAGTTCAAGTTCAAGTTCAAGTTCAACTTCTACTTTAACTTCAACTTCAATTTCAACTTCAACTTCAATTTCAACTTTAACTTTAACTTCAAATTCAACTTCAAATTCAACTTCAAATTCAACTTCAAATTCAACTTCAAATTATACTTCAAATTCAACTTCAAATTCTACTTCAAATTCAACTTCAACTCTAAAATCAACTTCAATTTCAACTTCAACTACAACTTCAACTTCAATTTCAACTTTAACTTTAACTTCAATTCAAATCCAATTTCGAATTCAACTTCAAATTCAACTTTAACTTCAACTTTAACTTCAACTTCAACTTCAAGTTCAAGTTCAAGTTCAAGTTCAAGTCCAAGTTCAACTTCAACTTCAACTTCAATTTCAACTTTAACTTCAACTTCATTTTCAACTTCAACTTTAATTTCAACTTTAACTTCACCTTCAATTTCAACTTCAATTTCAACTTTAACTTCAACTTCAACTTCAATTTTAACTTTAACTTCAACTTCAATTTTAACTTCAATTTCAAATTCAACTTCAACTTCAACTTTAACTTCAATTTCAACCTCAACTTCAACTTCAATTTCAACGTCAACTTCAACTTCAAATAAAACTTCAACTTTAAGTTCAACTTCATCTTTAACTTCAAATTCAACTTCAATTTCAATTTCAACTTCAACTTCAACTTCAACTTCATTTTCAACTTCAACTTAAACTTCAATTTCAAATTCAACTTCAACTTCAAATACAACTTCAACTTTAAGTTAAACTTCATCTTTAACTTCAAATTCAACTTAAATTTCAACTTCAACTTCAACTTCAACTTCAACTTCAACTTCACCTTCAACTTCAACTTCAACTTCAACTTCAATTTCAACTTTAACTTCAACTTCAACTTCAATTTCAATTCCATTTCAACTTTAACTTTAATTTCTATTTCAACTTCAACTTCAACTTCAACTTCAACTTCAACTTCAACTTCAACTTCAACTTCAATTTCAACTTCAACTTCAATTTCAACTTAAACTTCAATTTCAACTTAAACTTCAAATTCAACTTAAACTTCAATTTCAACTTCAACTTCAACTTCAACTTCAACTTCAATTTCAACTTCATTTTTAACTTCAACTTCAATTTCAAATTCAATTTCAACTTCAACTTCAATTTCAATTTTAACTTCAACTTCAATTTCAACTTCAACTTCAATTTCAACTTCAACTTCAATTTCAACTTCAACTTCAATTTCAACTTAAACTTCAATTTAAACTTCAACTTCAATTTCAACTTAAACTTCAACTTCAAGTTCAAGTTCAAGTTCAAGTCCAAGTTCAACTTCAACTTCAACTTCAATTTCAACTTTAACTTCAACTTCATTTTCAACTTCAACTTTAATTTCAACTTTAAATTCACCTTCAACTTCAACTTCAATTTCAACTTTAACTTCAACTTCAACTTCAATTTTAACTTTAACTTCAACTTCAATTTCAACTTCAATTTCAACTTCAACTTCAATTTCAACTTTAACTTCAACTTCAACTTCAATTTCAACTTCAACTTCAATATCAACTTCAACTTCAATTTAAATTCAAATTTCACTTCAACTTTTACTTTAATTTCAACTTTAACTTCAACTTCAACTTTAACTTCAACTTCAATTTCAAAATAAACTTCAACTTTAACTTCAATTTTAACTTCAACTTCAACTTCAACTTCAATTTTAAATTTAACTTCAAGTTCAAGTTCAAGTTCAAGTTCAAGTTCAACTTCTACTTTAACTTCAACTTCAATTTCAACTTCAACTTCAATTTCAACTTTAACTTTAACTTCAAATTCAACTTCAAATTCAACTTCAAATTATACTTCAAATTCAACTTCAAATTCTACTTCAAATTCAACTTCAACTCTAAAATCAACTTCAATTTCAACTTCAACTACAACTTCAACTTCAATTTCAACTTTAACTTTAACTTCAATTCAAATCCAATTTCGAATTCAACTTCAAATTCAACTTTAACTTCAACTTTAACTTCAACTTCAACTTCAAGTTCAAGTTCAAGTTCAAGTTCAAGTCCAAGTTCAACTTCAACTTCAACTTCAATTTCAACTTTAACTTCAACTTCATTTTCAACTTCAACTTTAATTTCAACTTTAACTTCACCTTCAATTTCAACTTCAATTTCAACTTTAACTTCAACTTCAACTTAAATTTTAACTTTAACTTCAACTTCAATTTTAACTTCAATTTCAATTTCAACTTCAACTTCAACTTTAACTTCAACTTCAACCTCAACTTCAACTTCAATTTCAACGTCAACTTCAACTTCAAATAAAACTTCAACTTTAAGTTCAACTTCATCTTTAACTTCAAATTCGACTTCAATTTCAACTTAAATTTCAACTTCAACTTCAACTTCAACTTCACCTTCAACTTCAACTTCAACTTCAACTTCAATTTCAACTTTAACTTCAACTTCAACTTCAATTTCAATTCCATTTCAACTTTAACTTTAATTTCTATTTCAACTTCAACTTCAACTTCAACTTCAATTTCAACTTCAACTTCAATTTCAACTTCAACTTCAATTTCAACTTCAACTTCAATTTCAAATTCAATTTCAACTTCAATTTCAACTTTAACTTCAACTTCATTTTCAACTTCAACTTTAATTTCAACTTTAAATTCACCTTCAACTTCAACTTCAATTTCAACTTTAACTTCAACTTCAACTTCAATTTTAACTTTAACTTCAACTTCATTTTCAACTTCAACTTTAATTTCAACTTTAAATTCACCTTCAACTTCAACTTCAATTTCAACTTTAACTTCAACTTCAACTTCAATTTTCACTTTAACTTCAACTTCAATTTCAATTTCAACTTCAACTTCAACTTTAACTTCAACTTCAACCTCAACTTCAACTTCAATTTCAACTTCAACTTCAACTTCAAATAAAACTTCAACTTTAAGTTCAACTTCATCTTTAACTTCAAATTCAACTTCAATTTCAATTTCAACTTCAACTTCAACTTCATTTTCAACTTCAACTTCAACTTCAATTTCAACTTCATCTTCAAATACAACTTCAACTTTAAGTTCAACTTCATCTTTAACTTCAAATTCAACTTAAATTTCAACTTCAACTTCAACTTCAATTTCAACTTCAACTTCAATTTCAACTTAAACTTCAATTTCAACTTAAACTTCATTTTCAACTTAAACTTCAATTTCACCTTCAACTTCAACTTCAACTTCAACTTCAATTTCAACTTCATTTTTAACTTCAACTTCAATTTCAAATTCAATTTCAACTTCAACTTCAATTTCAATTTTAACTTCAACTTCAATTTCAACTTCAACTTCAATTTCAAATTCAATTTCAACTTCAACTTCAACTTCAATTTCAAATTCAATTTCAACTTCAACTTCATTTTCAACTTTAACTTCAACTTCAACTTCAATTTCAACTTCAACTTCAATATCAACTTCAACTTCAATTTAAATTCAAATTTCACTTCAACTTTTACTTTAATTTCAACTTTAACTTCAACTTCAACTTTAACTTCAACTTCAATTTCAAAATAAACTTCAACTTTAACTTCAATTTTAACTTCAACTTCAACTTCAACTTCAATTTTAAATTTAACTTCAAGTTCAAGTTCAAGTTCAAGTTCAAGTTCAACTTCTACTTTAACTTCAACTTCAATTTCAACTTCAACTTCAATTTCAACTTTAACTTTAACTTCAAATTCAACTTCAAATTCAACTTCAAATTATACTTCAAATTCAACTTCAAATTCTACTTCAAATTCAACTTCAACTCTAAAATCAACTTCAATTTCAACTTCAACTACAACTTCAACTTCAATTTCAACTTTAACTTTAACTTCAATTCAAATCCAATTTCGAATTCAACTTCAAATTCAACTTTAACTTCAACTTTAACTTGAACTTCAACTTCAAGTTCAAGTTCAAGTTCAAGTCCAAGTTCAACTTCAACTTCAACTTCAATTTCAACTTCAACTTCAACTTCAATTTCAAATTCAATTTCAACTTCAACTTCAATTTCAACTTTAACTTCAACTTCAACTTCAATTTCAAATTCAATTTCAACTTCAACTTCAATTTCAACTTTAAATTCAACTTCAATTTCAACTTCAACATCAATTTCAAATTCAATTTAAACTTCAACTTCAATTTCAACTTAAACTTCAATTTCAACTTCAACTTCAATTTCAATTTTAACTTCAACTTCAATTTCAACTTCAACTTTAATTTCAACTTCAACTTCAATTTCAACTTCAACATCAATTTCAACTTAAACTTCAATTTAAACTTCAACTTCAATTTCAACTTCAACTTCAAGTTCAAGTTCAAGTTCAAGTTCAAGTTCAAGTCCAAGTTCAAGTTCAACTTCAACTTCAACTTCAATTTCAACTTTAACTTCAACTTCATTTTCAACTTCAACTTTAATTTCAACTTTAAATTCACCTTCAACTTCAATTTCAATTTCAACTTTAACTTCAACTTCAACTTCAATTTTAACTTTAACTTCAACTTCAATTTCAACTTCAATTTCAATTTCAACTTCAACTTCAACTTTAACTTCAACTTCAACCTCAACTTCAACTTCAATTTCAACTTCAACTTCAACTTCAAATAAAACTTCAACTTTAAGTTCAACTTCATCTTTAACTTCAAATTCAACTTCAATTTCAACTTCAACTTCAACTTCAACTTCATTTTCAACTTCAACTTAAACTTCAATTTCAAATTCAACTTCAACTTCAAATACAACTTCAACTTTAAGTTAAACTTCATCTTTAACTTCAAATTCAACTTAAATTTCAACTTCAACTTCAACTTCAACTTCAACTTCAACTTCACCTTCAACTTCAACTTCAACTTCAACTTCAATTTCAACTTTAACTTCAACTTCAACTTCAATTTCAATTCCATTTCAACTTTAACTTTAATTTCTATTTCAACTTCAACTTCAACTTCAACTTCAACTTCAACTTCAACTTCAACTTCAACTTCAACTTCAATTTCAACTTCAACTTCAATTTCAACTTAAACTTCAATTTCAACTTAAACTTAAATTCAACTTAAACTTCAATTTCAACTTCAACTTCAACTTCAACTTCAACTTCAATTTCAACTTCATTTTTAACTTCAACTTCAATTTCAAATTCAATTTCAACTTCAACTTCAATTTCAATTTTAACTTCAACTTCAATTTCAACTTCAACTTCAATTTCAACTTCAACTTCAATTTCAACTTCAACTTCAATTTCAACTTAAACTTCAATTTAAACTTCAACTTCAATTTCAACTTAAACTTCAACTTCAAGTTCAAGTTCAAGTTCAAGTTCAAGTCCAAGTTCAACTTCAACTTCAACTTCAATTTCAACTTTAACTTCAACTTCATTTTCAACTTCAACTTTAATTTCAACTTTAAATTCACCTTCAACTTCAACTTCAATTTCAACTTTAACTTCAACTTCAACTTCAATTTTAACTTTAACTTCAACTTCAATTTCAACTTCAATTTCAATTTCAACTTCAACTTCAACTTTAACTTCAACTTCAACCTCAACTTCAACTTCAATTTCAACTTCAACTTCAACTTCAAATAAAACTTCAACTTTAAGTTCAACTTCATCTTTAACTTCAAATTCAACTTCAATTTCAATTTCAACTTCAACTTCAACTTCATTTTCAACTTCAACTTCAACTTCAATTTAAACTTCAACTTCAAATACAACTTCAACTTTAAGTTCAACTTCATCTTTAACTTCAAATTCAACTTAAATTTCAACTTCAACTTCAACTTCAATTTCAACTTCAACTTCAATTTCAACTTAAACTTCAATTTCAACTTAAACTTCAATTTCAACTTAAACTTCAATTTCACCTTCAACTTTAACTTCAACTTCAACTTCAATTTCAACTTCATTTTTAACTTCAACTTCAATTTCAAATTCAATTTCAACTTCAACTTCAATTTCAATTTTAACTTCAACTTCAATTTCAACTTCAACTTCAATTTCAACTTCAACTTCAATTTCAACTTCAACTTCAATTTCAACTTCAACTTCAATTTCAAATTCAATTTCAACTTCAATTTCAACTTTAACTTCAACTTCATTTTCAACTTCAACTTTAATTTCAACTTTAAATTCACCTTCAACTTCAACTTCAATTTCAACTTTAACTTCAACTTCAACTTCAATTTTAACTTTAACTTCAACTTCAATTTCAACTTCAATTTCAATTTCAACTTCAACTTCAACTTTAACTTCAACTTCAACCTCAACTTCAACTTCAATTTCAACTTCAACTTCAACTTCAAATAAAACTTCAACTTTAAGTTCAACTTCATCTTTAACTTCAAATTCAACTTCAATTTCAACTTCAACTTCAACTTCAACTTCATTTTCAACTTCAACTTCAACTTCAATTTCAACTTCAACTTCAACTTCAAATACAACTTCAACTTTAAGTTCAACTTCATCTTTAACTTCAAATTCAACTTAAATTTCAACTTCAACTTCAACTTCAATTTCAACTTCAACTTCAATTTCAACTTAAACTTCAATTTCAACTTAAACTTCAATTTCAACTTCAACTTCAACTTCAACTTCATTTTCAACTTCAACTTAAACTTCAATTTCAAATTCAACTTCAACTTCAAATACAACTTCAACTTTAAGTTAAACTTCATCTTTAACTTCAAATTCAACTTAAATTTCAACTTCAACTTCAACTTCAACTTCAACTTCAACTTCACCTTCAACTTCAACTTCAACTTCAACTTCAATTTCAACTTTAACTTCAACTTCAACTTCAATTTCAATTCCATTTCAACTTTAACTTTAATTTCTATTTCAACTTCAACTTCAACTTCAACTTCAACTTCAATTTCAACTTCATTTTTAACTTCAACTTCAATTTCAAATTCAATTTCAACTTCAACTTCAATTTCAATTTTAACTTCAACTTCAATTTCAACTTCAACTTCAATTTCAACTTCAACTTCAATTTCAACTTAAACTTCAATTTAAACTTCAACTTCAATTTCAACTTAAACTTCAACTTCAAGTTCAAGTTCAAGTTCAAGTTCAAGTTCAAGTCCAAGTTCAACTTCAACTTCAACTTCAATTTCAACTTTAACTTCAACTTCATTTTCAACTTCAACTTTAATTTCAACTTTAAATTCACCTTCAACTTCAACTTCAATTTCAACTTTAACTTCAACTTCAACTTCAATTTTAACTTTAACTTCAACTTCAATTTCAACTTCAATTTCAACTTCAACTTCAATTTCAACTTTAACTTCAACTTCAACTTCAATTTCAACTTCAACTTCAATATCAACTTCAACTTCAATTTAAATTCAAATTTCACTTCAACTTTTACTTTAATTTCAACTTTAACTTCAACTTCAACTTTAACTTCAACTTCAATTTCAAAATAAACTTCAACTTTAACTTCAATTTTAACTTCAACTTCAACTTCAACTTCAATTTTAAATTTAACTTCAAGTTCAAGTTCAAGTTCAAGTTCAAGTTCAACTTCTACTTTAACTTCAACTTCAATTTCAACTTCAACTTCAATTTCAACTTTAACTTTAACTTCAAATTCAACTTCAAATTCAACTTCAAATTCAACTTCAAATTATACTTCAAATTCAACTTCAAATTCTACTTCAAATTCAACTTCAACTCTAAAATCAACTTCAATTTCAACTTCAACTACAACTTCAACTTCAATTTCAACTTTAACTTTAACTTCAATTCAAATCCAATTTCGAATTCAACTTCAAATTCAACTTTAACTTCAACTTTAACTTCAACTTCAACTTCAAGTTCAAGTTCAAGTTCAAGTTCAAGTCCAAGTTCAACTTCAACTTCAACTTCAATTTCAACTTTAACTTCAACTTCATTTTCAACTTCAACTTTAATTTCAACTTTAACTTCACCTTCAATTTCAACTTCAATTTCAACTTTAACTTCAACTTCAACTTCAATTTTAACTTTAACTTCAACTTCAATTTTAACTTCAATTTCAAATTCAACTTCAACTTCAACTTTAACTTCAACTTCAACCTCAACTTCAACTTCAATTTCAACGTCAACTTCAACTTCAAATAAAACTTCAACTTTAAGTTCAACTTCATCTTTAACTTCAAATTCAACTTCAATTTCAATTTCAACTTCAACTTCAACTTCAACTTCATTTTCAACTTCAACTTAAACTTCAATTTCAAATTCAACTTCAACTTCAAATACAACTTCAACTTTAAGTTAAACTTCATCTTTAACTTCAAATTCAACTTAAATTTCAACTTCAACTTCAACTTCAACTTCAACTTCAACTTCACCTTCAACTTCAACTTCAACTTCAACTTCAATTTCAACTTTAACTTCAACTTCAACTTCAATTTCAATTCCATTTCAACTTTAACTTTAATTTCTATTTCAACTTCAACTTCAACTTCAACTTCAACTTCAACTTCAACTTCAACTTCAACTTCAATTTCAACTTCAACTTCAATTTCAACTTAAACTTCAATTTCAACTTCAACTTCAATTTCAACTTAAACTTCAATTTCAACTTAAACTTCAATTTCAACTTAAACTTCAATTTCACCTTCAACTTCAACTTCAACTTCAACTTCAATTTCAACTTCATTTTTAACTTCAACTTCAATTTCAAATTCAATTTCAACTTCAACTTCAATTTCAATTTTAACTTCAACTTCAATTTCAACTTCAACTTCAATTTCAACTTCAACTTCAATTTCAACTTCAACTTCAATTTCAACTTCAACTTCAATTTCAACTTCAACTTCAATTTCAAATTCAATTTCAACTTCAAATTCAACTTTAACTTCAACTTCAACTTCATTTTCAACTTCAACTTTAATTTCAACTTTAAATTCACCTTCAACTTCAACTTCAATTTCAACTTTAACTTCAACTTCAACTTCAATTTTAACTTTAACTTCAACTTCAATTTCAATTTCAACTTCAACTTCAACTTTAACTTCAACTTCAACCTCAACTTCAACTTCAATTTCAACTTCAACTTCAACTTCAAATAAAACTTCAACTTTAAGTTCAACTTCATCTTTAACTTCAAATTCAACTTCAATTTCAATTTCAACTTCAACTTCAACTTCATTTTCAACTTCAACTTCAACTTCAATTTCAACTTCAACTTCAAATACAACTTCAACTTTAAGTTCAACTTCATCTTTAACTTCAAATTCAACTTAAATTTCAACTTCAACTTCAACTTCAATTTCAACTTCAACTTCAATTTCAACTTAAACTTCAATTTCAACTTAAACTTCATTTTCAACTTAAACTTCAATTTCACCTTCAACTTCAACTTCAACTTCAACTTCAATTTCAACTTCATTTTTAACTTCAACTTCAATTTCAAATTCAATTTCAACTTCAACTTCAATTTCAATTTTAACTTCAACTTCAATTTCAACTTCAACTTCAATTTCAAATTCAATTTCAACTTCAACTTCAACTTCAATTTCAAATTCAATTTCAACTTCAACTTCAATTTCAACTTTAACTTCAACTTCAACTTCAATTTCAACTTCAACTTCAATATCAACTTCAACTTCAATTTAAATTCAAATTTCACTTCAACTTTTACTTTAATTTCAACTTTAACTTCAACTTCAACTTTAACTTCAACTTCAATTTCAAAATAAACTTCAACTTTAACTTCAATTTTAACTTCAACTTCAACTTCAACTTCAATTTTAAATTTAACTTCAAGTTCAAGTTCAAGTTCAAGTTCAAGTTCAACTTCTACTTTAACTTCAACTTCAATTTCAACTTCAACTTCAATTTCAACTTTAACTTTAACTTCAAATTCAACTTCAAATTCAACTTCAAATTATACTTCAAATTCAACTTCAAATTCTACTTCAAATTCAACTTCAACTCTAAAATCAACTTCAATTTCAACTTCAACTACAACTTCAACTTCAATTTCAACTTTAACTTTAACTTCAATTCAAATCCAATTTCGAATTCAACTTCAAATTCAACTTTAACTTCAACTTTAACTTGAACTTCAACTTCAAGTTCAAGTTCAAGTTCAACTTCAACTTCAACTTCAATTTCAACTTCAACTTCAACTTCAATTTCAAATTCAATTTCAACTTCAACTTCAATTTCAACTTTAACTTCAACTTCAACTTCAATTTCAAATTCAATTTCAACTTCAACTTCAATTTCAACTTTAAATTCAACTTCAATTTCAACTTCAACTTCAATTTCAAATTCAATTTAAACTTCAACTTCAATTTCAACTTAAACTTCAATTTCAACTTCAACTTCAATTTCAATTTTAACTTCAACTTCAATTTCAACTTCAACTTTAATTTCAACTTCAACTTCAATTTCAACTTCAACATCAATTTCAACTTAAACTTCAATTTAAACTTCAACTTCAATTTCAACTTAAACTTCAAGTTCAAGTTCAAGTTCAAGTTCAAGTTCAAGTCCAAGTTCAACTTCAACTTCAACTTCAATTTCAACTTTAACTTCAACTTCATTTTCAACTTCAACTTTAATTTCAACTTTAAATTCACCTTCAACTTCAACTTCAATTTCAACTTTAACTTCAACTTCAACTTCAATTTTAACTTTAACTTCAACTTCAATTTCAACTTCAATTTCAATTTCAACTTCAACTTCAACTTTAACTTCAACTTCAACCTCAACTTCAACTTCAATTTCAACTTCAACTTCAACTTCAAATAAAACTTCAACTTTAAGTTCAACTTCATCTTTAACTTCAAATTCAACTTCAATTTCAACTTCAACTTCAACTTCAACTTCATTTTCAACTTCAACTTAAACTTCAATTTCAAATTCAACTTCAACTTCAAATACAACTTCAACTTTAAGTTAAACTTCATCTTTAACTTCAAATTCAACTTAAATTTCAACTTCAACTTCAACTTCAACTTCAACTTCAACTTCACCTTCAACTTCAACTTCAACTTCAACTTCAATTTCAACTTTAACTTCAACTTCAACTTCAATTTCAATTCCATTTCAACTTTAACTTTAATTTCTATTTCAACTTCAACTTCAACTTCAACTTCAACTTCAACTTCAACTTCAACTTCAACTTCAACTTCAATTTCAACTTCAACTTCAATTTCAACTTTAACTTCAACTTCAACTTCAATTTCAATTCCATTTCAACTTTAACTTTAATTTCTATTTCAACTTCAACTTCAACTTCAACTTCAACTTCAACTTCAACTTCAACTTCAACTTCAACTTCAACTTCAATTTCAACTTCATTTTTAACTTCAACTTCAATTTCAAATTCAATTTCAACTTCAACTTCAATTTCAATTTTAACTTCAACTTCAATTTCAACTTCAACTTCAATTTCAACTTCAACTTCAATTTCAACTTCAACTTCAATTTCAACTTCAACTTCAATTTCAACTTCAACTTCAATTTCAACTTAAACTTCAATTTCAACTTCAACTTCAATTTCAATTTTAACTTCAACTTCAATTTCAACTTCAAATTCAATTTCAACTTCAACTTCAATTTCAACTTTAACTTCAACTTCAACTTCAATTTCAACTTCAACTTCAATATCAACTTCAACTTCAATTTAAATTCAAATTTCACTTCAACTTTTACTTTAATTTCAACTTTAACTTCAACTTCAACTTTAACTTCAACTTCAATTTCAAAATAAACTTCAACTTTAACTTCAATTTTAACTTCAACTTCAACTTCAACTTCAATTTTAAATTTAACTTCAAGTTCAAGTTCAAGTTCAAGTTCAAGTTCAACTTCTACTTTAACTTCAACTTCAATTTCAACTTCAACTTCAATTTCAACTTTAACTTTAACTTCAAATTCAACTTCAAATTCAACTTCAAATTATACTTCAAATTCAACTTCAAATTCTACTTCAAATTCAACTTCAACTCTAAAATCAACTTCAATTTCAACTTCAACTACAACTTCAACTTCAATTTCAACTTTAACTTTAACTTCAATTCAAATCCAATTTCGAATTCAACTTCAAATTCAACTTTAACTTCAACTTTAACTTGAACTTCAACTTCAAGTTCAAGTTCAAGTTCAAGTCCAAGTTCAACTTCAACTTCAACTTCAATTTCAACTTCAACTTCAACTTCAATTTCAAATTCAATTTCAACTTCAACTTCAATTTCAACTTTAAATTCAACTTCAATTTCAACTTCAACTTCAATTTCAAATTCAATTTAAACTTCAACTTCAATTTCAACTTAAACTTCAATTTCAACTTCAACTTCAATTTCAATTTTAACTTAAACTTCAATTTAAACTTCAACTTCAATTTCAACTTAAACTTCAAGTTCAAGTTCAAGTTCAAGTTCAAGTTCAAGTCCAAGTTCAACTTCAACTTCAACTTCAATTTCAACTTTAACTTCAACTTCATTTTCAACTTCAACTTTAATTTCAACTTTAAATTCACCTTCAACTTCAACTTCAATTTCAACTTTAACTTCAACTTCAACTTCAATTTTAACTTTAACTTCAACTTCAATTTCAACTTCAATTTCAATTTCAACTTCAACTTCAACTTTAACTTCAACTTCAACCTCAACTTCAACTTCAATTTCAACTTCAACTTCAACTTCAAATAAAACTTCAACTTTAAGTTCAACTTCATCTTTAACTTCAAATTCAACTTCAATTTCAACTTCAACTTCAACTTCAACTTCATTTTCAACTTCAACTTAAACTTCAATTTCAAATTCAACTTCAACTTCAAATACAACTTCAACTTTAAGTTAAACTTCATCTTTAACTTCAAATTCAACTTAAATTTCAACTTCAACTTCAACTTCAACTTCAACTTCAACTTCACCTTCAACTTCAACTTCAACTTCAACTTCAATTTCAACTTTAACTTCAACTTCAACTTCAATTTCAATTCCATTTCAACTTTAACTTTAATTTCTATTTCAACTTCAACTTCAACTTCAACTTCAACTTCAACTTCAACTTCAACTTCAACTTCAACTTCAATTTCAACTTCAACTTCAATTTCAACTTAAACTTCAATTTCAACTTAAACTTCAAATTCAACTTAAACTTCAATTTCAACTTCAACTTCAACTTCAACTTCAACTTCAATTTCAACTTCATTTTTAACTTCAACTTCAATTTCAAATTCAATTTCAACTTCAACTTCAATTTCAATTTTAACTTCAACTTCAATTTCAACTTCAACTTCAATTTCAACTTCAACTTCAATTTCAACTTCAACTTCAATTTCAACTTAAACTTCAATTTAAACTTCAACTTCAATTTCAACTTAAACTTCAACTTCAAGTTCAAGTTCAAGTTCAAGTTCAAGTCCAAGTTTAACTTCAACTTCAACTTCAATTTCAACTTTAACTTCAACTTCATTTTCAACTTCAACTTTAATTTCAACTTTAAATTCACCTTCAACTTCAACTTCAATTTCAACTTTAACTTCAACTTCAACTTCAATTTTAACTTTAACTTCAACTTCAATTTCAACTTCAATTTCAATTTCAACTTCAACTTCAACTTTAACTTCAACTTCAACCTCAACTTCAACTTCAATTTCAACTTCAACTTCAACTTCAAATAAAACTTCAACTTTAAGTTCAACTTCATCTTTAACTTCAAATTCAACTTCAATTTCAATTTCAACTTCAACTTCAACTTCATTTTCAACTTCAACTTCAACTTCAATTTAAACTTCAACTTCAAATACAACTTCAACTTTAAGTTCAACTTCATCTTTAACTTCAAATTCAACTTAAATTTCAACTTCAACTTCAACTTCAATTTCAACTTCAACTTCAATTTCAACTTAAACTTCAATTTCAACTTAAACTTCAATTTCAACTTAAACTTCAATTTCACCTTCAACTTCAACTTCAACTTCAACTTCAATTTCAACTTCATTTTTAACTTCAACTTCAATTTCAAATTCAATTTCAACTTCAACTTCAATTTCAATTTTAACTTCAACTTCAATTTCAACTTCAACTTCAATTTCAACTTCAACTTCAATTTCAACTTCAACTTCAATTTCAACTTCAACTTCAATTTCAAATTCAATTTCAACTTCAATTTCAACTTTAACTTCAACTTCATTTTCAACTTCAACTTTAATTTCAACTTTAAAGTCACCTTCAACTTCAACTTCAATTTCAACTTTAACTTCAACTTCAACTTCAATTTTAACTTTAACTTCAACTTCATTTTCAACTTCAACTTTAATTTCAACTTTAAATTCACCTTCAACTTCAACTTCAATTTCAACTTTAACTTCAACTTCAACTTCAATTTTAACTTTAACTTCAACTTCAATTTCAATTTCAACTTCAACTTCAACTTTAACTTCAACTTCAACTTCAATTTCAACTTCAACTTCAACTTCAAATAAAACTTCAACTTTAAGTTCAACTTCATCTTTAACTTCAAATTCAACTTCAATTTCAATTTCAACTTCAACTTCAACTTCATTTTCAACTTCAACTTCAACTTCAATTTCAACTTCAACTTCAAATACAACTTCAACTTTAAGTTCAACTTCATCTTTAACTTCAAATTCAACTTAAATTTCAACTTCAACTTCAACTTCAATTTCAACTTCAACTTCAATTTCAACTTCAACTTCAATTTCAACTTCAACTTCAATTTCAACTTAAACTTCATTTTCAACTTAAACTTCAATTTCACCTTCAACTTCAACTTCAACTTCAACTTCAATTTCAACTTCATTTTTAACTTCAACTTCAATTTCAAATTCAATTTCAACTTCAACTTCAATTTCAATTTTAACTTCAACTTCAATTTCAACTTCAACTTCAATTTCAAATTCAATTTCAACTTCAACTTCAACTTCAATTTCAAATTCAATTTCAACTTCAACTTCAATTTCAACTTTAACTTCAACTTCAACTTCAATTTCAACTTCAACTTCAATATCAACTTCAACTTCAATTTAAATTCAAATTTCACTTCAACTTTTACTTTAATTTCAACTTTAACTTCAACTTCAACTTTAACTTCAACTTCAATTTCAAAATAAACTTCAACTTTAACTTCAATTTTAACTTCAACTTCAACTTCAACTTCAATTTTAAATTTAACTTCAAGTTCAAGTTCAAGTTCAAGTTCAAGTTCAACTTCTACTTTAACTTCAACTTCAATTTCAACTTCAACTTCAATTTCAACTTTAACTTTAACTTCAAATTCAACTTCAAATTCAACTTCAAATTATACTTCAAATTCAACTTCAAATTCTACTTCAAATTCAACTTCAACTCTAAAATCAACTTCAATTTCAACTTCAACTACAACTTCAACTTCAATTTCAACTTTAACTTTAACTTCAATTCAAATCCAATTTCGAATTCAACTTCAAATTCAACTTTAACTTCAACTTTAACTTGAACTTCAACTTCAAGTTCAAGTTCAAGTTCAAGTCCAAGTTCAACTTCAACTTCAACTTCAATTTCAACTTCAACTTCAACTTCAATTTCAAATTCAATTTCAACTTCAACTTCAATTTCAACTTTAACTTCAACTTCAACTTCAATTTCAAATTCAATTTCAACTTCAACTTCAATTTCAACTTTAAATTCAACTTCAATTTCAACTTCAACTTCAATTTCAAATTCAATTTAAACTTCAACTTCAATTTCAACTTAAACTTCAATTTCAACTTCAACTTCAATTTCAATTTTAACTTCAACTTCAATTTCAACTTCAAATTTAATTTCAACTTCAACTTCAATTTCAACTTCAACATCGATTTCAACTTAAACTTCAATTTAAACTTCAACTTCAATTTCAACTTAAACTTCAAGTTCAAGTTCAAGTTCAAGTTCAAGTTCAAGTCCAAGTTCAACTTCAACTTCAACTTCAATTTCAACTTTAACTTCAACTTCATTTTCAACTTCAACTTTAATTTCAACTTTAAATTCACCTTCAACTTCAACTTCAATTTCAACTTTAACTTCAACTTCAACTTCAATTTTAACTTTAACTTCAACTTCAATTTCAACTTCAATTTCAATTTCAACTTCAACTTCAACTTTAACTTCAACTTCAACCTCAACTTCAACTTCAATTTCAACTTCAACTTCAACTTCAAATAAAACTTCAACTTTAAGTTCAACTTCATCTTTAACTTCAAATTCAACTTCAATTTCAACTTCAACTTCAACTTCAACTTCATTTTCAACTTCAACTTCAACTTCAATTTCAACTTCAACTTCAACTTCAAATACAACTTCAACTTTAAGTTCAACTTCATCTTTAACTTCAAATTCAACTTAAATTTCAACTTCAACTTCAACTTCAATTTCAACTTCAACTTCAATTTCAACTTAAACTTCAATTTCAACTTAAACTTCAATTTCAACTTAAACTTCAATTTCAACTTAAACTTCAATTTCACCTTCAACTTCAACTTCAACTTCAACTTCAATTTCAACTTCATTTTTAACTTCAACTTCAATTTCAAATTCAATTTCAACTTCAACTTCAATTTTAACTTTAACTTCAACTTCAATTTCAATTTCAACTTCAATTTCAAATTCAATTTCAACTTCAACTTCAATTTCAACTTTAAGTTCAACTTCAATTTCAACTTCAACTTCAATTTCAACTTCAACTTCAATTTTAACTTCAACTTCAACTTTAACTTCAACTTCAACTTCAAATTCAACTTCAACTTCAATTTCAACTTCATTTTCAACTCCAACTTCACCTTCAACTTCAACTTCAACTTCAATTTCAACTTCAACTTCAACTTCAACTTCAACTTCAACTTCAACTTCAACTTCAATTTCAAATTCAAATTCAACTTCAACTTTAACTTCAACTTTAACTTCAAATTCAACTTCAACTTCAACTTCAACTTCAATTTCAACTTCAAATTTCATTTGAACCTATACTTCAATTTCAACTTTAACTTAAACTTCAATTTTAAACTTAACTTCAGCTTCAAATTCAACTTCAATTTCAAATTCAATTTCAACTTCAACTTCAACTTCAACTTCAACTTCAATTTCAAATTCAAATTCAACTTCAACTTTAACTTCAACTTTAACTTCAAATTCAACTTCAACTTTAACTTCAACTTCAATTTCAACTTAAACTTCAATTTCAACTTAAACTTCAATTTCAACTTCAACTTCAATTTCAACTTCAACTTCAATTTCAACTTCAACTTCAACTTCAAATACAACTTCAACTTTAAGTTCAACTTCATCTTTAACTTCAAATTCAACTTAAATTTCAACTTCAACTTCAACTTCAACTTCAACTTCAACTTCACCTTCAACTTCAACTTCAACTTCAACTTCAATTTCAACTTTAACTTCAACTTCAACTTAAATTTCAATTCCATTTCAACTTTAACTTTAATTTCTATTTCAACTTCAACTTCAACTTCAACTTCAACTTCAACTTCAACTTCAATTTCAACTTCAACTTCAATTTCAAATTCAATTTCAATTTCAACTTCAACTTCAACTTTAACTTCAACTTCAATTTCAACTTCAACTTCAATTTAAACTTCAACTTCAATTTCAACTTAAACTTCAATTTCAACTTAAACTTCAATTTCAACTTAAACTTCAATTTCAACTTCAACTTCAATTTCAACTTCAACTTCAATTTCAACTTCAACTTCAACTTCAAATACAACTTCAACTTTAAGTTCAACTTCATCTTTAACTTCAAATTCAACTTCAATTTCAACTTAAACTTCAATTTCAACTTAAACTTCAATTTCAACTTAAACTTCAATTTCAACTTCAACTTCAATTTCAACTTCAACTTCAACTTCAACTTCATTTTCAACTTCAACTTCAACTTCAATTTCAACTTCAACTTCAACTTCAAATACAACTTCAACTTTAAGTTCAACTTCATCTTTAACTTCAAATTCAACTTAAATTTCAACTTCAACTTCAACTTCAATTTCAACTTCAACTTCAATTTCAACTTAAACTTCAATTTCAACTTAAACTTCAATTTCAACTTAAACTTCAATTTCAACTTAAACTTCAATTTCACCTTCAACTTCAACTTCAACTTCAACTTCAATTTCAACTTCATTTTTAACTTCAACTTCAATTTCAAATTCAATTTCAACTTCAACTTCAATTTCAACTTTAAGTTCAACTTCAATTTCAACTTCAACTTCAATTTCAACTTCAACTTCAATTTTAACTTCAACTTCAACTTTAACTTCAACTTCAACTTCAAATTCAACTTCAACTTCAATTTCAACTTCATTTTCAACTCCAACTTCACCTTCAACTTCAACTTCAACTTCAATTTCAACTTCAACTTCAACTTCAACTTCAACTTCAACTTCAACTTCAATTTCAAATTCAAATTCAACTTCAACTTTAACTTCAACTTTAACTTCAAATTCAACTTCAACTTCAACTTCAACTTCAATTTCAACTTCAAATTTCATTTGAACCTATACTTCAATTTCAACTTTAACTTAAACTTCAATTTTAAACTTAACTTCAGCTTCAAATTCAACTTCAATTTCAAATTCAATTTCAACTTCAACTTCAACTTCAACTTCAACTTCAACTTCAATTTCAAATTCAAATTCAACTTCAACTTTAACTTCAACTTTAACTTCAAATTCAACTTCAACTTTAACTTCAACTTCAATTTCAACTTCAACTTCAATTTCAAATTCAATTTCAACTTCAACTTCAATTTCAACTTTAAATTCAACTTCAATTTCAACTTCAACTTCAATTTCAAATTCAATTTCAACTTCAACTTCAATTTCAACTTTAACTTCAACTTCAATTTCAACTTCAACTTCAATTTAAACTTCAACTTCAATTTCAACTTAAACTTCAATTTCAACTTCAACTTCAATTTCAATTTTAACTTCAACTTCAATTTCAACTTCAACTTTAATTTCAACTTCAACTTCAATTTCAACTTCAACATCAATTTCAACTTAAACTTCAATTTAAACTTTAACTTCAATTTCAACTTAAACTTCAACTTCAAGTTCAAGTTCAAGTTCAAGTTCAAGTCCAAGTTCAACTTCAACTTCAACTTCAATTTCAACTTTAACTTCAACTTCATTTTCAACTTCAACTTTAATTTCAACTTTAAATTCACCTTCAACTTCAACTTCAATTTCAACTTTAACTTCAACTTCAACTTCAATTTTAACTTTAACTTCAACTTCAATTTCAACTTCAATTTCAATTTCAACTTCAACTTCAACTTTAACTTCAACTTCAACCTCAACTTCAACTTCAATTTCAACTTCAACTTCAACTTCAAATAAAACTTCAACTTTAAGTTCAACTTCATCTTTAACTTCAAATTCAACTTCAATTTCAACTTCAACTTCAACTTCAACTTCATTTTCAACTTCAACTTCAACTTCAATTTCAACTTCAACTTCAACTTCAAATACAACTTCAACTTTAAGTTCAACTTCATCTTTAACTTCAAATTCAACTTAAATTTCAACTTCAACTTCAACTTCAATTTCAACTTCAACTTCAATTTCAACTTAAACTTCAATTTCAACTTAAACTTCAATTTCAACTTAAACTTCAATTTCAACTTAAACTTCAATTTCACCTTCAACTTCAACTTCAACTTCAACTTCAATTTCAACTTCATTTTTAACTTCAACTTCAATTTCAAATTCAATTTCAACTTCAACTTCAATTTCAACTTTAAGTTCAACTTCAATTTCAACTTCAACTTCAATTTCACCTTCAACTTCAAATTCAACTTCAACTTCAATTTCAACTTCATTTTCAACTCCAACTTCACCTTCAACTTCAACTTCAACTTCAATTTCAACTTCAACTTCAACTTCAACTTCAACTTCAACTTCAACTTCAACTTCAACTTCAACTTCAACTTCAATTTCAAATTCAAATTCAACTTCAACTTTAACTTCAACTTTAACTTCAAATTCAACTTCAACTTCAACTTCAACTTCAATTTCAACTTCAAATTTCATTTGAACCTATACTTCAATTTCAACTTTAACTTAAACTTCAATTTTAAACTTAACTTCAGCTTCAAATTCAACTTCAATTTCAAATTCAAATTCAACTTCAACTTTAACTTCAACTTCAACTTCAACTTCATTTTCAACTTCAACTTCAACTTCAATTTCAACTTCAACTTCAACTTCAAATACAACTTCAACTTTAAGTTCAACTTCATCTTTAACTTCAAATTCAACTTAAATTTCAACTTCAACTTCAACTTCAATTTCAACTTCAACTTCAACTTTAACTTCAACTTCAAATTCAACTTCAACTTCAACTTCAACTTCAACTTCAATTTCAACTTCAAATTTCATTTGAACCTATACTTCAATTTCAACTTTAACTTAAACTTCAACTTCAACTTCAACTTCAAATTCAACTTCAATTTCAACTTCAACTTCAATTTCAACTTAAACTTCAATTTAAACTTCAACTTCAATTTCAACTTAAACTTCAATTTAAACTTCAACTTCAATTTGAAATTCAATTTCAACTTCAACTTCAACTTTAACTTCAACTTCAAATTCAACTTCAACTTCAACTTCAACTTCAACTTCAATTTCAACTTCAAATTTCATTTGAACCTATACTTCAATTTCAACTTTAACTTAAACTTCAACTTCAATTTTAAACTTAACTTCAGCTTCAAATTCAACTTCAATTTCAAATTCAATTTTAATTTCAACTTCAACTTCAACTTCAATTTCAAATTCAATTTCAACTTCAACTTCAATTTCAACTTTAAATTCAACTTCAATTTCAACTTCAACTTCAATTTCAAATTCAATTTCAACTTCAACTTCAATTTCAACTTTAACTTCAACTTCAATTTCAACTTCAACTTCAATTTCAACTTCAACTTCAATTTAAACTTCAACTTCAATTTCAACTAAAACTTCAATTTCAACTTAAACTTCAATTTCAACTTCAACTTCAACTTCAATTTCAAATTCAATTTCAACTTCAACTTCAATTTCAACTTTAAATTCAACTTCAATTTCAACTTCAACTTCAATTTCAAATTCAATTTCAACTTCAACTTCAATTTCAACTTTAACTTCAACTTCAATTTCAACTTCAACTTCAATTTCAACTTCAACTTCAATTTAAACTTCAACTTCAATTTCAACTAAAACTTCAATTTCAACTTAAACTTCAAGTTCAACTTCAACTTCAACTTCAACTTCAACTTCAATTTCAACTTCATTTTTAACTTCAATTTTAATTTCAAATTCAATTTCAACTTCAACTTCAATTTCAATTTTAACTTCAACTTCAATTTCAACTTCAACTTCAATTTCAACTTAAAATTCAATTTCAACTTAAACTTCAATTTCAACTTCAACTTCAACTTTAATTTCAACTTCATTTTTAACTTCAGTTTTAACTTCAACTACATCCAATTTTAAATTCAATTTCAACGACAACTTCAATTTTAACTTTAACTTCAACTTCAATTTCAACTTCAACTTCAATTTCAACTTCAACTTCAATTTCAACTTTAAATTCAACTTCAATTTCAACTTAAACTTCAATTTCAACTTAAACTTCAATTTCAACTTAAACTTCAATTTCAACTTCAACTTCAAGTTCAATTTCAACTTCATTTTTAACTTCAACTTCAATTTCAAATTCAATTTCAACTTCAACTTCAATTTCAATTTTAACTTCAACTTCAATTTCAACTTCAATTTCAACTTCAACTTCAATTTCAATTTTAACTTCAGCTTCAAATTCAACTTCAATTTCAAATTCAATTTTAAGTTTAACTTCAACTTCAACTTCAATTTCAACTTCAATTTCAACTTTAAATTCAACTTCAATTTCAACTTCAACTTCAATTTCAAATTCAATTTCAACTTCAACTTCAATTTCAACTTTAACTTCAACTTCATTTTTAACTTCAACTTCAATTTCAAATTCAATTTCAACTTCAACTTCAATTTCAATTTTAACTTCAACTTCAATTTCAACTTCAACTTCAATTTCAACTTCAACTTCAATTTCAACTTAAACTTCAACTTCAACTTCAACTTCAACTTCAATTTCAAATTCAATTTCAACTTCAACTTCAATTTCAACTTTATATTCAACTTCAATTTCAACTTCAACTTCAATTTCAAATTCAATTTCAACTTCAACTTCAACTTCAATTTCAAATTCAATTTCAACTTCAACTTCAATTTCAACTTTAACTTCAACTTCAACTTCAATTTCAGTTCCATTTCAACTTTAACTTTAATTTCTATTTCAACTTCAACTTCAACTTTAACTTCAACTTCAACTTCAACTTCAACTTCAACTTCAATATCAACTTCAACTTCAATTTAAATTCAAATTTCACTTCAACTTTTACTTTAATTTCAACTTTAACTTCAACTTCAACTTTAACTTCAACTTCAATTTCAAAATAAACTTCAACTTTAACTTCAATTTTAACTTCAACTTCAACTTCAACTTCAATTTTAAATTTAACTTCAAGTTCAAGTTCAAGTTCAACTTCTACTTTAACTTCAACTTCAATTTCAACTTCAACTTCAATTTCAACTTTAACTTTAACTTCAAATTCAACTTCAAATTCAACTTCAAATTCAACTTCAAATTCAACTTCAAATTCTACTTCAAATTCAACTTCAAATTCTACTTCAAATTCAACTTCAACTCTAAAATCAACTTCAATTTCAACTTCAACTACAACTTCAACTTCAATTTCAACTTTAACTTTAACTTCAATTCAAATCCAATTTCGAATTCAACTTCAAATTCAACTTTAACTTCAACTTCAACTTCAAGTTCAAGTTCAAGTTCAAGTTCAAGTTCAAGTTCAAGTCCAAGTTCAACTTCAACTTCAACTTCAATTTCAACTTTAACTTCAACTTCATTTTCAACTTCAACTTTAATTTCAACTTTAACTTCACCTTCAACTTCAACTTCAATTTCAACTTTAACTTTAACTTCAACTTCAACTTCAATTTTAACTTTAACTTCAACTTCAATTTTAACTTCAATTTCAATTTCAACTTCAACTTCAACTTTAACTTCAACTTCAACCTCAACTTCAACTTCAACTTCAACTTCAACTTCAACTTCAACTTCAAATAAAACTTCAACTTTAAGTTCAACTTCATCTTTAACTTCAAATTCAACTTCAATTTCAACTTCAACTTCAACTTCAACTTCATTTTCAACTTCAACTTCAACTTCAATTTCAACTTCAACTTCAACTTCAAATACAACTTCAGCTTTAAGTTCAACTTCATCTTTAACTTCAAATTCAACTTAAATTTCAACTTCAACTTCAACTTCAACTTCAACTTCAACTTCACCTTCAACTTCAACTTCAACTTCAATTTCAACTTTAACTTCAACTTCAACTTCAATTTCAATTCCATTTCAACTTTAACTTCAATTTATATTTCAACTTCAACTTCAACTTCAACTTCAACTTCAACTTCAACTTCAACTTCAACTTCAATTTCAACTTCTATTTCAATTTCAACTTAAACTTCAATTTCAACTTAAACTTCAAATTCAACTTAAACTTCAATTTCAACTTCAACTTCAACTTCAACTTCAATTTCAACTTCATTTTTAACTTCAACTTCAATTTCAAATTCAATTTCAACTTCAACTTCAATTTCAATTTTAACTTCAACTTCAATTTCAACTTCAACTTCAATTTCAACTTCAACTTCAATTTCAACTTCAACTTCAACTTCAATTTCAACTTCAACTTCAATTTCAACTTAAACTTCAATTTAAACTTCAACTTCAATTTCAACTTAAACTTCAAGTTCAAGTTCAAGTTCAAGTTCAAGTTCAAGTCCAAGTTCAACTTCAACTTCAACTTCAATTTCAACTTTAACTTCAACTTCATTTTCAACTTCAACTTTAATTTCAACTTTAAATTCACCTTCAACTTCAACTTCAATTTCAACTTTAACTTCAACGTCAACTTCAATTTTAACTTTAACTTCAACTTCAATTTCAACTTCAATTTCAATTTCAACTTCAACTTCAACTTCAAATAAAACTTCAACTTTAAGTTCAACTTCATCTTTAACTTCAAATTCAACTTCAATTTCAACTTCAACTTCAACTTCAACTTCAACTTCATTTTCAACTTCAACTTCAACTTCAACTTCAACTTCAACTTCAACTTCAACTTCAACTTCAATTTCAACTTCAACTTCAATTTCAACTTAAACTTCAATTTCAACTTAAACTTCAATTTCAACTTAAACTTCAATTTCAATTTAAACTTCAATTTCAACTTCAACTTCAACTTCAACTTCAATTTCAACTTCATTTTTAACTTCAACTTCAATTTCAAATTCAATTTCAACTTCAACTTCAATTTCAATTTTAACTTCAATTTAAACTTCAACTTCAATTTCAACTTAAACTTCAATTTAAACTTCAACTTCAATTTCAACTTCAACTTCAATTTCAAATTCAATTTCAACTTCAACTTCAACTTTAACTTCAACTTCAATTTCAACTTCAACTTCAATTTAAACTTCAACTTCAATTTCAACTTAAACTTCAATTTCAACTTAAACTTCAATTTCAACTTCAACTTCAACTTCAACTTCAATTTCAACTTCATTTTTAACTTCAACTTCAATTTCAAATTCAATTTCAACTTCAACTTCAATTTCAACTTAAACTTCAATTTAAACTTCAACTTCAATTTCAACTTAAACTTCAATTTAAACTTCAACTTCAATTTCAACTTCAACTTCAATTTCAAATTCAATTTCAACTTCAACTTCAACTTTAACTTCAACTTCAATTTCAACTTCAACTTCAATTTAAACTTCAACTTCAATTTCAACTTAAACTTCAATTTCAACTTAAACTTCAATTTCAACTTCAACTTCAACTTCAACTTCAACTTTAACTTCAACTTCAACTTCAACTTCAATTTCAACTTCATTTTTAACTTCAACTTCAATTTCAAATTCAATTTCAACTTCAACTTCAATTTCAATTTTAACTTCAACTTCAATTTCAACTTTAACTTCAATTTCAACTTAAACTTCAATTTCAACTTAAATTTCAATTTCAACTTCAACTTCAACTTCAACTTCAACTTTAATTTCAACTTCATTTTTAACTTCAACTTCAACTTCAAGTTCAGTTTTAACTTCAACTACATCCAATTTCAAATTCAATTTCAACGTCAACTTCAATTTTGACTTTAACTTCAACTTCAATTTCAACTTCAACTTCAATTTCAACTTTAAATTCAACTTCAATTTCAACTTAAACTTCAATTTCAACTTAAACTTCAATTTCAACTTCAACTTCAACTTCAATTTCAACTTCATTTTTAACTTCAACTTCAATTTCAAATTCAATTTCAACTTCAACTTCAATTTCAATTTTAACTTCAACTTCAATTTCAACTTCAATTTCAACTTCAACTTCAATTTCAATTTTAACTTCAGCTTCAAATTCAACTTCAATTTCAAATTCAATTTTAAGTTTAACTTCAACTTCAACTTCAATTTCAAATTCAATTTCAACTTGAACTTCAATTTCAACTTTAAATTCAACTTCAATTTCAACTTCAACTTCAATTTCAAATTCAATTTCAACTTCAACTTCAATTTCAACTTTAACTTCAACTTCATTTTTAACTTCAATTTCAACTTCAACTTCAACTTCAACTTCAACTTTAATTTCAACTTCATTTTTAACTTCAACTTCAACTTCAAGTTCAGTTTTAACTTCAACTACATCCAATTTCAAATTCAATTTCAATGTCAACTTCAATTTTGACTTTAACTTCAACTTCAATTTCAACTTCAACTTCAACTTCAATTTCAACTTCATTTTTAACTTCAACTTCAATATCAAATTCAATTTCAACTTCAACTTCAATTTCAATTTTAACTTCAACTTCAATTTCAACTTCAACTTCAATTTCAACTTAAACTTCAATTTAAACTTCAACTTCAATTTCAACTTAAACTTCAATTTAAACTTCAACTTCAATTTCAAATTCAATTTCAACTTCAACTTCAACTTTAACTTCAACTTCAACTTCAACTTCAACTTCAATTTCAACTTCAAATTTCATTTGAACCTATACTTCAATTTGAACTTTAACTTAAACTTCAACTTCAATTTTAAACTTAACTTCAGCTTCAAATTCAACTTCAATTTCAAATTCAATTTTAATTTCAACTTCAACTTCAACTTCAATTTCAAATTCAATTTCAACTTCAACTTCAATTTCAACTTTAAATTCAACTTCAATTTCAACTTCAACTTCAATTTCAAATTCAATTTCAACTTCAACTTAAATTTCAACTTTAACTTCAACTTCAATTTCAACTTCAACTTCAATTTCAACTTCAACTTCAATTTAAACTTCAACTTCAATTTCAACTAAAACTTCAATTTCAACTTAAACTTCAATTTCAACTTCAACTTCAACTTCAACTTCAACTTCAATTTCAACTTCAACTTCAACTTTAATTTCAACTTCATTTTTAACTTCAGTTTTAACTTCAACTACATCCAATTTTAAATTCAATTTCAACGACAACTTCAATTTTAACTTTAACTTCAACTTCAATTTCAACTTCAACTTCAATTTCAACTTCAACTTCAATTTCAACTTTAAATTCAACTTCAATTTCAACTTAAACTTCAATTTCAACTTAAACTTCAATTTCAAGTTCAACTTCAAGTTCAATTTCAACTTCATTTTTAACTTCAACTTCAATTTCAAATTCAATTTCAACTTCAACTTCAATTTCAATTTTAACTTCAACTTCAATTTCAACTTCTGTTTCAACTTCAACTTCAATTTCAATTTTAACTTCAGCTTCAAATTCAACTTCAATTTCAAATTCAATTTTAAGTTTAACTTCAACTTCAACTTCAATTTCAAATTCAATTTCAACTTCAACTTCAATTTCAACTTTAAATTCAACTTCAATTTCAACTTCAACTTCAATTTCAAATTCAACTTCAATTTCAAATTCAATTTTAAGTTTAACTTCAACTTCAACTTCAATTTCAAATTCAATTTCAACTTCAACTTCAATTTCAACTTTAAATTCAACTTCAATTTCAACTTCAACTTCAATTTCAAATTCAATTTCAAATTCAACTTCAATTTCAACTTTAACTTCAACTTCATTTTTAACTTCAACTTCAATTTCAAATTCAATTTCAACTTCAACTTCAATTTCAATTTTAACTTCAACTTCAATTTCAACTTCAACTTTAATTTCAACTTCAACTTCAATTTCAACTTAAACTTCAACTTCAACTTCAACTTCAACTTCAATTTCAAATTCAATTTCAACTTCAACTTCAATTTCAACTTTATATTCAACTTCAATTTCAACTTCAACTTCAATTTCAAATTCAATTTCAACTTCAACTTCAACTTCAATTTCAAATTCAATTTCAACTTCAACTTCAATTTCAACTTTAACTTTAACTTCAACTTCAACTTCAATTTCAATTCCATTTCAACTTTAACTTTAATTTCTATTTCAACTTCAACTTCAACTTCAACTTCAACTTCAACTTCAACTTCAATATCAACTTCAACTTCAATTTAAATTCAAATTTCACTTCAACTTTTACTTTAATTTCAACTTTAACTTCAACTTCAACTTTAACTTCAACTTCAATTTCAAAATAAACTTCAACTTTAACTTCAATTTTAACTTCAACTTCAACTTCAACTTCAATTTTAAATTTAACTTCAAGTTCAAGTTCAATTTCAACTTCTACTTTAACTTCAACTTCAATTTCAACTTCAACTTCAATTTCAACTTTAACTTTAACTTCAAATTCAACTTCAAATTCAACTTCAAATTCAACTTCAAATTCAACTTCAAATTCAACTTCAAATTCAACTTCAAATTCTACTTCAAATTCAACTTCAAATTCTACTTCAAATTCAACTTCAACTCTAAAATCAACTTCAATTTCAACTTCAACTACAACTTCAACTTCAATTTCAACTTTAACTTTAACTTCAATTCAAATCCAATTTCGAATTCAACTTCAAATTCAACTTTAACTTAAACTTCAACTTCAACTTCAAGTTCAAGTTCAAGTTCAAGTTCAAGTTCAAGTCCAAGTTCAACTTCAACTTCAACTTCAATTTCAACTTTAACTTCAACTTCATTTTCAACTTCAACTTTAATTTCAACTTTAACTTCACCTTCAACTTCAACTTCAATTTCAACTTTAACTTTAACTTCAACTTCAACTTCAATTTTAACTTTAACTTCAACTTCAATTTTAACTTCAAGTTCAATTTCAACTTCAACTTCAACTTTAACTTCAACTTCAACCTCAACTTCAACTTCAACTTCAACTTCAACTTCAACTTCAACTTCAAATAAAACTTCAACTTTAAGTTCAACTTCATCTTTAACTTCAAATTCAACTTCAATTTCAACTTCAACTTCAACTTCAACTTCATTTTCAACTTCAACTTCAACTTCAATTTCAACTTCAACTTCAACTTCAAATACAACTTCAACTTTAAGTTCAACTTCATCTTTAACTTCAAATTCAACTTAAATTTCAACTTCAACTTCAACTTCAACTTCAACTTCAACTTCACCTTCAACTTCAACTTCAACTTCAATTTCAACTTTACCTTCAACTTCAACTTCAATTTCAATTCCATTTCAACTTTAACTTCAATTTATATTTCAACTTCAACTTCAACTTCAACTTCAAATTCAATTTCAACTTCAACTTCAATTTCAATTTTAACTTCAACTTCAATTTCAACTTCAACTTCAATTTCAACTTCAACTTCAATTTCAACTTCAACTTCAACTTCAATTTCAACTTCAACTTCAATTTCAACTTAAACTTCAATTTAAACTTCAACTTCAATTTCAACTTAAACTTCAAGTTCAAGTTCAAGTTCAAGTTCAAGTTCAAGTCCAAGTTCAACTTCAACTTCAACTTCAATTTCAACTTTAACTTCAACTTCATTTTCAACTTCAACTTTAATTTCAACTTTAAATTCACCTTCAACTTCAACTTCAATTTCAACTTTAACTTCAACGTCAACTTCAATTTTAACTTTAACTTCAACTTCAATTTCAACTTCAATTTCAATTTCAACTTCAACTTCAACTTTAACTTCAACTTCAACCTCAACTTCAACTTCAATTTCAACTTCAACTTCAACTTCAAATAAAACTTCAACTTTAAGTTCAACTTCATCTTTAACTTCAAATTCAACTTCAATTTCAACTTCAACTTCAACTTCAACTTCAACTTCATTTTCAACTTCAACTTCAACTTCAACTTCAACTTCAACTTCAACTTCAACTTCAACTTCAACTTCAACTTCAACTTCAATTTCAACTTCAACTTCAATTTCAACTTAAACTTCAATTTCAACTTAAACTTCAATTTCAATTTAAACTTCAATTTCAACTTCAACTTCAACTTCAATTTCAACTTCATTTTTAACTTCAACTTCAATTTCAAATTCAATTTCAACTTCAACTTCAATTTCAATTTTAACTTCAATTTAAACTTCAACTTCAATTTCAACTTAAACTTCAATTTAAACTTCAACTTCAATTTCAACTTCAACTTCAATTTCAAATTCAATTTCAACTTCAACTTCAACTTTAACTTCAACTTCAATTTCAACTTCAACTTCAATTTAAACTTCAACTTCAATTTCAACTTAAACTTCAATTTCAACTTAAACTTCAATTTCAACTTCAACTTCAACTTCAACTTCAATTTCAACTTCATTTTTAACTTCAACTTCAATTTCAAATTCAATTTCAACTTCAACTTCAATTTCAACTTAAACTTCAATTTAAACTTCAACTTCAATTTCAACTTAAACTTCAATTTAAACTTCAACTTCAATTTCAACTTCAACTTCAATTTCAAATTCAATTTCAACTTCAACTTCAACTTTAACTTCAACTTCAATTTCAACATCAACTTCAATTTCAACTTAAACTTCAATTTCAACTTAAACTTCAATTTCAACTTCAACTTCAACTTCAACTTTAACTTCAACTTCAACTTCAACTTCAATTTCAACTTCATTTTTAACTTCAACTTCAATTTCAAATTCAATTTCAACTTCAACTTCAATTTCAATTTTAACTTCAACTTCAATTTCAACTTTACCTTCAACTTCAACTTCAATTTCAATTCCATTTCAACTTTAACTTCAATTTATATTTCAACTTCAACTTCAACTTCAACTTCAAATTCAATTTCAACTTCAACTTCAATTTCAATTTTAACTTCAACTTCAATTTCAACTTCAACTTCAATTTCAACTTCAACTTCAATTTCAACTTCAACTTCAACTTCAATTTCAACTTCAACTTCAATTTCAACTTAAACTTCAATTTAAACTTCAACTTCAATTTCAACTTAAACTTCAAGTTCAAGTTCAAGTTCAAGTTCAAGTCCAAGTTCAACTTCAACTTCAACTTCAATTTCAACTTTAACTTCAACTTCATTTTCAACTTCAACTTTAATTTCAACTTTAAATTCACCTTCAACTTCAACTTCAATTTCAACTTTAACTTCAACGTCAACTTCAATTTTAACTTTAACTTCAACTTCAATTTCAACTTCAATTTCAATTTCAACTTCAACTTCAACTATAACTTCAACTTCAACCTCAACTTCAACTTCAATTTCAACTTCAACTTCAACTTCAAATAAAACTTCAACTTTAAGTTCAACTTCATCTTTAACTTCAAATTCAACTTCAATTTCAACTTCAACTTCAACTTCAACTTCAACTTCATTTTCAACTTCAACTTCAACTTCAACTTCAACTTCAACTTCAACTTCAACTTCAACTTCAATTTCAACTTCAACTTCAATTTCAACTTAAACTTCAATTTCAACTTAAACTTCAATTTCAATTTAAACTTCAATTTCAACTTCAACTTCAACTTCAATTTCAACTTCATTTTTAACTTCAACTTCAATTTCAAATTCAATTTCAACTTCAACTTCAATTTCAATTTTAACTTCAATTTAAACTTCAACTTCAATTTCAACTTAAACTTCAATTTAAACTTCAACTTCAATTTCAACTTCAACTTCAATTTCAAATTCAATTTCAACTTCAACTTCAACTTTAACTTCAACTTCAATTTCAACTTCAACTTCAATTTAAACTTCAACTTCAATTTCAACTTAAACTTCAATTTCAACTTAAACTTCAATTTCAACTTCAACTTCAACTTCAACTTCAATTTCAACTTCATTTTTAACTTCAACTTCAATTTCAAATTCAATTTCAACTTCAACTTCAATTTCAACTTAAACTTCAATTTAAACTTCAACTTCAATTTCAACTTAAACTTCAATTTAAACTTCAACTTCAATTTCAACTTCAACTTCAATTTCAAATTCAATTTCAACTTCAACTTCAACTTTAACTTCAACTTCAACTTCAATTTCAACTTCATTTTTAACTTCAACTTCAATTTCAAATTCAATTTCAACTTCAACTTCAATTTCAATTTTAACTTCAACTTCAATTTCAACTTTAACTTCAATTTCAACGTCAACTTCAATTTCAACTTAAACTTCAATTTCAACTTAAACTTCAATTTCAACTTCAACTTCAACTTCAACTTTAACTTCAACTTCAACTTCAACTTCAATTTCAACTTCATTTTTAACTTCAACTTCAATTTCAAATTCAATTTCAACTTCAACTTCAATTTCAATTTTAACTTCAACTTCAATTTCAACTTTAACTTCAATTTCAACTTAAACTTCAATTTCAACTTAAATTTCAATTTCAACTTCAACTTCAACTTCAACTTCAACTTTAATTTCAACTTCATTTTTAACTTCAACTTCAACTTCAAGTTCAGTTTTAACTTCAACTACATCAAATTTCAAATTCAATTTCAACGTCAACTTCAATTTTGACTTTAACTTCAACTTCAATTTCAACTTCAACTTCAATTTCAACTTTAAATTCAACTTTAATTTCAACTTAAACTTCAATTTCAACTTAAACTTCAATTTCAACTTCAACTTCAACTTCAATTTCAACTTCATTTTTAACTTCAACTTCAACTTCAAATACAACTTCAACTTTAAGTTCAACTTCATCTTTAACTTCAAATTCAACTTAAATTTCAACTTCAACTTCAACTTCAACTTCAACTTCAACTTCAACTTCAACTTCACCTTCAACTTCAACTTCAACTTCAATTTCAACTTTACCTTCAACTTCAACTTCAATTTCAATTCCATTTCAACTTTAACTTCAATTTATATTTCAACTTCAACTTCAACTTCAACTTCAAATTCAATTTCAACTTCAACTTCAATTTCAATTTTAACTTCAACTTCAATTTCAACTTCAACTTCAATTTCAACTTCAACTTCAATTTCAACTTCAACTTCAACTTCAATTTCAACTTCAACTTCAATTTCAACTTAAACTTCAATTTAAACTTCAACTTCAATTTTGACTTAAACTTCAAGTTCAAGTTCAAGTTCAAGTTCAAGTTCAAGTCCAAGTTCAACTTCAACTTCAACTTCAATTTCAACTTTAACTTCAACTTCATTTTCAACTTCAACTTTAATTTCAACTTTAAATTCACCTTCAACTTCAACTTCAATTTCAACTTTAACTTCAACGTCAACTTCAATTTTAACTTTAACTTCAACTTCAATTTCAACTTCAATTTCAATTTCAACTTCAACTTCAACTTTAACTTCAACTTCAACCTCAACTTCAACTTCAATTTCAACTTCAACTTCAACTTCAAATAAAACTTCAACTTTAAGTTCAACTTCATCTTTAACTTCAAATTCAACTTCAATTTCAACTTCAACTTCAACTTCAACTTCAACTTCATTTTCAACTTCAACTTCAACTTCAACTTCAACTTCAACTTCAACTTCAACTTCAATTTCAACTTCAACTTCAATTCAACTTAAACTCAATTTCAACTGTAAACTTCAATTTCAATTCAACTTCAATTTCAACTTCAACTTCAACTTCAATTTCAACTTCATTTTTAACTTCAACTTCAACTTCAACTTCAATTTCAACTTCAACTTCAATTTCAACTTAAACTTCAATTTCAACTTAAACTTCAATTTCAATTTAAACTTCAATTTCAACTTCAAGCTTCAACTTCAATTTCAACGTCATTTTTAACTTCAACTTCAAGTTCAAATTCAATTTCAACTTCAACTTCAATGTCAATTTTAACTTCAATTTAAACTTCAACTTCAATTTCAACTTAAGACTTCAATTTAAACTTCAACTTCAATTTCAACTTCAACTTCAATTTCAAGATTCAATTTCAACTTCAACTTCAACTTTAACTTCAACTTCAATTTCAACTTCAACTTCAATTTAAACTTCAACTTCAATTCAACTTAAACTTCATTTCAACTTAAACTTCAATTTCAACTTCAACTTCAACTTCAACTTCAATTTCAACTTCATTTTTAACTTCAACTTCAATTTCAAATTCAATTTCAACTTCAACTTCAATTTCAACTTAAACTTCAATTTAAACTTCAACTTCAATTTCAACTTAAACTTCAATTTAAACTTCAACTTCAATTTCAACTTCAACTTCAATTTCAAATTCAATTTCAACTTCAACTTCAACTTTAACTTCAACTTCAATTTCAACGTCAACTTCAATTTCAACTTAAACTTCAATTTCAACTTAAACTTCAATTTCAACTTCAACTTCAACTTCAACTTTAACTTCAACTTCAACTTCAACTTCAATTTCAACTTCATTTTTAACTTCAACTTCAATGTTCAAATTCAATTTCAACTTCAACTTCAATTCAATTTTAACTTCAACTTCAATTCAACTTTAACTTCATTTCAACTTAAACTTCATTTCAACTTAAACTGTCAATTTCATCTTAAATTTCAATTTCAACTTCAACTTCAACTTCAACTTCAACTTTAATTTCAACTTCATTTTTAACTTCAACTTCAACTTCAAGTTCAGTTTTAACTTCAACTACATCAAATTTCAAATTCAATTTCAACGTCAACTTCAATTTTGACTTTAACTTCACTTCAATTTCAACTTCAACTTCAATTTCAACTTTAAATTCAACTTTAATTTCAACTTAAACTGTCAATTTCAACTTCAACTTCAATTTCAACTTCATCTTCAACTTCAATTTCAACTTCAGTTTTTAACTTCAACTTCAACTTCAAATACAACTTCAACTTAAGTTCAACTTCATCTTTAACGTCAAACTCACTTAAAGTTCAACTTCAACTTCAACTTCAACGTTCAACTTCAACTTCACCTTGCAACTTCATCTTCAACTTTAATTTCAACTTTAGCCTTCAACTTCAACTTCATTTCAATTCCATGTTCAACTTTAACTTCAATTTATATTTCAACTTCAACTTCAACTTCAACTTCAAATTCAATTGTCAACTTCAACTTCAATTTCAATTTTAACTTCAACTTCAATTTCAACTTCACTTCAATTTAAGACTTCAACTTCAATTTGACTTAAACTTCAAGTTCAAGTTCAAGTTCAAGTCCAAGGTTCAACTTCAACTTCAACTTCAATTTCAACTTTAACTTCAACTTCATTTCAACTTCAACTTTAATTTCAACTTTAAATTCACCTTCAACTTCAACTTCAATTTCAACTTTAACTTCAACGTCAACTTCAATTTTAACTTTAACTTCAACTTCAATTTCAACTTCAATTTCAATTTCAACTTCAACTTCAACTTTAACTTCAACTTCAACCTCAACTTCAACTTCAATTTCAACTTCAACTTCAACTTCAAATAAAACTTCAACTTTAAGTTCAACTTCATCTTTAACTTCAAATTCAACTTCAATTTCAACTTCAACTTCAACTTCAACTTCAACTTCATTTTCACTTCAACTTCAAGCTTCAACTTCAACTTCAACTTCAACTTCAACTTCAATTTCAACTTCAACTTCAATTTCAACTTAAACTTCAATGTTCATCTTAAACTTCAATTTCAAGTTTCAGACTTCAATTTCAACTTCAACTTCAACTTCAATTTCAACTTCATTTTTAACGTTCAACTTCAATTTCAAATTCAATTTCAACTTCAACTTCAATTTCAATTTTAACTTCAATTTAAACGTCAACTTCAATTTCAACTTAAACTTCAATTTAAACTTCAACTCAATTTCAACTTCAACTTCAATTTCAAATTCAATTTCAACTGTCAACTTCAACTGTTAACTTCAACTTCAATTTCAACTTGCAACTTCAATTAAACTTCAACTTCAATTTCAACTTAAACTTCAATTTCAACTTAAACTTCAATTTCAACTTCAACTTCAACTTCAACTTCAATTTCAACTTCATTTTTAACTTCAACTTCAATTTCAAATTCAATTTCAACTTTCAACTTCAATTTCAGACTTAAACTTCAATTTTAAACTTCAACTTCAATTTCAACTTAAACTTCAATTTAAACTTCAACTTCAATTTCAACTTCAACTTCAATTTCAAATTCAATTTCAACTTCAACTTCAACTTTAACTTCAACTTCAATTTCAACTTCAACTTCAATTTAAACTTCAACTTCAATTTCAACTTAAACTTCAATTTCAACTTAAACTTCAATTTCAACTTCAACTTCAACTTCAACTTCAATTTCAACTTCATTTTTACTTCAACTTCAATTTCAAATTCAATTTCAACTTCAACTTCAATTTCAACTTAAACTTCAATTTAAACTTCAACTTCAATTTCAACTTAAACTTCAATTTAAACTTCAACTTCAATTTCAACTTCAACTTCATTTCAAATTCAATTTCAACTTCAACTTCAACTTTAACTTCAACTTCAATTTCAACTTCAACTTCAATTTCAACTTCAACTTCAATTTCAACTTAAACTTCAATTTCAACTTCAACTTCAACTTCAACTTTAACTTCAACTTCAACTTCAACTTCAATTTCAACTTCATTTTTAACTTCAACTTCAATTTGCAAATTCATTTCAACTTCAACTTCAAGTTCAATTTTAACTTCAACTTCAATTTCAACTTTAACTTCAATTTCAACTTAAATTCAATTTAAACTTCAACTTCAATTTCAACTTAAACTTCAAGTTCAAGTTCAAGTTCAAGTTCAAGTTCAAGTCCAAGTTCAACTTCAACTTCAACTTCAATTTCAACTTTAACTTCAACTTCATTTCAACTTCAACTTTAATTTCAACTTTAAATTCACCTTCAACTTCAACTTCAATTTCAACTTTAACTTCAACGTCAACTTCAATTTTAACTTTAACTTCAACTTCAATTTCAACTTCAATTTCAATTTCAACTTCAACTTCAACTTTAACTTCAACTTCAACCTCAACTTCAACTTCAATTTCAACTTCAACTTCAACTTCAAATAAAACTTCAACTTTAAGTTCAACTTCATCTTTAACTTCAAATTCAACTTCAATTTCAACTTCAACTTCAACGTTCAACTTCAACTTCATTTTCAACTTCAACTTCAACTTCAACTTCAACTTCAACTTCAACTTCAACTTCAATTTCAACTTCAACTTCAATTTCAACTTAAACTTCAATTCAACTTAAACTTCAATTTCAACTTAAACTTCAATTTCAATTTAAACTTCAATTTCAACTTCAACTTCAACTTCAAGTTCAACTTCATTTTTAACTTCAACTTCTAATTTCAAATTCAATTTCAACTTCAACTTCAATTTCAATTTAACTTCAATTTAAACTTCAACTTCAATTTCAACTTAAACTTCAATTTAAACTTCAACTTCAATTTCAACTTCAACTTCAATTTCAAATTCAATTTCAACTTCACTTCAACTTTAATCTCAACTTCAATTTCAACTTCAACTTCAATTTAAACTTCAACTTCAATTCAACTTAAACTTCAATTTCAACTTAAACTTCAATTTCAACTTCAACTTCAACTTCAACTTCAATTTCAACTTCATTTTTAACTTCAACTTCAATTTCAAATTCAATTTCAACTCAACTTCAATTTCAACTTAACTTCAATTTAAACTTCAACTTCAATTTCAACTTAAACTTCAATTTAAACTTCAACTTCAATTTCAACTTCAACTTCAATTTCAAATTCAATTTCAACTTCAACTTCATCTTTAACTTCAACTTCAATTTCAACTTCAACTTCAATTTAAACTTCAACTTCAATTTCAACTTAAACTTCAATTTCAACTTAAACTTCAATTTCAACTTCAACTTCAACTTCAACTTCAACTTTAACTTCAACTTCAACTTCAACTTCAATTTCAACTTCATTTTTAACTTCAACTTCAATTTCAAATTCAATTTCAACTTCAACTTCAATTTCAATTTAACTTCAACTTCAATTTCAACTTTAACTTCAATTTCAACTTAAACTTCAATTTCAACTTAAATTTCAATTTCAACTTCAACTTCAACTTCAACTTCAACTTAATTTCAACTTCATTTTTAACTTCAACTTCAACTTCAAGTTCAGTTTTAACTTCAACTACATCCAATTTCAAATTCAATTTCAACGTCAACTTCAATTTTGACTTTAACTTCAACTTCAATTTCATCTTCAACTCAATTTCAACTTTAAATTCAACTTCAATTTCAACTTAAACTTCAATTTCAACTTAAACTTCAATTTCAACTTCAACTTCAACTTCAATTTCAACTTCATTTTTAACTTCAACTTCAATTTCAAATTCAATAATTTCAACTTCAACTTCAATTTCAATTTTAACTTCAACTTCAATTTCAACTTCAATTTCAACTTCAACTTCAATTTCAATTTTAACTTCAGCTTCAAATTCAACTTCAATTTCAAATTCAATTTTAAGTTTAACTTCAACTTCAACTTCAATTTCAAATTCAATTTCAACTTGAACTTCAATTTCAACTTTAAATTCAACTTCAATTTCAACTTCAACTTCAATTTCAAATTCAATTTCAACTTCAACTTCAATTTCAACTTTAACTTCAACTTCATTTTTAACTTCAATTTCAACTTCAACTTCAACTTCAACTTCAACTTTAATTTCAACTTCATTTTTAACTTCAACTTCAACTTCAAGTTCAGTTTTAACTTCAACTACATCCAATTTCAAATTCAATTTCAATGTCAACTTCAATTTTGACTTTAACTTCAACTTCAATTTCAACTTCAACTTCAACTTCAATTTCAACTTCATTTTTAACTTCAACTTCAATATCAAATTCAATTTCAACTTCAACTTCAATTTCAATTTTAACTTCAACTTCAATTTCAACTTCAACTTCAATTTCAACTTAAACTTCAATTTAAACTTCAACTTCAATTTCAACTTAAACTTCAATTTAAACTTCAACTTCAATTTCAACTTCAACTTCAATTTCAAATTCAATTTCAACTTCAACTTCAACTTTAACTTCAACTTCAATTTCAACTTCAACTTCAATTTAAACTTCAACTTCAATTTCAACTTAAACTTCAATTTCAACTTAAACTTCAATTTCAACTTCAACTTCAACTTCAACTTCAACTTTAACTTCAACTTCAACTTCAACTTCAATTTCAACTTCATTTTTAACTTCAACTTCAATTTCAAATTCAATTTCAACTTCAACTTCAATTTCAATTTTAACTTCAACTTCAATTTCAACTTTAACTTCAATTTCAACTTAAACTTCAATTTCAACTTAAATTTCAATTTCAACTTCAACTTCAACTTCAACTTCAACTTTAATTTCAACTTCATTTTTAACTTCAACTTCAACTTCAAGTTCAGTTTTAACTTCAACTACATCCAATTTCAAATTCAATTTCAACGTCAACTTCAATTTTGACTTTAACTTCAACTTCAATTTCAACTTCAACTTCAATTTCAACTTTAAATTCAACTTCAATTTCAACTTAAACTTCAATTTCAACTTAAACTTCAATTTCAACTTCAACTTCAACTTCAATTTCAACTTCATTTTTAACTTCAACTTCAATTTCAAATTCAATTTCAACTTCAACTTCAATTTCAATTTTAACTTCAACTTCAATTTCAACTTCAATTTCAACTTCAACTTCAATTTCAATTTTAACTTCAGCTTCAAATTCAACTTCAATTTCAAATTCAATTTTAAGTTTAACTTCAACTTCAACTTCAATTTCAAATTCAATTTCAACTTGAACTTCAATTTCAACTTTAAATTCAACTTCAATTTCAACTTCAACTTCAATTTCAAATTCAATTTCAACTTCAACTTCAATTTCAACTTTAACTTCAACTTCATTTTTAACTTCAATTTCAACTTCAACTTCAACTTCAACTTCAACTTTAATTTCAACTTCATTTTTAACTTCAACTTCAACTTCAAGTTCAGTTTTAACTTCAACTACATCCAATTTCAAATTCAATTTCAATGTCAACTTCAATTTTGACTTTAACTTCAACTTCAATTTCAACTTCAACTTCAACTTCAATTTCAACTTCATTTTTAACTTCAACTTCAATATCAAATTCAATTTCAACTTCAACTTCAATTTCAATTTTAACTTCAACTTCAATTTCAACTTCAACTTCAATTTCAACTTAAACTTCAATTTAAACTTCAACTTCAATTTCAACTTAAACTTCAATTTAAACTTCAACTTCAATTTCAAATTCAATTTCAACTTCAACTTCAACTTTAACTTCAACTTCAAATTCAACTTCAACTTCAACTTCAACTTCAACTTCAATTTCAACTTCAAATTTCATTTGAACCTATACTTCAATTTGAACTTTAACTTAAACTTCAACTTCAATTTTAAACTTAACTTTAGCTTCAAATTCAACTTCAATTTCAAATTCAATTTTAATTTCAACTTCAACTTCAACTTCAATTTCAAATTCAATTTTAACTTCAACTTCAATTTCAACTTTAAATTCAACTTCAATTTCAACTTCAACTTCAATTTCAAATTCAATTTCAACTTCAACTTAAATTTCAACTTTAACTTCAACTTCAATTTCAACTTCAACTTCAATTTCAACTTCAACTTCAATTTAAACTTCAACTTCAATTTCAACTAAAACTTCAATTTCAACTTAAACTTCAATTTCAACTTCAACTTCAACTTCAACTTCAACTTCAATTTCAACTTCAACTTCAACTTTAATTTCAACTTCATTTTTAACTTCAGTTTTAACTTCAACTACATCCAATTTTAAATTCAATTTCAACGACAACTTCAATTTTAACTTTAACTTCAACTTCAATTTCAACTTCAACTTCAATTTCAACTTCAACTTCAATTTCAACTTTAAATTCAACTTCAATTTCAACTTAAACTTCAATTTCAACTTAAACTTCAATTTCAACTTAAACTTCAATTTCAAGTTCAACTTCAAGTTCAATTTCAACTTCATTTTTAACTTCAACTTCAATTTCAAATTCAATTTCAACTTCAACTTCAATTTCAATTTTAACTTCAACTTCAATTTCAACTTCAATTTCAACTTCAACTTCAATTTCAATTTTAACTTCAGCTTCAAATTCAACTTTAATTTCAACTTAAACTTCAATTTCAACTTCAACTTCAATTTCAACTTCAACTTCAACTTCAATTTCAACTTCATTTTTAACTTCAACTTCAACTTCAAATACAACTTCAACTTTAAGTTCAACTTCATCTTTAACTTCAAATTCAACTTAAATTTCAACTTTAACTTCAACTTCAACTTCAACTTCAACTTCACCTTCAACTTCAACTTCAACTTCAATTTCAACTTTACCTTCAACTTCAACTTCAATTTCAATTCCATTTCAACTTTAACTTCAATTTATATTTCAACTTCAACTTCAACTTCAACTTCAAATTCAATTTCAACTTCAACTTCAATTTCAATTTTAACTTCAACTTCAATTTCAACTTCAACTTCAATTTCAACTTCAACTTCAATTTCAACTTCAACTTCAACTTCAATTTCAACTTCAACTTCAATTTCAACTTAAACTTCAATTTAAACTTCAACTTCAATTTTGACTTAAACTTCAAGTTCAAGTTCAAGTACAAGTTCAAGTCCAAGTTCAACTTCAACTTCAACTTCAATTTCAACTTTAACTTCAACTTCATTTTCAACTTCAACTTTAATTTCAACTTTAAATTCACCTTCAACTTCAACTTCAATTTCAACTTTAACTTCAACGTCAACTTCAATTTTAACTTTAACTTCAACTTCAATTTCAACTTCAACTTCAATTTCAAATTCAATTTCAACTTCAACTTCAATTTCAACTTTATATTCAACTTCAATTTCAACTTCAACTTCAATTTTAAATTCAATTTCAACTTCAACTTCAACTTCAATTTCAAATTCAATTTCAACTTCAACTTCAATTTCAACTTTAACTTCAACTTCAACTTCAATTTCAATTCCATTTCAACTTTAACTTTAATTTCTATTTCAACTTCAACTTCAACTTTAACTTCAACTTCAACTTCAACTTCAACTTCAACTTCAACTTCAATATCAACTTCAACTTCAATTTAAATTCAAATTTCACTTCAACTTTTACTTTAATTTCAACTTTAACTTCAACTTCAACTTTAACTTCAACTTCAATTTCAAAATAAACTTCAACTTTAACTTCAATTTTAACTTCAACTTCAACTTCAACTTCAATTTTAAATTTAACTTCAAGTTCAAGTTCAAGTTCAACTTCTACTTTAACTTCAACTTCAATTTCAACTTCAACTTCAATTTCAACTTTAACTTTAACTTCAAATTCAACTTCAAATTCAACTTCAAATTCAACTTCAAATTCAACTTCAAATTCAACTTCAAATTCAACTTCAAATTCTACTTCAAATTCAACTTCAAATTCTACTTCAAATTCAACTTCAACTCTAAAATCAACTTCAATTTCAACTTCAACTACAACTTCAACTTCAATTTCAACTTTAACTTTAACTTCAATTCAAATCCAATTTCGAATTCAACTTCAAATTCAACTTTAACTTAAACTTCAACTTCAACTTCAAGTTCAAGTTCAAGTTCAAGTTCAAGTTCAAGTTCAAGTTCAAGTCCAAGTTCAACTTCAACTTCAACTTCAATTTCAACTTTAACTTCAACTTCATTTTCAACTTCAACTTTAATTTCAACTTTAACTTCATCTTCAACTTCAACTTCAATTTCAACTTTAACTTTAACTTCAACTTCAACTTCAATTTCAACTTCATTTTTAACTTCAACTTCAACTTCATATACAACTTCAACTTTAAGTTCAACTTCATCTTTAACTTCAAATTCAACTTAAATTTCAACTTCAACTTCAACTTCAACTTCAACTTCAACTTCACCTTCAACTTCAACTTCAACTTCAATTTCAACTTTACCTTCAACTTCAACTTCAATTTCAATTCCATTTCAACTTTAACTTCAATTTATATTTCAACTTCAACTTCAACTTCAACTTCAAATTCAATTTCAACTTCAACTTCAATTTCAATTTTAACTTCAACTTCAATTTCAACTTCAACTTCAATTTCAACTTCAACTTCAATTTCAACTTCAACTTCAACTTCAATTTCAACTTCAACTTCAATTTCAACTTAAACTTCAATTTAAACTTCAACTTCAATTTTGACTTAAACTTCAAGTTCAAGTTCAAGTTCAAGTACAAGTTCAAGTCCAAGTTCAACTTCAACTTCAACTTCAATTTCAACTTTAACTTCAACTTCATTTTCAACTTCAACTTTAATTTCAACTTTAAATTCACCTTCAACTTCAACTTCAATTTCAACTTTAACTTCAACGTCAACTTCAATTTTAACTTTAACTTCAACTTCAATTTCAACTTCAACTTCAATTTCAAATTCAATTTCAACTTCAACTTCAATTTCAACTTTATATTCAACTTCAATTTCAACTTCAACTTCAATTTCAAATTCAATTTCAACTTCAACTTCAACTTCAATTTCAAATTCAATTTCAACTTCAACTTCAATTTCAACTTTAACTTCAACTTCAACTTCAATTTCAATTCCATTTCAACTTTAACTTTAATTTCTATTTCAACTTCAACTTCAACTTTAACTTCAACTTCAACTTCAACTTCAACTTCAACTTCAACTTCAATATCAACTTCAACTTCAATTTAAATTCAAATTTCACTTCAACTTTTACTTTAATTTCAACTTTAACTTCAACTTCAACTTTAACTTCAACTTCAATTTCAAAATAAACTTCAACTTTAACTTCAATTTTAACTTCAACTTCAACTTCAACTTCAATTTTAAATTTAACTTCAAGTTCAAGTTCAAGTTCAACTTCTACTTTAACTTCAACTTCAATTTCAACTTCAACTTCAATTTCAACTTTAACTTTAACTTCAAATTCAACTTCAAATTCAACTTCAAATTTAACTTCAAATTCAACTTCAAATTCAACTTCAAATTCTACTTCAAATTCAACTTCAAATTCTACTTCAAATTCAACTTCAACTCTAAAATCAACTTCAATTTCAACTTCAACTACAACTTCAACTTCAATTTCAACTTTAACTTTAACTTCAATTCAAATCCAATTTCGAATTCAACTTCAAATTCAACTTTAACTTAAACTTCAACTTCAACTTCAAGTTCAAGTTCAAGTTCAAGTTCAAGTTCAAGTCCAAGTTCAACTTCAACTTCAACTTCAATTTCAACTTTAACTTCAACTTCATTTTCAACTTCAACTTTAATTTCAACTTTAACTTCATCTTCAACTTCAACTTCAATTTCAACTTTAACTTTAACTTCAACTTCAACTTCAATTTTAACTTTAACTTCAACTTCAATTTTAACTTCAAGTTCAATTTCAACTTCAAATTCAACTTTAACTTCAACTTCAACCTCAACTTCAACTTCAACTTCAACTTCAACTTCAACTTCAACTTCAAATAAAACTTCAACTTTAAGTTCAACTTCATCTTTAACTTCAAATTCAACTTCAATTTCAACTTCAACTTCAACTTCAACTTCATTTTCAACTTCAACTTCAACTTCAATTTCAACTTCAACTTCAACTTCAAATACAACTTCAACTTTAAGTTCAACTTCATCTTTAACTTCAAATTCAACTTAAATTTCAACTTCAACTTCAACTTCAACTTCAACTTCAACTTCACCTTCAACTTCAACTTCAACTTCAATTTCAACTTTACCTTCAACTTCAACTTCAATTTCAATTCCATTTCAACTTTAACTTCAATTTATATTTCAACTTCAACTTCAACTTCAACTTCAAATTCAATTTCAACTTCAACTTCAATTTCAATTTTAACTTCAACTTCAATTTCAACTTCAACTTCAATTTCAACTTCAACTTCAATTTCAACTTCAACTTCAACTTCAATTTCAACTTCAACTTCAATTTCAACTTAAACTTCAATTTAAACTTCAACTTCAATTTCAACTTAAACTTCAAGTTCAAGTTCAAGTTCAAGTTCAAGTTCAAGTCCAAGTTCAACTTCAACTTCAACTTCAATTTCAACTTTAACTTCAACTTCATTTTCAACTTCAACTTTAATTTCAACTTTAAATTCACCTTCAACTTCAACTTCAATTTCAACTTTAACTTCAACATCAACTTCAATTTTAACTTTAACTTCAACTTCAATTTCAACTTCAATTTCAATTTCAACTTCAACTTCAACTTTAACTTCAACTTCAACCTCAACTTCAACTTCAATTTCAACTTCAACTTCAACTTCAAATAAAACTTCAACTTTAAGTTCAACTTCATCTTTAACTTCAAATTCAACTTCAATTTCAACTTCAACTTCAACTTCAACTTCAACTTCATTTTCAACTTCAACTTCAACTTCAACTTCAACTTCAACTTCAACTTCAACTTCAACTTCAACTTCAACTTCAATTTCAACTTCAACTTCAATTTCAACTTAAACTTCAATTTCAACTTAAACTTCAATTTCAATTTAAACTTCAATTTCAACTTCAACTTCAACTTCAATTTCAACTTCATTTTTAACTTCAACTTCAATTTCAAATTCAATTTCAACTTCAACTTCAATTTCAATTTTAACTTCAATTTAAACTTCAACTTCAATTTCAACTTAAACTTCAATTTAAACTTCAACTTCAATTTCAACTTCAACTTCAATTTCAAATTCAATTTCAACTTCAACTTCAACTTTAACTTCAACTTCAATTTCAACTTCAACTTCAATTTAAACTTCAACTTCAATTTCAACTTAAACTTCAATTTCAACTTAAACTTCAATTTCAACTTCAACTTCAACTTCAACTTCAATTTCAACTTCATTTTTAACTTCAACTTCAATTTCAAATTCAATTTCAACTTCAACTTCAATTTCAACTTAAACTTCAATTTAAACTTCAACTTCAATTTCAACTTAAACTTCAATTTAAACTTCAACTTCAATTTCAACTTCAACTTCAATTTCAAATTCAATTTCAACTTCAACTTCAACTTTAACTTCAACTTCAATTTCAACGTCAACTTCAATTTCAACTTAAACTTCAATTTCAACTTAAACTTCAATTTCAACTTCAACTTCAACTTCAACTTTAACTTCAACTTCAACTTCAACTTCAATTTCAACTTCATTTTTAACTTCAACTTCAATTTCAAATTCAATTTCAACTTCAACTTCAATTTCAATTTTAACTTCAACTTCAATTTCAACTTTACCTTCAACTTCAACTTCAATTTCAATTCCATTTCAACTTTAACTTCAATTTATATTTCAACTTCAACTTCAACTTCAACTTCAAATTCAATTTCAACTTCAACTTCAATTTCAATTTTAACTTCAACTTCAATTTCAACTTCAACTTCAATTTCAACTTCAACTTCAATTTCAACTTCAACTTCAACTTCAATTTCAACTTCAACTTCAATTTCAACTTAAACTTCAATTTAAACTTCAACTTCAATTTCAACTTAAACTTCAAGTTCAAGTTCAAGTTCAAGTTCAAGTTCAAGTCCAAGTTCAACTTCAACTTCAACTTCAATTTCAACTTTAACTTCAACTTCATTTTCAACTTCAACTTTAATTTCAACTTTAAATTCACCTTCATCTTCAACTTCAATTTCAACTTTAACTTCAACGTCAACTTCAATTTTAACTTTAACTTCAACTTCAATTTCAACTTCAATTTCAATTTCAACTTCAACTTCAACTTTAACTTCAACTTCAACCTCAACTTCAACTTCAATTTCAACTTCAACTTCAACTTCAAATAAAACTTCAACTTTAAGTTCAACTTCATCTTTAACTTCAAATTCAACTTCAATTTCAACTTCAACTTCAACTTCAACTTCAACTTCATTTTCAACTTCAACTTCAACTTCAACTTCAACTTCAACTTCAACTTCAACTTCAACTTCAATTTCAACTTCAACTTCAATTTCAACTTAAACTTCAATTTCAACTTAAACTTCAATTTCAATTTAAACTTCAATTTCAACTTCAACTTCAACTTCAATTTCAACTTCATTTTTAACTTCAACTTCAATTTCAAATTCAATTTCAACTTCAACTTCAATTTCAATTTTAACTTCAATTTAAACTTCAACTTCAATTTCAACTTAAACTTCAATTTAAACTTCAACTTCAATTTCAACTTCAACTTCAATTTCAAATTCAATTTCAACTTCAACTTCAACTTTAACTTCAACTTCAATTTCAACTTCAACTTCAATTTAAACTTCAACTTCAATTTCAACTTAAACTTCAATTTCAACTTAAACTTCAATTTCAACTTCAACTTCAACTTCAACTTCAATTTCAACTTCATTTTTAACTTCAACTTCAATTTCAAATTCAATTTCAACTTCAACTTCAATTTCAACTTAAACTTCAATTTAAACTTCAACTTCAATTTCAACTTAAACTTCAATTTAAACTTCAACTTCAATTTCAACTTCAACTTCAATTTCAACTTCAACTTCAACTTTAACTTCAACTTCAATTTCAACGTCAACTTCAATTTCAACTTAAACTTCAATTTCAACTTAAACTTCAATTTCAACTTCAACTTCAACTTCAACTTTAACTTCAACTTCAACTTCAACTTCAATTTCAACTTCATTTTTAACTTCAACTTCAATTTCAAATTCAATTTCAACTTCAACTTCAATTTCAATTTTAACTTCAACTTCAATTTCAACTTTAACTTCAATTTCAACTTAAACTTCAATTTCAACTTAAATTTCAATTTCAACTTCAACTTCAACTTCAACTTCAACTTTAATTTCAACTTCATTTTTAACTTCAACTTCAACTTCAAGTTGAGTTTTAACTTCAACTACATCAAATTTCAAATTCAATTTCAACATCAACTTCAATTTTGACTTTAACTTCAACTTCAATTTCAACTTCAACTTCAATTTCAACTTTAAATTCAACTTTAATTTCAACTTAAACTTCAATTTCAACTTAAACTTCAATTTCAACTTCAACTTCAACTTCAATTTCAACTTCATTTTTAACTTCAACTTCAACTTCAAATACAACTTCAACTTTAAGTTCAACTTCATCTTTAACTTCAAATTCAACTTAAATTTCAACTTCAACTTCAACTTCAACTTCAACTTCAACTTCACCTTCAACTTCAACTTCAACTTCAATTTCAACTTTACCTTCAACTTCAACTTCAATTTCAATTCCATTTCAACTTTAACTTCAATTTATATTTCAACTTCAACTTCAACTTCAACTTCAAATTCAATTTCAACTTCAACTTCAATTTCAATTTTAACTTCAACTTCAATTTCAACTTCAACTTCAATTTCAACTTCAACTTCAATTTCAACTTCAACTTCAACTTCAATTTCAACTTCAACTTCAATTTCAACTTAAACTTCAATTTAAACTTCAACTTCAATTTCGACTTAAACTTCAAGTTCAAGTTCAAGTTCAAGTTCAAGTTCAAGTCCAAGTTCAACTTCAACTTCAACTTCAATTTCAACTTTAACTTCAACTTCATTTTCAACTTCAACTTTAATTTCAACTTTAAATTCACCTTCAACTTCAACTTCAATTTCAACTTTAACTTCAACGTCAACTTCAATTTTAACTTTAACTTCAACTTCAATTTCAACTTCAATTTCAATTTCAACTTCAACTTCAACTTTAACTTCAACTTCAACCTCAACTTCAACTTCAATTTCAACTTCAACTTCAACTTCAAATAAAACTTCAACTTTAACCCATTTTAGCTCATTGTACTTGCTTGAGTACATTATTTTTAAACAGTTGTAGAGCTGTTAACTGAAGCACCACAACAATATACTCTAACAGGTTATCATTTAGTACCCTTATTGAATGTTTGTCTTTGTTCTTGGAATTTTCCCTACACGTGTTTAGTAGCTGTAACAAAAAATCTTCAGACAAAAGTTGAAAATTTTCCGGAAAATTAGGTAGGTTCAGTATTTTATAAATATAATAATATACAAACATGTTGGAAGGTTATTGCTTTAGATATATAAAGTTGATATATAAGACAACTGTTTTATGCATTTAGATTCTTTGTGAAAGATTGCTAGAGTTTCTGAGGTGATTGCCAACATTAGTGTACTCATTTGAGAACACTGGACATTGCCATGGATGGAAAAACATTTTATGGGAGACAATACAAATTGCTGCAATCTGCCATACAGGACATTGAAACTTCTTCAAATCATGGTTCTGAGGTCGACATTGTCATCATACCACCAGATCCTGATCAGCAAACAGATGAAGAGGAATTGGATGATGACAACCAAATTGAGGATCAAGTGCCAAATGATGTAGCTGGGACTGTTGAGCTGCACAATCATGAAGACAGCAGCAATGAATGTGAACCAGACAGTGATAATGATGTTGAGTTTGTACAAACACAAAAGAAAAGAAAAATAGAACAGACAAGTATGCCTTTATGGAAGAAAATGAAACCAACCAATTCTATGCCAGCTACAGATGGGGCCCTTGCCAGGAAGCAAAAAATGATCGATTCATTGAAAGATTTGAATCCAGTGCAAATATTCGAAGAAATTTTTGATGCAACAGTGTATGAAAACATTGTGGATAACTCAGTTCTATATGCTCGACAATGCAACAACCAACAATTTACTTTAGAAATCGATGAGCTAAAAACATTTCTTGGAATATTATTTCTAAGTGGGTATCACAAGTTGCCACGAACACGACTTTATTGGTCATTGGATGAGGATCTAGGTTGCAGTGCAGTACATGAGCACATGTCACGAAACCGATTTGAGGAAATAAAAAAATATTTACACATAAACGACAATTCCAAAATTGTTCCTGGTGACAAAATGTTCAAACTGAGAAGTATGATGGACATGCTCAACAAAAATTTTCAAAAATGGGGAATTTTTTATGAAAAGTTATCAATTGATGAAGCTATGGTAAAATACTTTGGCCACCACTCTTCAAAGCAGTTTATTCGAGGAAAACCAGTTCGTTTTGGGTACAAAGATTGGATGCTATGCAGTTCTACTGGTTACTGTTTTGCTTTTGATACTTACACTGGGGCAAAACCTACTGCTAATCTTGGCAATGTGCCTACATCCTTAGTCAAAGCTCTGCCACTTGGAACAAAAGTTGTATTGGAACTCCTAGAAGTTGTCAAACAGCCATCAGACCATATTGTTTTTTTTGACAATTTTTTTTCGAGTTATGACCTTTTTGAACTTTTGGCAAAAAAGGAATTTCGTGCCACAGGAACTGTTAGAGAAAATCGACAAAAAAGATGCCCAATGATGAATAAAAAAGAGTTCGACAAAAAAGAACGTGGAGAGTTTGATTTTCGCTTTGACACAAAGAGCTCTATTTTGTTTGTCAAATGGAAGGATAACAGTGTTGTAACAATGGGAACAAACTATGATGATGTGCATCCTTTATCTAAAGTAAAAAGATGGTCAAAAACTTTAAAACAAAAAACTGATGTGCAGCAACCAAAACTGTTTGCAAACTACAATGCTGGAATGGGAGGTGTTGACTTGCTTGATCAAGCAGTCAATTGCTACAGAATTGGGATTCGTGGCAAAAAATGGTGGTTTGTGTTGTTTACACATATGCTAAATGTATCCATGGTCAATGCTTGGAGAATTCATCAGATCGTTTCCAGTAAGCCAATGGATCTTCTTCAATTTTTAAGGAATGTCACCCGATACTACCTGCAGGTAACAAGTAAGGCTCAACAAGGAAGACCACGTGTTAGAAATCCTAAGTCCGTGCCAAATGCCATTATTGATGATCCCCATGGCCATTTTCCAGGACACATTGAAAATCAACGAAGATGCAGAGTTTGCCACAATAGAGTAAGGTCCACATGCATCAAGTGTGATGTAACACTTTGTATTCAACGTGACTGTTTTAAAAAATTTCATGAAAAAAATTCTACTATGTAAATAAAAAAAATATATTGTGTTTGTGTCTGTATTTGTTTTATAATATTTTTTAAACTTAATTTTAAATACCGGCAATGTCCATTGTACTCAATTGAGTACATACCTCTAATTTCTTTGAAATTAATAATTTTTTAATAAAATTTTTTTTCTCAACACTATTTGTCATGTATATGAACATATCTTAAATTCAACACAATTTTTGAAAATTAATAAATTGGGCATTAATGGGTTAAGTTCAACTTCATCTTTAACTTCAAATTCAACTTCAATTTCAACTTCAACTTCAACTTCAACTTCAACTTCATTTTCAACTTCAACTTCAACTTCAACTTCAACTTCAACTTCAACTTCAATTTCAACTTCAACTTCAATTTCAACTTAAACTTCAATTTCAACTTAAACTTCAATTTCAATTTCAACTTCAATTTCAACTTCAACTTCAACTTCAATTTCAACTTCATTTTTAACTTCAACTTCAATTTCAAATTCAATTTCAACTTCAACTTCAATTTCAATTTTAACTTCAATTTAAACTTCAACTTCAATTTCAACTTAAACTTCAATTTAAACTTCAACTTCAATTTCAACTTCAACTTCAATTTCAAATTCAATTTCAACTTCAACTTCAACTTTAACTTCAACTTCAATTTCAACTTCAACTTCAATTTAAACTTCAACTTCAATTTCAACTTAAACTTCAATTTCAACTTAAACTTCAATTTCAACTTCAACTTCAACTTCAACTTCAATTTCAACTTCATTTTTAACTTCAACTTCAATTTCAAATTCAATTTCAACTTCAACTTCAATTTCAACTTAAACTTCAATTTAAACTTCAACTTCAATTTCAACTTAAACTTCAATTTAAACTTCAACTTCAATTTCAACTTCAACTTCAATTTCAAATTCAATTTCAACTTCAACTTCAACTTTAACTTCAACTTCAATTTCAACTTCAACTTCAATTTCAACTTAAACTTCAATTTCAACTTAAACTTCAATTTCAACTTCAACTTCAACTTCAACTTTAACTTCAACTTCAACTTCAACTTCAATTTCAACTTCATTTTTAACTTCAACTTCAATTTCAAATTCAATTTCAACTTCAACTTCAATTTCAATTTTAACTTCAACTTCAATTTCAACTTTAACTTCAATTTCAACTTAAACTTCAATTTCAACTTAAATTTCAATTTCAACTTCAACTTCAACTTCAACTTCAACTTTAATTTCAACTTCATTTTTAACTTCAACTTCAACTTCAAGTTCAGTTTTAACTTCAACTACATCAAATTTCAAATTCAATTTCAACGTCAACTTCAATTTTGACTTTAACTTCAACTTCAATTTCAACTTCAACTTCAATTTCAACTTTAAATTCAACTTTAATTTCAACTTCAACTTCAATTTCAACTTCAACTTCAATTTCAACTTAAACTTCAATTTCAACTTAAACTTCAATTTCAATTTAAACTTCAATTTCAACTTCAACTTCAACTTCAATTTCAACTTCATTTTTAACTTCAACTTCAATTTCAAATTCAATTTCAACTTCAACTTCAATTTCAATTTTAACTTCAATTTAAACTTCAACTTCAATTTCAACTTAAACTTCAATTTAAACTTCAACTTCAATTTCAACTTCAACTTCAATTTCAAATTCAATTTCAACTTCAACTTCAACTTTAACTTCAACTTCAATTTCAACTTCAACTTCAATTTAAACTTCAACTTCAATTTCAACTTAAACTTCAATTTCAACTTAAACTTCAATTTCAACTTCAACTTCAACTTCAATTTCAATTTCAACTTCAACTTCAACTTTAACTTCAACTTCAACCTCAACTTCAACTTCAATTTCAACTTCAACTTCAACTTCAAATAAAACTTCAACTTTAAGTTCAACTTCATCTTTAACTTCAAATTCAACTTCAATTTCAACTTCAACTTCAACTTCAACTTCAACTTCATTTTCAACTTCAACTTCAACTTCAACTTCAACTTCAACTTCAACTTCAATTTCAACTTCAACTTCAATTTCAACTTAAACTTCAATTTCAACTTAAACTTCAATTTCAATTTCAACTTCAATTTCAACTTCAACTTCAACTTCAATTTCAACTTCATTTTTAACTTCAACTTCAATTTCAAATTCAATTTCAACTTCAACTTCAATTTCAATTTTAACTTCAATTTAAACTTCAACTTCAATTTCAACTTAAACTTCAATTTAAACTTCAACTTCAATTTCAACTTCAACTTCAATTTCAAATTCAATTTCAACTTCAACTTCAACTTTAACTTCAACTTCAATTTCAACTTCAACTTCAATTTAAACTTCAACTTCAATTTCAACTTAAACTTCAATTTCAACTTAAACTTCAATTTCAACTTCAACTTCAACTTCAACTTCAATTTCAACTTCATTTTTAACTTCAACTTCAATTTCAAATTCAATTTCAACTTCAACTTCAATTTCAACTTAAACTTCAATTTAAACTTCAACTTCAATTTCAACTTAAACTTCAATTTAAACTTCAACTTCAATTTCAACTTCAACTTCAATTTCAAATTCAATTTCAACTTCAACTTCAACTTTAACTTCAACTTCAATTTCAACTTCAACTTCAATTTCAACTTAAACTTCAATTTCAACTTAAACTTCAATTTCAACTTCAACTTCAACTTCAACTTTAACTTCAACTTCAACTTCAACTTCAATTTCAACTTCATTTTTAACTTCAACTTCAATTTCAAATTCAATTTCAACTTCAACTTCAATTTCAATTTTAACTTCAACTTCAATTTCAACTTTAACTTCAATTTCAACTTAAACTTCAATTTCAACTTAAATTTCAATTTCAACTTCAACTTCAACTTCAACTTCAACTTTAATTTCAACTTCATTTTTAACTTCAACTTCAACTTCAAGTTCAGTTTTAACTTCAACTACATCAAATTTCAAATTCAATTTCAACGTCAACTTCAATTTTGACTTTAACTTCAACTTCAATTTCAACTTCAACTTCAATTTCAACTTTAAATTCAACTTTAATTTCAACTTAAACTTCAATTTCAACTTAAACTTCAATTTCAACTTAAACTTCAATTTCAACTTCAACTTCAACTTCAATTTCAACTTCATTTTTAACTTCAACTTCAATTTCAAATTCAATTTCAACTTCAACTTCAATTTCAATTTTAACTTCAACTTCAATTTCAACTTCAACTTCAATTTCAACTTAAACTTCAATTTAAACTTCAACTTCAATTTAAACTTAAACTTCAATTTAAACTTCAACTTCAATTTCAAATTCAATTTCAACTTCAACTTCAACTTTAACTTCAAATTCAAATTCAACTTCAACTTCAACTTCAATTTCAAATTCAATTTCAACTTCAACTTCAATTTCAACTTTAAATTCAACTTCAATTTCAACTTCAACTTCAATTTCAAATTCAATTTCAACTTCAACTTCAATTTCAACTTTAACTTCAACTTCAATTTCAACTTCAACTTCAATTTCAACTTCAACTTCAATTTAAACTTCAACTTCAATTTCAACTAAAACTTCAATTTCAACTTAAACTTCAATTTCAACTTCAACTTCAACTTCAACTTCAACTTTAACTTCAATTTCAAATTCAATTTCAACTTCAACTTCAACTTTAACTTCAAATTCAAATTCAACTTCAACTTCAACTTCAATTTCAAATTCAATTTCAACTTAAACTTCAATTTCAACTTAAACTTCAATTTCAACTTAAACTTCAATTTCAACTTCAACTTCAATTTCAATTTCAACTTCATTTTTAACTTCAACTTCAATTTCAAATTCAATTTCAACTTCAAATTCAATTTCAACTTCAACTTCAATTTCAATTTTAACTTCAACTTCAATTTCAACTTCAATTTCAACTTAAACTTCAATTTCAACTTGAACTTCAATTTCAACTTAAACTTCAATTTCACCTTCAACTTCAAACTTCAACTTCAACTTCAATTTCAACTTCATTTTCAACTTCAACTTCAAATTTCATTTGAACCTATACTTCAATTTCAACTTTAACTTAAACTTCAACTTCAATTTTAAACTTAACTTCAGCTTCAAATTCAACTTCAAGTTCAAATTCAATTTTAAGTTCAACTTCAACTTCAACTTCAATTTCAAATTCAATTTCAACTTCAACTTCAATTTCAACTTTAAATTTAACTTCAATTTCAACTTCAACTTCAATTTCAAATTCAAATTCAAATTCAAATTCAAATTCAACTTCAACTTTAACTTTAACTTCAACTTCAACTTCAACTTCAACTTCAACTTCAACTTCAACTCAAATTCAAATTCAACTTCAACTTCAATTTCAACTTTAACTTAAACTTCAACTTCAATTTTAAACTTAACTTCAGCTTCAAATTCAACTTCAATTTCAATTTTAACTTCAACTTCAATTTCAACTTCAACTTCAATTTCAACTTAAACTTCAATTTAAACTTCAACTTCAATTTCAACTTAAACTTCAATTTAAACTTCAACTTCAATTTCAAATTCAATTTCAACTTCAACTTCAACTTTAACTTCAACTTCAAATTCAACTTCAACTTCAACTTCAACTTCAATTTCAACTTCAAATTTCATTTGAACCAATACTTCAGTTTCAACTTTAACTTAAACTTCAACTTCAATTTTAAACTTAACTTCAGCTTCAAATTCAACTTCAATTTCAAATTCAATTTTAATTTCAACTTCAACTTCAACTTCAATTTCAAATTCAATTTCAACTTCAACTTCAATTTCAACTTTAAATTCAACTTCAATTTCAACTTCAACTTCAATTTCAAATTCAATTTCAACTTCAACTTCAATTTCAACTTTAACTTCAACTTCAATTTCAACTTCAACTTCAATTTCAACTTCAACTTCAATTTAAACTTCAACTTCAATTTCAACTAAAACTTCAATTTCAACTTCAACTTCAATTTCAACTTTAAATTCAACTTTAATTTCAACTTAAACTTCAATTTCAACTTAAACTTCAATTTCAACTTCAACTTCAACTTCAATTTCAACTTCATTTTTAACTTCAACTTCAATTTCAAATTCAATTTCAACTTCAACTTCAATTTCAATTTTAACTTCAACTTCAATTTCAACTTCAACTTCAATTTCAACTTAAACTTCAATTTAAACTTCAACTTCAATTTAAACTTAAACTTCAATTTAAACTTCAACTTCAATTTCAAATTCAATTTCAACTTCAACTTCAACTTTAACTTCAAATTCAAATTCAACTTCAACTTCAACTTCAATTTCAAATTCAATTTCAACTTCAACTTCAATTTCAACTTTAAATTCAACTTCAATTTCAACTTCAACTTCAATTTCAAATTCAATTTCAACTTCAACTTCAATTACAACTTTAACTTCAACTTCAATTTCAACTTCAACTTCAATTTCAACTTCAACTTCAATTTAAACTTCAACTTCAATTTCAACTAAAACTTCAATTTCAACTTAAACTTCAATTTCAACTTCAACTTCAACTTCAACTTCAACTTCAATTTCAACTTCATTTTTAACTTCAACTTCAATTTCAAATTCAATTTCAACTTCAACTTCAATTTCAATTTTAACTTCAACTTCAATTTCAACTTCAACTTCAATTTCAACTTAAAATTCAATTTCAACTTAAACTTCAATTTCAACTTCAACTTCAACTTTAATTTCAACTTCATTTTTAACTTCAGTTTTAACTTCAACTACATCCAATTTTAAATTCAATTTCAACGACAACTTCAATTTTAACTTTAACTTCAACTTCAATTTCAACTTCAACTTCAATTTCAACTTCAACTTCAATTTCAACTTTAAATTCAACTTCAATTTCAACTTAAACTTCAATTTCAACTTAAACTTCAATTTCAACTTAAACTTCAATTTCAACTTAAACTTCAATTTCAACTTCAACTTCAAGTTCAATTTCAACTTCATTTTTAACTTCAACTTCAATTTCAAATTCAATTTCAACTTCAACTTCAATTTCAATTTTAACTTCAACTTCAATTTCAACTTCAATTTCAACTTAAACTTCAATTTCAACTTAAACTTCAATTTCAACTTAAACTTCAATTTCACCTTCAACTTCAAACTTCAACTTCAACTTCAATTTCAACTTCATTTTCAACTTCAACTTCAAATTTCATTTGAACCTATACTTCAATTTCAACTTTAACTTAAACTTCAACTTCAATTTTAAACTTAACTTCAGCTTCAAATTCAACTTCAAGTTCAAATTCAATTTTAAGTTCAACTTCAACTTCAACTTCAATTTCAAATTCAATTTCAACTTCAACTTCAATTTCAACTTTAAATTTAACTTCAATTTCAACTTCAACTTCAATTTCAAATTCAAATTCAAATTCAAATTCAAATTCAACTTCAACTTTAACTTTAACTTCAACTTCAACTTCAACTTCAACTTCAACTTCAACTTCAACTCAAATTCAAATTCAACTTCAACTTCAATTTCAACTTTAACTTAAACTTCAACTTCAATTTTAAACTTAACTTCAGCTTCAAATTCAACTTCAATTTCAATTTTAACTTCAACTTCAATTTCAACTTCAACTTCAATTTCAACTTAAACTTCAATTTAAACTTCAACTTCAATTTCAACTTAAACTTCAATTTAAACTTCAACTTCAATTTCAAATTCAATTTCAACTTCAACTTCAACTTTAACTTCAACTTCAAATTCAACTTCAACTTCAACTTCAACTTCAATTTCAACTTCAAATTTCATTTGAACCAATACTTCAGTTTCAACTTTAACTTAAACTTCAACTTCAATTTTAAACTTAACTTCAGCTTCAAATTCAACTTCAATTTCAAATTCAATTTTAATTTCAACTTCAACTTCAACTTCAATTTCAAATTCAATTTCAACTTCAACTTCAATTTCAACTTTAAATTCAACTTCAATTTCAACTTCAACTTCAATTTCAAATTCAATTTCAACTTCAACTTCAATTTCAACTTTAACATCAACTTCAATTTCAACTTCAACTTCAATTTCAACTTCAACTTCAATTTAAACTTCAACTTCAATTTCAACTAAAACTTCAATTTCAACTTAAACTTCAATTTCAACTTCAACTTCAACTTCAACTTCAACTTCAACTTCAATTTCAACTTCATTTTTAACTTCAACTTCAATTTCAAATTCAATTTCAAAATCAACTTCAATTTCAATTTTAACTTCAACTTCAATTTCAACTTCAACTTCAATTTCAACTTAAAATTCAATTTCAACTTAAACTTCAATTTCAACTTCAACTTCAACTTCAACTTCAACTTTAATTTCAACTTCATTTTTAACTTCAGTTTTAACTTCAACTACATCCATTTTCAAATTCAATTTCAACGTCAACTTCAATTTTAACTTTAACTTCAATTTGAATTCAATTTCAACTTCAACTTCAATTTCAACTTCAACTTCAATTTCAACTTTAAATTCAACTTCAATTTCAACTTAAACTTCAATTTCAACTTAAACTTCAATTTCAACTTAAACTTCAATTTCAACTTCAACTTCAAGTTCAATTTCAACTTCATTTTTAACTTCAACTTCAATTTCAAATTCAATTTCAACTTCAACTTCAATTTCAATTTTAACTTCAACTTCAATTTCAACTTCAATTTCAACTTCAATTTCAACTTAAACTTCAATTTCAAATTAAACTTCAATTTCAACTTAAACTTCAATTTCACCTTCAACTTCAAACTTCAACTTCAACTTCAATTTCAACTTCATTTTCAACTTCAACTTCAAATTTCATTTGAACCTATACTTCAATTTCAACTTTAACTTAAACTTCAACTTCAACTTCAACTTCAATTTCAAATTCAAATTCAAATTCAAATTCAAATTCAACTTCAACTTTAACTTTAACTTTAACTTCAACTTCAACTTCAACTTCAACTTCAACTCAAATTCAAATTCAACTTCAACTTCAATTTCAACTTTAACTTAAACTTCAACTTCAATTTTAAACTTAACTTCAGCTTCAAATTCAACTTCAATTTCAAATTCAATTTTAAGTTCAACTTCAACTTCAACTTCAATTTCAAATTCAATTTTAACTTCAACTTCAATTTCAACTTTAAATTCAACTTCAACTTCAACTTCAACTTCAACTTCAACTTCAACTTCAAATTCAAATTCAACTTCAACTTTAACTTTAACTGCAACTTCAACTTCAACTTCAACTTCAACTTCAACTTCAACTCAAATTCAAATTCAACTTCAACTTCAACTTCAACTTCAACTTCAAATTCAACTTCAACTTCAACTTCAACTTCAACTTCAATTTCAACTTCAATTTCATTTGAACCTATACTTCAATTTCAACTTTAACTTAAACTTAAACTTCAATTTTAAGTTCAACTTCAACTTCAACTTCAATTTCAAATTCAATTTCAACTTCAACTTCAATTTCAACTTTAAATTCAACTTCAATTTCAACTTCAACTTCAATTTCAAATTCAATTTCAACTTCAACTTCAATTTCAACTTTAAATTCAACTTCAATTTCAACTTCAACTTCAATTTCAACTTCAACTTCAATTTTAACTTCAACTTCAACTTTAAATTCAACTTCAACTTCAACTTCAACTTCCATTTCAACTTCATTTTCAACTTCAACTTCAAATTTCATTTGAACCTATACTTCAATTTCAACTTTAACTTAAACTTCAACTTCAATTTTAAACTTAACTTCAGCTTCAAATTCAACTTCAATTTCAAATTCAATTTTAAGTTCAACTTCAACTTCAACTTCAATTTCAAACTCAATTTCAACTTCAACTTCAATTTCAACTTTAAATTCAACTTCAATTTCAACTTCAACTTCAATTTCAAATTCAAATTCAAATTCAACTTCAACTTTAACTTTAACTTCAACTTCAACTTCAACTTCAACTTCAACTACAACTTCAACTTCAACTCAAATTCAAATTCAACTTCAACTTCAATTTCAACTTTAACTTAAACTTCAACTTCAATTTTAAACTTAACTTCAACTTCAATTTCAAATTCAATTTCAAATTCAACTTCAATTTCAACTTTAAATTCAACTTCAACTTCAACTTCAACTTCAACTTCAACTTCAATTTCAACTTTAAATTCAACTTCAATTTCAACTTCAACTTCAATTTCAAATTCAAATTCAAATTCAACTTCAACTTTAACTTTAACTGCAACTTCAACTTCAACTTCAACTTCAACTTCAACATCAACTTCAACTCAAATTCAAATTCAACTTCAACTTCAACTTCAACTTCAACTTCAAATTCAACTTCAACTTCAACTTCAACTTCAACTTCAATTTCAAATTCAATTTCAACTTCAACTTCAATTTCAACTTTAAATTCAACTTCAATTTCAACTTCAACTTCAATTTCAAATTCAATTTCAACTTCAACTTCAATTTCAACTTTAACTTCAACTTCAATTTCAACTTTAAATTCAACTTCAATTTCAACTTCAACTTCAATTTCAACTTAAACTTCAATTTCAACTTAAACTTCAATTTCAACTTCATTTTCAACTTCAACTTCAATTTCAACTTCAACTTCAACTTCAAATACAACTTCAACTTTAAGTTCAACTTTACCTTTAACTTCAAATTCAACTTAAATTTCAACTTAAACTTCAATTTCAACTTAAACTTCAATTTCAACTTAAACTTCAATTTCAACTTCAACTTCAAGTTCAATTTCAACTTCATTTTTAACTTCAACTTCAATTTCAAATTCAATTTCAACTTCAACTTCAATTTCAATTTTAACTTCAACTTCAATTTCAACTTCAATTTCAACTTAAACTTCAATTTCAAATTAAACTTCAATTTCAACTTAAACTTCAATTTCACCTTCAACTTCAAACTTCAACTTCAACTTCAATTTCAACTTCATTTTCAACTTCAACTTCAAATTTCATTTGAACCTATACTTCAATTTCAACTTTAACTTAAACTTCAACTTCAATTTTAAACTTAACTTCAGCTTCAAATTCAACTTCAAGTTCAAATTCAATTTTAAGTTCAACTTCAACTTCAACTTCAATTTCAAATTCAATTTCAACTTCAACTTCAATTTCAACTTTAAATTCAACTTCAATTTCAACTTCAACTTCAATTTCAAATTCAAATTCAAATTCAAATTCAAATTCAACTTCAACTTTAACTTTAACTTTAACTTCAACTTCAACTTCAACTTCAACTTCAACTCAAATTCAAATTCAACTTCAACTTCAATTTCAACTTTAACTTAAACTTCAACTTCAATTTTAAACTTAACTTCAGCTTCAAATTCAACTTCAATTTCAAATTCAATTTTAAGTTCAACTTCAACTTCAACTTCAATTTCAAATTCAATTTTAACTTCAACTTCAATTTCAACTTTAAATTCAACTTCAACTTCAACTTCAACTTCAACTTCAACTTCAACTTCAAATTCAAATTCAACTTCAACTTTAACTTTAACTGCAACTTCAACTTCAACTTCAACTTCAACTTCAACTTCAACTTCAACTTCAACTCAAATTCAAATTCAACTTCAACTTCAACTTCAACTTCAACTTCAAATTCAACTTCAACTTCAACTTCAACTTCAACTTCAATTTCAACTTCAATTTCATTTGAACCTATACTTCAATTTCAACTTTAACTTAAACTTAAACTTCAATTTTAAGTTCAACTTCAACTTCAACTTCAATTTCAAATTCAATTTCAACTTCAACTTCAATTTCAACTTTAAATTCAACTTCAATTTCAACTTCAACTTCAATTTCAAATTCAACTTCAATTTTAACTTCAACTTCAACTTTAAATTCAACTTCAACTTCAACTTCAACTTCAATTTCAACTTCATTTTCAACTTCAACTTCAAATTTCATTTGAACCTATACTTCAATTTCAACTTTAACTTAAACTTTAACTTCAATTTTAAACTTAACTTCAGCTTCAAATTCAACTTCAATTTCAAATTCAATTTTAAGTTCAACTTCAACTTCAACTTCAATTTCAAACTCAATTTCAACTTCAACTTCAATTTCAACTTTAAATTCAACTTCAATTTCAACTTCAACTTCAATTTCAAATTCAAATTCAAATTCAACTTCAACTTTAACTTTAACTTCAACTTCAACTTCAACTTCAACTTCAACTACAACTTCAACTTCAACTCAAATTCAAATTCAACTTCAACTTCAATTTCAACTTTAACTTAAACTTCAACTTCAATTTTAAACTTAACTTCAACTTCAATTTCAAATTCAATTTCAAATTCAACTTCAATTTCAACTTTAAATTCAACTTCAACTTCAACTTCAACTTCAACTTCAACTTCAATTTCAACTTTAAATTCAACTTCAATTTCAACTTCAACTTCAATTTCAAATTCAAATTCAAATTCAACTTCAACTTTAACTTTAACTGCAACTTCAACTTCAACTTCAACTTCAACTTCAACATCAACTTCAACTCAAATTCAAATTCAACTTCAACTTCAACTTCAACTTCAACTTCAAATTCAACTTCAACTTCAACTTCAACTTCAACTTCAATTTCAAATTCAATTTCAAATTCAACTTCAATTTCAACTTTAAATTCAACTTCAATTTCAACTTCAACTTCAATTTCAAATTCAATTTCAACTTCAACTTCAATTTCAACTTTAACTTCAACTTCAATTTCAACTTTAAATTCAACTTCAATTTCAACTTCAACTTCAATTTCAACTTAAACTTCAATTTCAACTTAAACTTCAATTTCAACTTCATTTTCAACTTCAACTTCAATTTCAACTTCAACTTCAACTTCAAATACAACTTCAACTTTAAGTTCAACTTTACCTTTAACTTCAAATTCAACTTAAATTTCAACTTCAACTTCAACTTCAATTTCAACTTCAACTTCAACTTCAACTTCAACTTCAATTTCAACTTTAACTTCAACTTCAACTTCAATTTCAATTCCATTTCAACTTTAACTTTAATTTCTATTTCAACTTCAACTTCAACTTCAACTTCAACTTCAACTTCAACTTCAACTTCAACTTCAATTTCAACTTCAACTTCAATTTCAACTTAAACTTCAATTTCAACTTAAACTTCAATTTCAACTTCAACTTCAACTTCAACTTCAACTTTAACTTCAACTTCAACTTCAACTTCAATTTCAACTTCATTTTTAACTTCAACTTCAATTTCAAATTCAATTTCAACTTCAACTACAATTTCAATTTTAACTTCAACTTCAATTTCAACTATAACTTCAATTTCAACTTAAACTTCAATTTCAACTTAAACTTCAATTTCAACTTCAACTTCAACTTCAACTTCAACTTTATTTTCAACTTCATTTTTAACTTCAACTTCAACTTCAAGTTCAGTTTTAACTTCAACTACATCCAATTTCAAATTCAATTTCAACGTCAACTTCAATTTTGACTTTAACTTCAACTTCAATTTCAACTTAAACTTCAATTTCAACTTCAACTTCAACTTCAATTTCAACTTCATTTTTAACTTCAACTTCAATTTCAAATTCAATTTCAACTTCAACTTCAATTTCAATTTTAACTTCAACTTCAATTTCAACTTCAACTTCAATTTCAACTTAAACTTCAATTTAAACTTCAACTTCAATTTCAACTTAAACTTCAATTTAAACTTCAACTTCAATTTGAAATTCAATTTCAACTTCAACTTCAACTTTAACTTCAACTTCAAATTCAACTTCAACTTCAACTTCAACTTCAACTTCAATTTCAACTTCAAATTTCATTTGAACCTATACTTCAATTTCAACTTTAACTTAAACTTCAACTTCAATTTTAAACTTAACTTCAGCTTCAAATTCAACTTCAATTTCAAATTCAATTTTAATTTCAACTTCAACTACAACTTCAATTTCAAATTCAATTTCAACTTCAACTTCAATTTCAACTTTAAATTCAACTTCAATTTCAACTTCAACTTCAATTTCAAATTCAATTTCAACTTCAACTTCAATTTCAACTTTAACTTCAACTTCAATTTCAACTTCAACTTCAATTTAAACTTCAACTTCAATTTCAACTAAAACTTCAATTTCAACTTAAACTTCAATTTCAACTTTAATTTCAACTTCATTTTTAACTTCAGTTTTAACTTCAACTACATCCAATTTCAAATTCAATTTCAACATCAACTTCAATTTTAACTTTAACTTCAACTTCAATTTCAACTTCAACTTCAAGTTCAATTTCAACTTCATTTTTAACTTCAACTTCAATTTCAAATTCAATTTCAACTTCAACTTCAATTTCAATTTTAACTTCAACTTCAATTTCAACTTCAACTTCAACTTCAACTTCAACTTCAACTTCAACTTCAACTTCAACTTCAACTTCAACTTCAACTTCAATTTCAACTTCAAATTTCATTTGAACCTATACTTCAATTTCAACTTTAACTTAAACTTCAACTTCAATTTCAACTTTAACTTAAACTTCAACTTCAATTTTAAACTTAACTTCAGTTTCAAATTCAACTTCAATTTCAAATTCAATTTTAATTTCAACTTCAACTTCAACTTCAATTTCAAATTCAATTTCAACTTCAACTTCAATTTCAACTTTAACTTCAACTTCAATTTCAACTTCAACTTCAATTTCAACTTCAACTTCAACTTCATTTTTAACTTCAACTTCAATTTCAAATTCAATTTCAACTTCAACTTCAATTTCAATTTTAACTTCAACTTCAATTTCAACTTCAACTTCAATTTCAACTTAAAATTCAATTTCAACTTAAACTTCAATTTCAACTTCATTTTTAACTTCAGTTTTAACTTCAACTACATCCAATTTCAAATTCAATTTCAACATCAACTTCAATTTTAACTTTAACTTCAACTTCAATTTCAACTTCAACTTCAATTTCAACTTCAACTTCAATTTCAACTTTAAATTCAACTTCAATTTCAACTTAAACTTCAATTTCAACTTAAACTTCAATTTCAACTTCAACTTCAAGTTCAATTTCAACTTCATTTTTAACTTCAACTTCAATTTCAAATTCAATTTCAACTTCAACTTCAATTTCAATTTTAACTTCAACTTCAATTTCAACTTCAACTTCAACTTCAACTTCAACTTCAACTTCAACTTCAACTTCAACTTCAACTTCAACTTCAACTTCAATTTCAACTTCAAATTTCATTTGAACCTATACTTCAATTTCAACTTTAACTTAAACTTCAACTTCAATTTCAACTTCATTTTTAACTTCAACTTCAATTTCAAATTCAATTTCAACTTCAACTTCAATTTCAATTTTAACTTCAACTTCAATTTCAACTTCAACTTCAACTTCAACTTCAACTTCAACTTCAACTTCAACTCAAATTCAAATTCAACTTCAACTTCAATTTCAACTTTAACTTAAACTTCAACTTCAATTTTAAACTTAACTTCAACTTCAATTTCAAATTCAATTTCAAATTCAACTTCAATTTCAACTTTAAATTCAACTTCAACTTCAACTTCAACTTCAACTTCAACTTCAATTTCAACTTTAAATTCAACTTCAATTTCAACTTCAACTTCAATTTCAAATTCAAATTCAAATTCAACTTCAACTTTAACTTTAACTGCAACTTCAACTTCAACTTCAACTTCAACTTCAACATCAACTTCAACTCAAATTCAAATTCAACTTCAACTTCAACTTCAACTTCAACTTCAAATTCAACTTCAACTTCAACTTCAACTTCAACTTCAATTTCAAATTCAATTTCAAGTTCAACTTCAATTTCAACTTTAAATTCAACTTCAATTTCAACTTCAACTTCAATTTCAAATTCAATTTCAACTTCAACTTCAATTTCAACTTTAACTTCAACTTCAATTTCAACTTTAAATTCAACTTCAATTTCAACTTCAACTTCAATTTCAACTTAAACTTCAATTTCAACTTAAACTTCAATTTCAACTTCATTTTCAACTTCAACTTCAATTTCAACTTCAACTTCAACTTCAACTTCAACTTCAACTTCAACTTCAATTTCAACTTCAACTTCAATTTCAACTTAAACTTCAATTTCAACTTAAACTTCAATTTCAACTTCAACTTCAACTTCAACTTCAACTTTAACTTCAACTTCAACTTCAACTTCAATTTCAACTTCATTTTTAACTTCAACTTCAATTTCAAATTCAATTTCAACTTCAACTACAATTTCAATTTTAACTTCAACTTCAATTTCAACTATAACTTCAATTTCAACTTAAACTTCAATTTCAACTTAAACTTCAATTTCAACTTCAACTTCAACTTCAACTTCAACTTTATTTTCAACTTCATTTTTTAACTTCAACTTCAACTTCAAGTTCAGTTTTAACTTCAACTACATCCAATTTCAAATTCAATTTCAACGTCAACTTCAATTTTGACTTTAACTTCAACTTCAATTTCAACTTAAACTTCAATTTCAACTTCAACTTCAACTTCAATTTCAACTTCATTTTTAACTTCAACTTCAATTTCAAATTTAATTTCAACTTCAACTTCAATTTCAATTTTAACTTCAACTTCAATTTCAACTTCAACTTCAATTTCAACTTAAACTTCAATTTAAACTTCAACTTCAATTTCAACTTAAACTTCAATTTAAACTTCAACTTCAATTTGAAATTCAATTTCAACTTCAACTTCAACTTTAAACTTCAACTTCAAATTCAACTTCAACTTCAACTTCAACTTCAACTTCAATTTCAACTTCAAATTTCATTTGAACCTATACTTCAATTTCAACTTTAACTTAAACTTCAACTTCAATTTTAAACTTAACTTCAGCTTCAAATTCAACTTCAATTTCAAATTCAATTTTAATTTCAACTTCAACTACAACTTCAATTTCAAATTCAATTTCAACTTCAACTTCAATTTCACTTTAAATTCAACTTCAATTTCAACTTCAACTTCAATTTCAAATTCAATTTCAACTTCAACTTCAATTTCAACTTTAACTTCAACTTCAATTTCAACTTCAACTTCAATTTAAAACTTCAACTTCAATTTCAACTAAAACTTCAATTTCAACTTAAACTTCAATTTCAACTTTAATTTCAACTTCATTTTAACTTCAGTTTTAAACTTCAACTACATCCAATTTCAAATTCAATTTCAACATCAACTTCACTTTTAACTTTAACTTCAACTTCAATTTCAACTTCAACTTCAAGTTCAATTTCAACTTCATTTTTAACTTCAACTTCAATTTCAAATTCAATTTCAACTTCAACTTCAATTTCAATTTTAACTTCAACTTCAATTTCAACTTCAACTTCAACTTCAACTTCAACTTCAACTTCAACTTCAACTTCAACTTCAACTTCAACTTCAATTTCAACTTCAAATTTCATTTGAACCTATACTTTAATTTCAACTTTAACTTAAACTTCAACTTCAATTTCAACTTTAACTTAAACTTCAACTTCAATTTTAAACTTAACTTCAGTTTCAAATTCACATCAATTTCAAATTCAATTTAATTTCAACTTCAACTTCAACTTCAATTTCAAATTCAATTTCAACTTCAACTTCAATTTCAACTTTAACTTCAACTTCAATTTCAACTTCAACTTCAATTCAACTTCAACTTCAATTTAAACTTCAACTTCAATTTCAACTAAAACTTCAATTTCAACTTAAACTTCAATTTCAACTTCAACTTCAACTTCAACTTCAACTTCAATTTCAACTTCATTTTTAACTTCAACTTCAATTTCAAATTCAATTTCAACTTCAACTTCAATTTCAATTTTAACTTCAACTTCAATTTCAACTTCAACTTCAATTTCACTTAAAATTCAATTTCAACTTAAACTTCAATTTCAACTTCATTTTTAACTTCAGTTTTAACTTCAACTACATCCAATTTCAAATTCAATTTCAACATCAACTTCAATTTTAACTTTAACTTCAACTTCAATTTCAACTTCAACTTCAATTTCAACTTCAACTTCAATTTCAACTTTAAATTCAACTTCAATTTCACTTAAACTTCAATTTCAACTTAAACTTCAATTTCAACTTAAACTTCAATTTCAACTTAAACTTCAATTTCAACTTCAACTTCAAGTTCAATTTCAACTTCATTTTTAACTTCAACTTCAATTTCAAATTCAATTTCAACTTCAACTTCAATTTCAATTTTAACTTCAACTTCAATTTCAACTTCAACTTCAACTTCAACTTCAACTTCAACTTCAACTTCAACTTCAACTTCAACTTCAACTTCAACTTCAATTTCAACTTCAAATTTCATTTGAACCTATACTTCAATTTCAACTTTAACTTAAACTTCAACTTCAATTTCAACTTTAACTTAAACTTCAACTTCAATTTTAAACTTAACTTCAGTTTCAAATTCAACTTCAATTTCAAATTCAATTTTAATTTCAACTTCAACTTCAACTTCAATTTCAAATTCAATTTCAACTTCAACTTCAATTTCAACTTTAAATTCAACTTCAATTTCAACTTTCAAACTTCAATTTCAAATTCAATTTCAACTTCAACTTCAACATCATTTTCAACTTTAACTTCAACTTCAATTTCAACTTCAACTTCAATTTAAACTTCAACTTCAATTTCAACTTAAACTTCAATTTCAACTTAAACTTCAATTTCAACTTCAACTTCAACTTCAACTTCAACTTCAATTTCAACTTCATTTTTAACTTCAACTTCAATTTCAAATTCAATTTCAACTTCAACTTCAATTTCAATTTTAACTTCAACTTCAATTTCAACTTCAACTTCAATTTCAACTTAAAATTCAATTTCAACTTCAACTTCAATTTCAACTTAAAATTCAATTTCAACTTAAACTTCAATTTCAACTTAAACTTCAATTTCAACTTAAAATTCAATTTCAACTTAAAATTCAATTTCAACTTAAAACTAAATCTTCAACTTAAACTTCAATTTCAACTTCAACTTCAACTTTAACTTCAATTTCAACTTAAACTTCAATTTCAACTTCAACTTCAATTTCAATGTCAACTTCAATTTTAACTTTAACTTCAACTTCAATTTCAACTTCAACTTCAATTTCAAATTCAATTTCAACTTCAACTTCAATTTCAACTTTAAATTCAACTTCAATTTCAACTTCAACTTCAATTTCAACTTCAACTTCAATTTTAACTTTAACTTCAACTTTAACTTCAACTTCAACTTCAACTTCAATTTCAACTTCATTTTCAACTTTTAACTTAAACTTCAACTTCAATTTCAACTTTAACTTAAACTTCAACTTCAATTTTAAACTTAACTTCAGTTTCAAATTCAACTTCAATTTCAAATTCAATTTTTAATTTCAACTTCAACTTCAACTTCAATTTCAAATTCAATTTCAACTTCAACTTCAATTTCAACTTTAAATTCAACTTCAATTTCAACTTCAACTTCAATTTCAAATTCAATTTCAACTTCAACTTCAACATCAATTTCAACTTTAACTTCAACTTCAATTTCAACTTCAACTTCAATTTAAACTTCAACTTCAATTTCAACTTAAACTTCAATTTCAACTTAAACTTCAATTTCAACTTCAACTTCAACTTCTCAACTTCAACTTCAATTTCAACTTCATTTTTAACTTCAACTTCAATTTCAAATTCAATTTCAACTTCAACTTCAATTTCAATTTAACTTCAACTTCAATTTCAACTTCAACTTCAATTTCAACTTAAAATTCAATTTCAACTTCAACTTCAATTTCAACTTAAAATTCAATTTCAACTTAAACTTCAATTTCAACTTAAACTTTAATTTCAACTTAAAATTCAATTTCAACTTAAAATTCAATTTCAACTTAAAATTCAATTTCAACTTAAACTTCAATTTCAACTTCAACTTCAACTTTAACTTCAATTTCAACTTAAACTTCAATTTCAACTTCAACTTCAATTTCAATGTCAACTTCAATTTTAACTTAACTTCAACTTCAATTTCAACTTCAACTTCAATTTCAAATTCAATTTCAACTTCAACTTCAATTTCAACTTTAAATTCAACTTCAATTTCAACTTCAACTTCAATTTCAACTTCAACTTCAATTTTAACTTTAACTTCAACTTTAACTTCAACTTCAACTTCAACTTCAATTTCAACTTCATTTTCAACTTTAACTTAAACTTCAACTTCAATTTTAAACTTAACTTCAGCTTCAAATTCAACTTCAATTTCAATTTCAATTTTAATTTCAACTTCAACTTCAACTTCAATTTCAAATTCAATTTCAACTTCAACTTCAATTTCAACTTTAAATTCAACTTCAATTTCAACTTCAACTTCAATTTCAAATTCAAATTCAAATTCAACTTCAACTTTAACTTTAACTTCAACTTCATCTTCAACTTCAACTTCAACTTCAACTTCAACTTCAACTCAAATTCAAATTCAAATTCAACTTCAACTTCAACTTCAACTTCAAATTCAACTTCAACTTCAACTTCAACTTCAATTTCAACTTCAAATTTCATTTGAACCTATACTTCAATTTCAACTTTAACTTAAACTTCAACTTCAATTTTAAGTTCAACTTCAAACTTCAACTTCAATTTCAAATTCAATTTCAACTTTAAATTCAACTTCAACTTTAAATTCAACTTCAATTTAAACTTCAACTTCAATTTCAACTTAAACTTCAATTTCAACTTAAACTTCTATTTCAACTTCATTTTCAACTTCAACTTCAACTTCAATTTCAACTTCAACTTCAACTTCAAATACAACTTCAACTTTAAGTTCAACTTCATCTTTAACTTCAAATTCAACTTAAATTTCAACTTCAACTTCAACTTCAACTTCAACTTCAACTTCAACTTCAACTTCAACTTCAACTTCAATTTCAACTTTAACTTCAACTTCAACTTCAATTACAATTCCATTTCAACTTTAACTTTAATTTCTATTTCAACTTCAATTTCAACTTCAACTTCAACTTCAACTTCAACTTCAACTTCAACTTCAATTTCAACTTCAACTTCAATTTCAACTTAAACTTCAACTTCAACTTCAACTTCAACTTCAATTTCAACTTTAACTTCAACTTCAACTTCAATTTCAATTCCATTTCAACTTTAACTTTAATTTTTATTTCAACTTCAATTTCAACTTCAACTTCAACTTCAACTTCAACTTCAACTTCAACTTCAACTTCAACTTCAATTTCAACTTCAAATTTCATTTGAACCTATACTTCAATTTCAACTTTAACTTAAACTTCAACTTCAATTTTAAGTTCAACTTCATCTTTAACTTCAAATTCAACTTAAATTTCAACTTCAACTTCAACTTCAACTTCAACTTCAACTTCAACTTCAACTTCAACTTCAACTTCAACTTCAATTTCAACTTTAACTTCAACTTCAACTTCAATTTCAATTCCATTTCAACTTTAACTTTAATTTCTATTTCAACTTCAATTTCAACTTCAACTTCAACTTCAACTTCAACTTCAACTTCAACTTCAACTTCAACTTCAATTTCAACTTCAAATTTCATTTGAACCTATACTTCAATTTCAACTTTAACTTAAACTTCAACTTCAATTTTAAGTTCAAACTTCAACTTCAACTTCAATTTCAAATTCAATTTCAACTTTAAATTCAACTTCAACTTTAAATTCAACTTCAATTTCAACTTCAACTTCAACTTCAACTTCAACTTCAATTTCAACTTCATTTTTAACTTCAACTTCAATTTCAAATTCAATTTCAACTTCAACTTCAATTTCAATTTTAACTTCAACTTCAATTTCAACTTCAACTTCAATTTCAACTTCAACTTCAATTTCAACTTAAACTTCAATTTCAACTTCAACTTCAACTTCAATTTCAAATTCAATTTCAACTTCAACTTCAATTTCAACTTTAAATTCAACTTCAATTTCAACTTCAACTTCAATTTCAAATTCAATTTCAACTTCAACTTGAACTTCAATTTCAAATTCAATTTCAACTTCAACTTCAATTTCAACTTTAACTTCAACTTCAATTTCAACTTCAACTTCAATTTCAACTTCAACTTCAATTTCAACTTAAACTTCAATTTCAACTTCAACTTCAACTTCAACTTCAACTTCAACTTCAACTTTATCTTCAAATTCAACTTCGAATTTAGTTTCAAATTCTGCTTCAACTTCAACTATAATTTCAACTTCAACTTCAACTTCAATTTCAACTTTAACTTCAACTTTAATTTCAACTTCAACTTTAACTTCAACTTCAACTTCGAATTAAACTTCAACTTTAACTTTAACTTCAACTTCATCTTCAACTTCAACTTCAACTTCAACTTCAACTTCAACTCAAATTCAAATTCAAATTCAACTTCAACTTCAACTTCAACTTCAAATTCAACTTCAACTTCAACTTCAACTTCAATTTCAACTTCAAATTTCATTTGAACCTATACTTCAATTTCAACTTTAACTTAAACTTCAACTTCAATTTTAAGTTCAACTTCAACTTCAACTTCAATTTCAAATTCAATTTCAACTTTAAATTCAACTTCAACTTTAAATTCAACTTCAATTTAAACTTCAACTTCAATTTCAACTTAAACTTCAATTTCAACTTAAACTTCAATTTCAACTTCATTTTCAACTTCAACTTCAACTTCAATTTCAACTTCAACTTCAACTTCAAATACAACTTCAACTTTAAGTTCAACTTCATCTTTAACTTCAAATTCAACTTAAATTTCAACTTCAACTTCAACTTCAACTTCAACTTCAACTTCAACTTCAACTTCAACTTCAATTTCAACTTTAACTTCAACTTCAACTTCAATTTCAATTCCATTTCAACTTTAACTTTAATTTCTATTTCAACTTCAATTTCAAACTTCAACTTCAACTTCAACTTCAACTTCAACTTCAACTTCAATTTCAACTTCAACTTCAATTTCAACTTAAACTTCAACTTCAACTTCAACTTCAACTTCAACTTCAACTTCAATTTCAACTTCAACTTCAACTTCAATTTCAACTTCAACTTCAACTTCAACTTCAACTTCAAC